>JACGDI010000302.1:568310-677564 GCA_014898725.1 Jacaranda copaia
TATTATTATTATTATTATTATTATTATTATCATGATGATGATGCAATAATGTATTTAATCATCTATTGAAAAGAATAAGCTAAATGTTAAAATATTTGCCTTATCCCATTTTTTTTTCCTATCCAAAACAAGGGGGATACAACCGTCCAACACGCCAAAATGTCCTAAAAAGTATACTTTACCTTTGATTTCTAGTGTAACATATTAATTAAGTCTTGGATTCATCTGATTGTACATGCCAAAAGAATTGAATTTGATAGTTGGACGGTGATTCGAATACGACAACAATTGCTCTCGCGACAGTCGTGACAAAGTTCTGAATGAAACACGACTTGCTAAGATAGATTCCTAATTTTGATTTTTAGTAATTTTTACATAATGTAAAGATCAACTTGAATCATTTTAAATTATGTCGTTAGAGCAACTTAAAAAGAAAAAGTACCAATCAACTATTGTTCTATCTCAAATATTTGTTTTAAGAATCAACTTTAAATAAACACGAGCCCATATTAAGCAAGTTTAACACCACATGAGGGTTATTTCTTTTTCTTTTCTCTATAATGCCCTCAATTCAAAAATTAAAATACACACACATATATATCTATATGTATATATATTTCCCCAACTTTCCTTCGTCTGATAATAATTATAAAAATAAATAAATATATATATATATATATATATTTCCTTCGCATCGTAGGGGGTACAAGAGAGATGGCACGAATGGCAAAAAATGGCCGTGATTTATGTCTTGGACTAATTTCCGCAGCACCATAATTTAAGCCTAGGAACCTGTCCTCACCACATGTGCATGAATTGCAAGAAATGATGGGTGATATATGTCCTTCCGCCATGGTACAACCCTTTGCACCTCTTCACACTATTACACCTGCACTTAATTTAGGAACTCTTGTCCCCTCAACTCTTTCCTGCATAACTGCAATAGTTGAGCTTCTCAATTATCGCCTAAATTATAATAAAATTCAGTCCTAAGCACCATGTCAAGCATAACAACTTCTATCAATTTCAGTACAGTCAAGGCTAAACACTAGTGCAGCCCCTTCAACGTCGCAAAATTAGCCAAACTCCCATTATCAAAGAAATAAGGAGACAGCAATGTCAGAAGATTAGCGGAAAGTGACAATAGTTCATAACATATATTGCCATCCCTTGATTTCTTGAAGTAAATTTTTAGCAGTGATACCTATTGCAGATATAAGTTATTTGCCAAAAGCAGCTAGATTTAAAGCCAACTCGACTAATTTGGGCCGCAAAAGAACACTACTATGGAAACAAATAAGATCAAAAGATACTTCTTCCAAGGGCTAACCCAGCTTAGGTCACAAACAGGAATTTCATATCAGCTTCCGTTAATTTTGCCAGAGCCTCTGAACATCCACCAACAGTCCTGCAGTAGAATAAACTGGTTAATGAAATTTCTTCGAAAAAAAAAAATGGAAAAGAAATAGACTCAGGAGGTGGACGGCTAAAAAGAAGCAAAAGAAAGTATCGAGAAGAAAGAAAGAAAATACAGATGCTGAAAAGATCTAGGTAGAAGAAAAGAAGTCAATCAAGTACTCTAATATAAAAAAGAGCACACACAAAGACAAATATATTGAAAAATGGATCATTATACATTTCAGAGCACAATAAATCCAACATGTTCTAATTACAAAAGTTATTACAATCCTTTAATTTTCTTTTATATATTTTTAACTATAATATAATTCCATTATCTTTTGTATTTTACAAAATGTGTACCATGCGTTAGCACAGTACAACTAGAGATATATGAGGTAAAGAAATTATTCACACTAAAAATAAATTGTTGTAATATATAATGTTCGGCATTGATACCTATGTTCATAGAAAATGATAGTATTTTACAAGTATTTCATTTAAAATAATGCACATGTCTTACACAACCAATAGGGATGATAAAATAATCTGAGAACACAAAAGCTCAGCTAGATCAGAAACAATGCCTTTTTTCTAGGCGTCTCCTTGCATATATTGCACACGAGAAGATCTGTTTTATTTTCTTCTCATTTCAATACTAAAGTATCATAGAGAACTTGTAAGAAAATTTAACTTACCCTTCAAACACCAATTCTTTCTTCTCCTGCAACTTCAAAATCCTCTCCTCAATAGTATTTTCAATAATAAACCTCACAATCCTAAAAAGGGAGGAAAAGATAGAAACAAATCATTTTTACTGTGTCAACATAAATGAATGACCTAATAAATGATAAGAAACAGCCAGGAATGCATAACTCGCTCAACTTACCGGATTGGTTTATATTGGCCTATTCGATGTATTCTATCCTGAGCCTGCCGCTCCACAGCAGGATTCCACCAAGGATCCATCAAGAAAACCTGGTGTTATTCAATAGATGATGCCATCAATCAACTTCAGCAGTATGAGTGAAAAAATCAACCATAAAATCCATGAAAGATTTCATCGAGTACATCAGAATCACACATCTAATTAATTCTGGCATGTTAAGAGTCATAAGAAAGATCACATCCCCTCTTATTACAAGGCCAACAAGGGAGGGGTTCTCCGTTTGCATGTGCCTTGTGTGTGCTTATGTTGTACTTAGATATGGGCAGGCGGCAAGGAAGGGCATAATTATTTCCACATAAGGCCCTAATGATATAACCAACTTCTACCCAATATATGCAGTATCAACTTAAGATGATGTAAATAATGAATTAATAAGTTCAAAACAAGAGAAGAATAAGTGTATACAAATTAAATCATCTTTGCATTACATAAATCAAGAGTCTTACATGCGATGCTACTGTAAGATTGAGGGCAACACCCCCTGCTTTCAAACTCATTAGAAAAATTCTGCAATTAGGATCCTCAGTAAATCTTTTAATAGCAGCATCTCTGGCTCCCATGGACATGGACCCATCTAATTGAACACAGTTCACTCCAGACTGAAGAAACACAAATCATTATATATTTCTTTCTTGCCATAATACAAATGACAACAAAAATGAAGCTTTCATATGAAGTGTACCTTTTGAAGGGCATAATGTATGAGATCCAGAAAAGATGAGAATTGGCTGAAGACAATTCCCTTGGCAGAACCATCCCTTTCAACCATAAATCTAATTTCTTCCCTCTGTAATTAAGCAAATTAAAAAACGAGCAAATGTAGCAGATTCATGTAGAATGCATACGATGAAGGAAAATGAAAAGAAACTGCAAAATTAATCAAAAATCAAATTTACTTGCATTTTTGCAAAAATGTTCATATTGACATATATTTAGATACAATTGAAAAAGATGATGAATTAAATGAAGGTAATGTTTCAAAATAGAGGTATAAATTAAAATCTCTATCATATTTAAGTTTTCGCCAAGCTTTTCCTTCATCCTTTTCATCTAGAACCAAAGCACGAAAAAATTGATTTTCTCAACATTTTCTTTGTTTGGCTGCGAGATCCAAAATAGCGCACTAAACTTACTTTACAGCTCAATGTAAAATGGTCTCATCTCTAAGAATTCAGTACAAAGAAAACTAGATCTGAGATCTCCTGCTATTTGGGCCAGTATTATCTTTTTATTTCATGTTACTAAAACTTCTCCGTTATTAGTTTTCATTATCAATTTTCAATCTCATGAGTGAATAAAAATGTTAAAAAGAAAAGCAGGAAACCACAAACTTGGCGCTAAAACTGAAAATCATTAAAAAGGGGCTAAAAAGCACACATGAAGAGTAGTTTGTGATGGGTCATGTGAGCAAGTGAATCTATGGCAGTGAATTCTAGCAGATGTGGGTGCAATACCAAGATCCTAGATGAAGAAGAAGAATTCACCCAAGCTGATGAAGGCATGAGGTCATAGAACGGGATGCCAGAACAGCAGATGTGAAAGTTGAGACCAGCTAAGGAATGTGACACCAGTCACCATGAGGCAAGCGCTAGTGCACACTGCCACAACTACACACTCACAATGAGAGAGGAGAATAAGGGAATATAACTTAATTGCCAGAATTTCAATCACTGGCTACTCACGCACAGCACCTTTCCATTCATTCAATATATTGAAATCTCAAAGAGAAGGATAACCTAAAGAAAATGCAAAACAGAGCAACAGGATTTCACATACAGGAAAATTAAAAAGAGAATAGCAAAAGGAACATGCTTTGCCAAATTGCCAAGTTTCTTTTTCTATTTCTTTTTCTTTTTCTCTTTTCTTCTCATAGTGGGCTTATGGTAAATTCAAATTTCACATACCAAAGCATCTATTTTTGTACTTGTCTGAAAGTCATCTAGATGAATTCTATTCAAAATACTTGACGCTCTGAATCCTTTGATAGTTGTTTTTGAACTCTGCTCCTTGCCATCCTTATTAGCCGTGAAATCAACAGTAAGTGGCTTTGAACACGAAGGGCAAGAGTTTTGTCCCATGCTAGCACCATAATCAATCAAACATGGTTTGCAGAAGACATGTCCACATGATGTAACCTAAAGAGGCCACAAAATGAATAACCAAAAAGGGTTTCAGAACTACAAAAATGGAGAGAAGTAGAAGGTAAAAAAAAAAAAAAAAGGCATACTGGTTCCTGAGTAACGCAAAAATTCAATGAGATCAAAATAAACTTCGACAAAGTAACTTAGAAAATACAGCAAGCTGCAGAAATCCAAATAAAAATAGATTTAACTAACTCTTGCTTTTCAGCATTAGTAAGTTAAGAATGCTTAGTCAGCTATGAGATATGACCTGGAACAGAAAATGAGCCATGCTAACACATGTAAACTGATCAATAAAAGAAACTGTAATATCTCATCATGATATATCAATCACAAATGATTACAATCAAATGTTCAACATAAGCTGAACCTCAAACATACGACAACTTACTTTCACTTTATAGAATTCAGTAACAATCTAATCTAATTTGGACACCAACTTGTAGTGACATCATTCTATAGCCAATATCTAAATCTACTTGTAATGGCATCATCCCATAGACAATATCAAGAATAGCATCCAAGTGATGCTTGAAGAGAATGCAACTTATTACATGTGTATTGACGACTGAAACTCATATTTAGCAATACTTCAGACACTAGAAATACCCAGTAGCGTTAAATGTGCCAGTCATGTCAAAATACATGCGTTATAGTATGTAAGTAGCTAGGCTTAAGCTAAAGACATTTGAAATAGGCCTCTTCAAATATAAAACATGGAATATTCTGAAACGAGAGACTATAAAACTACAAAAGATTGTTTCGTCAAAAGTTTTGGCAATAGAACAACTCACCACAGTATCTTCTTCAGGGTCATGACACAAACTACATTTTACATCATTGCTAGTATCAACTGTTTTACCCTTTCTTTCCATAGCTGTAAGAGAATATTCCACAAGGTAAGGATGATCAACTGCCTGCATTGCCGTAGGAGAGAAACAGGATGAGGTTTACAAAAATGTTTTTGTTTTAGAATTTAAACATATTGGAGCTACAATGGATGAGGGATCAACAAACAAGCATATCATGCAGCAATTTTCAGCTTCACTCCCTACTTAGGCACATTCTTATTCAGTGAAGAAACAAGAGATGATTGATCCACTTGTGAGTAACCTCTGCATCCACACTTTTAGACAACAAGAGACATTAAACTTATTGGTGAAGACAAAGCCATGAAGTTGGAGGTTGCAGATTTTCATGGGCACAGCAATCCTGAGGTGTTTACTGGTTGGCTCCATGGCACAAAAAAGCCTTTTTTAAGGTTCTAATGCTTTAATTAACAGAGGAGAGTTTTCCTTACCAAGATCAAATTAAATGAAGCAGAAAGAGCATGGTGGACATTCCGATGGATTATCCCTAGGCCTGGAGAGGGAAAAGTTAAAATGTCCCTTCTCCTTTTTCTTCCTCTTCTTCAGTTCTAATTTGGCAAATGAATTATTTATTTCCATCGAAAATTCATTACTTTGCAAAGCCAATCCTCTACTTATAAAAAGACAAAGCTAAAACAGCCCCATGTTGTGGTAAATTGTCAGTATGTACTGAACATGGCCCTAAACACAAACAATGTGATGATGAAAAGCCAATGAAATGCCAGGATTAGATAGTAAATTCAGTTTACTTTGTTCCATAAAGTCTGAGCAACAGATATTCATAACAATGATGTGTCAAGGGAGAAATGCATTGAGATCTTAGTATATAGAAAGAACACACAACCTGTCGAAGGCGCGTCAGAAGATCAAATATGTGAGCATAGTTATTCAACACTGTCCCTGCATTAACATATCTGCAGATAGAAAATAATATGGTAAACACATAATCCAATGAAGATTACAGTGAGCCAGGTGAGCAACCCTCAAAAATAGGTCAAGTGGAATGATGGCCACTTGACTACTTCCGAGAAAATGAAATTCCTTACCAACAATACATGGCTGTAGCTTAAAAAGTATAAAAACTCTCCATTTAATAGCTTAAACGGACACATACAGAAATTGATGACATACGTATTAAACTGTGCCTGGCTTTCATTGTACAATGCCGTATAATAATCTTCTTCAACAATATCCAGAGAATCCCGTCTTAAAGTAACCTGAGTTTGAACAGAACAATTTTATACCAAAATACTAAATCAAACTAAATGTTCAACTTCAAATGGTTTAGAATTAAAAACATACAATCCTAGGGGGAAGCGCAAGATCAGCTGCCCTGCCCTTTTTCGTACGTCTTAACACTATGCTTTTCAAAATTTTTTGCTTCAACAAAAGCATAGCTCCTCTACCAAACCCAGCATTTCCAGAATCTTGTATTGGTGAGGCAACATACTGAAACAGGAAAAGTGGTACAATCTCAACATTGCCTTACAGCATGTGGAGAATTAAAATAGCAGGAAACAAAAAGTGCAACTATTGGCTGAGCTACTTACTTTGTTCCACCAGCAGAAGTGCCGAACATTTTTATGAGCACAGCCAGGACATTCTGCTGATGTACTGTATCACAAACAAGATTCAGATATTTATGCTGCTGCACAAAATGGGAAGAACAATGTTGCACGGAATGAGAGAAGCTAAAACAAAAGGAAATGAGATGACTAAGGTTAGATATCTCTTTCTTGGTGGTTTCAGTGACTTATCATAATTTACTGTAACTCAACAGCTACGAATGCCAATATGTATAAACAGATAAATAGCAATCAATAGTACTAAAACAATACAAATAACAAAAGGAGGCAGTTGACCACATATTAAAAACATTCTCAGGATACATTTGACATCGGGTCCCCTGGGGGGTGGGGGGTGGGGGGACGGGGACGAAAATAGTTCCAATCCTCCACATAGCAGATGGCTTCAAACAACCCTCCATGTAATTGCAGGGCAGGGAAAGAAAAGACAACATTTCTCTGGGTTTGACATTACAAAAAAGGCAACAAGAAAAGAATGTTATATATTCAATGCGTCTTCCAACTCCTCAACATTAGAAGGGATTTAAAATTGTACATGAGGAATGATTCACTATCTCTCCTTCCGCTCCACCCCTTTACTTCTTAACAAACCAAAGGAGAGGTGTGCAACCTTCCCCAACTTCTTTCTCCTGCAATACCTCCTTCAGCCTTCCTCCCAAACATCCTAAGCCAACATACCAGTACCTGTGTTGATTGCAGGGAACTATGGAGCCCACAATTTTGAAAGACCACCAAAAGATTATAATAAAATTCTGACAGGAAACTCCACTCAGCAAGTATTGACTCCAAAGAACAAGCTGAAAAACTTCTCAGTGAAACAGACCACAATTTTTACAGGAGAATAACAGAAACAGAAATTTGGCTCAAAATTGGGATCAACCATCACAAGCCCGACCAGATAGATATCCAACTTTACACATATTCCCATACCAGTCTTGTTTTCCTTACTTCTCCGAGTCTTCTTTTTTTATAATTTTCCTTTTTTTTGTGGTTGTGTGTGTTTTCTCCTCTGTCCTAAGAACAGGGAGGAAGGGAACAAGGCAAAGAAAGGAGGGAGGCAGATGAGACCTTGACCTCTAAAAGCATCTGGATATGAATAAGGTATACCTGTAATCAAGCGTACGGCAATCACAGTCCTTACAGAAATAATAAGAATACGGAACTATCTGAAGAAAGCGAACCTGCACAAATTAGAAATGTTTTTTGTTATGCTTAAACAGAAAATCTGAGTGGGATAACCCCTTTCAACAGTAACTTACAAGAGAATAGAGCTCTCCCACACGATTCTGAAGGGGAGTGCCACTTAAAGCCCATTTATATGAAGATTGTAAAGCAAGAACAGCTCTAGTTGTGTTGCTTCGTCTCTCTTTTATATAATGAGCCTGTGTCAAAAGATAGTCCGTCCCCAAGGAAGCAAAGAGTCATAAAGCAAAAAGCAAAAGAAAGACATTGATTGATTAACACTGACCTAAAATATCAGACTCACTGCAACTTGAGGAAAATGAAATTCATGTAGAATGGTATTCAATCATAGGAAACAAAATGAACGAATTTGACTGGTGGGGTGGGAGAGAACATTTACCAAAAAAAAAAAAACGCACATGCACTTAAAGATTATTAGGAGAGATAAACATTGTTTACCATTTCTTCCCTTATTACATGATTGATTAATAACTTTAAAGCCTTCCGTTGCCAAAAAGTAATGCATGACTAAATGCCATGAGGACACTATAAAGTTTTGACATATAATCTGGAAACATCCATCATGCCACCTCATTAATCATTAAATGAATAAATGAAATGTTCTTTTTAAGAAACTGAAAAAATACATGTATATATATATGTTACAAGCAAGAGCAAGGGCATGGAGATCTGCAGACCAGCAAAGGAATATAACTATAGTAAATTTTTTATCAGCCCCACCTTAGACATTAAAAAATGAGTCTTTTCAAAGACTCATTTTTTCAATGAGCGTAATAGTAGTCTTTTCAAAGAAATGAGTCTCATAAAAAATAAAATAAAATAGATGCATAACAGAAAAGGAAAAATGTCACACTACCTCATCCAATATGATACGCTCCCATGTCATGGAGTGCAAAACAGATTTTCTTGCAGGTGAGAGTCCTCCAATCACAGGAGATTTCTCAATTAAACAGTCATTTTCCATTTCGTTGTCGCCATTATCATGCTTCTTTCCTTCATTGCCACCTGTATTCCTCATACTAACCTCAAAGTTTGACATTTTCTTTGGCTTTTGTTGTTTCTTTTGCTGCTTTGACTGCTTATCAGTCTTAACAGCATGAGGTCCACATATATACCTCAAGTGAATTTTCAGTTTATGATCATAAAATAACTTTCCACAGTATTGGCATTTCTCTTTAGGAGGCATCACATATTTTCTGTATTCGGCCTCAACAATTGAATATGTTGTTATGACAAAATCATACTCAGAAAACTGATAAAGATTTTTGGCTCTGTTAGCACCATGATAGACAAGCACCTTGGTGCTTCCCTTTGAAGTAAACCGGTCGATCTCACTTTCCCACTGCATCACAGCTACCAAGGGGCATATGACAAGTGTGCCTTTTATTGCTGGTAACTCTTTTGATAAACTAGCTGAAGATGTGGGTACTTCATGCCCACAAATTCCCCTCAAGATATTTCTTTTGAGAAGAACAAGTGCTATTGCCTGGAGAGTCTTGCCCATTCCCATCTCATCTGCAAGGATGCCTCCCCTGACAGAAGACTCCTCTTGCTTCAAAGCCCAAGCCAACCACTCTTTTTGGTATCTTAGCAGTGGTATTATCAAGTCATCTGAAGGCTCAACAGTTTTTGTCACCATTTCATTTTGATTTATCAGGTCCATATCTAGTTCCAAATTCTCTGCAACCCATCTGTTATTTTCTTGTTCTAATACTTCCCACATCAATACAGGTCTATCCTCCCTCTTCTTCTTACTCTTCTTTTTTCTTGCAGATTTCTCCTCAAAGACTCCAGTAGAATCAAATTCCACTGGGTCACTGTACATTTCTGTCTCAATACCTCCTTCCATGTCTCTCTCTCCATATTCATCTTGGTTGTCCTGAACCTTGCGACTTTGTCCTTCCCTGTCCTTCCGAGAGTTCCTTTTCCTCCTCTTTGGGAGTTTATTCAAAAGATCATCATCACTTTCAAATGCAGTCTCCAAGGCAAAATTTAACTCCAGAGTCTCTCCCTCTCTGTTGTCTTCAAGCACACTTGATAAATCTTCACCCAAATTCGCAGGATACACAGTGAGTGATGCCTCCAAAAGGCGGTTGGTGAGCAAAGAGAGAGAGGAAAGAGAGAAATTATAAAGTAATCCAACATTAGGGTGGACATCCAACTAAGTTACCCAGCTAGACATATGATATTACCAACCTAAAATTTCAATAGCCGAAATTATGCATGATACTTCTGTTCCTATTCAAACAGTCATCAATAAACAGCAACTTATAGGGAATAAAATTGATCCTCATTAAACATCATTTATTTTTCTCACTTTCATTTACATATTTAACTACTTCACTAGAAAGGCTGCTTGATGGCCTCAGGGGCAATGAGACTTCAACAAAATGAACATTTCTTAGAAATTTCGAAAACTAGATTTCAGAAAAGGAACTGCCAGAAGTTCGTGAAATATATATCCATCACAAATATATTCCCAGCAGAAGAGAGGCAGGGGTTAGATGCGAGAACATTTTCCAATATTCCATTTCTTGAGGATGAATACAGCTATTCGGGGTGGAAATTTTATTAAGAGAAAAAAAGAACACCACAGAAAGCTTCGAGAATCTCTTTCTGGGCATACTCAATCTTGTCAGTTTGCATCCCAGATCACAATAACAAAATCAATTCTGATACTGGGACACTAAATTCAGGAAGAATAGCAGTGCAAAACCTAGTACAGACCATTCCTATGTTGTATATTCAATTTGAGACTTCAGAACAGAAGGGTTAGAATACCAAGACAAACCATCCACTTGAAAGCACAACACATTCTTAATTCACCCAAAACCACATACACATTCCCACGCATACCTTCATCACTCAGCGCAATATAATCGGAATCCGACAACACTCCCCCAAAACTATCATCTTCAGAACTCTCTCTGTCCTTGAGCTTCCCTTTTCCTGCCCAATTTCAATTCCCAAAGTCCACACTTAGTAAAAAATAAAAACAAAATAATAATGATAATAATAATTCCACCCACCCACCACCGACACCAAAACAAGAAAAGAAAAGAAAAGAAAGAAAGAAAACATACAAAAATTGACAGAAATAAAGTATTCACATCAGAAATCAACAGAAATAACCCCCAAAACAAGGGAGACCGGAATAAAGAAAAGGAAAAACAAACAAACAAGAACATACCTTTGGAAGAAGAAGGGCCCGGATCGCGAGAGCGGAGCTTCATCGTTTGATTTAAAGCAGACTGAACTCAAGAAACACAGAAATTAGGGTTTCAATAATTTTAGTCGCTCACCTGTCCTCCGTATTTCTCATTCGACTTGGGCATAGAAACAAAAATAACGAGAAAATAGAAAGACGGCGTGGGGATTGGGTAGATGGGGGGAGTGGGGCAAGTGGGAAATTTCGCGGCGGGAAAGGCTTTTCTATTCTTGCCTTTTCGAAACGGCTGCGGAAGCCAAAAAGCTTTCTTGGCATTCCTGGAGTGATCGAAATGACAATTTTGCCCTTTATCCCAGTTCACATTTTGTTTAAAATACTAGTGTGTGAAATTAAAATTTTAATTTATATCAAATTAAAAATATTTATTTAATGTTTAAATGACAATATGTGTTTTTAATCAGTTACATGAATTTTATTGAATTTATTATATGAAATATTATAATGCATTTAAAAGTTGATGAGGTTAGAGTTGGACAGAAAAAAATAATAAAAAAATAATAGGAAGAGAAAAAAATAAGATCGAGAAGACGAGAGAGTCAAAAAAATTATTAAAAAGTTTTTGATATTTTTTTCTTGCATAAGGTTAACTTAATTGATACATTAAAATATTCTAGTATCCTCAAACTTTATAAATAATGGTAGTTGTGGGACTTGATATGTGGACTAAATTTTAATTTGCATTTCTACTATTTAGATATATTTGCTGAAAACATTGAAGGTAAAATGTTTTAAACTTGAACAAAAATTTAATTTTGTATTATCAATTATTTATGATACCAATGAAAAATATAATTATAATTGTGGCTGTACAACAAAAATTCAAATTTTTACTGAATCACATGTTAAAAATCATTGCAAACTCAACATAATATGATTTTATTAAAAAATATAGTGCCAGCATATGATAGTATAAAGACTTAATGTAATACTATTAGTAAGGTGAAAATTTTAAATAAAAAGTAAAGAATGTCTTTTTAGTCATCCATGCTTTTATTCTTCATAAATTTTCCAATGTATTTCAAAAAATACATTCTCTTAAAATACTTTTTCGTTTAAATACCCAAAAGACAAATAAATTGGCCCTTTATTTTTCTCTACCAAAAAGTGTTGATCTTACCACATCTAAAAAAATCTATTTTTGAATTAATCAAACTCAAAAAGAAATATAAGTTCTAAGAATAAAAAAAATACATATATTATGAATGAATGTAAAATCAACTAAATTCACTCATGTCATGTCATTTACTTAAATATTTAAATGACTTTAAATTGATAAATCATATTCAATCATTAGATTTATATCCACATGTGCAATTTAATGTCATGTGCCGATGTTAGTTTTTTCTTGTCATAATATCTTATTTCATTCAACAATTAACAACTCTATTGGGCAAATACTCAAATGGTTGATTTTCATCAAAAAATAAATAAATAAATAAAGAAGAAGAAAGGTTGGAAGGAAATCTCCCAAAATAGATAGATCATATACAACTATTCCAAGTACACTATGTTTGGTTTAAATGATTTGATAAGGAAAAAAAATTAAGATAAAGAAAAATAAAAGTTAAAAATATAAAATCTCAAACTTGTTTGATTGTAGAAGAAAATAATGAAAATAATAAAGAAAAGAATAAAAGATGAATGTGGTGAAAAAAAAGAGAAAGCTTAAATGGGTTTTCCTTTATTTTCCTCAAATCCATTATATTTTCCTGTAAGTTTTCCTTTTTTTTTTCTTTGCATTTTCCTTACCAACTAAACAATTAAAAAAAATTTTCTTAATATTTTTTTTTCTTTTCCCCGTCAAAATCCTTAAATCAAACATAGTGTCAGATATAAATTAAATATTAATATAATCATACAAAGAATATCACAAATAGTCCAAATTCTCCCAAAGTAGAAGCATTTTTTGATGAGTTTAACTTTCACAAGCCCCAAATACCATGCAAAGAACAATTTTAGCATCAGGTAGAAATAAATTCTTGATTACCGCTCTCACTTTTACAGTTCATTCTTTTCATAGTCAACCTTTTCACCAGAATACTTCCCTTGGATAGTGCATAAACATAAAGAAAATATATTCAAAGTTGGTAAACAAAGTAGAATAAGTCACTCTCCATTAACAAATATGACTGATGTGCAGACTCAGGTTCCTGCTTCGGTTGTTTCTTCGAGATGGAGCTGAGGCCATTGGTTAAAGCATAAGTCACAACGTAAGAGACGCCTTCAGTATGATTAAAGCTTGCGCCAACAAAATGATTCCCAATTAGAAGGAAAGGTCATTTCTTTATCGAAAAATGACATAACAGTTAAATAATTACCTCTTTCAGCCCAATCTCAACCTCCACTTCTTTATCTGGATTTTCATCCCACTGATAATAGAAAGACTAGAGGACACACACAGAGGCATAACATTTAAATCATCAGTAACCATATACATTCCCGGCCCCCTAATGTAACTTCCCTGGCCTTTGGGTCAGTAATATCAACAGGCTTATTATGCATAATCTTGAGGGAAAAAGTTTGGTTCTTGGAAAGACACATAGGAGGAAGTTCCGGATTGAATGGATTGTTTCTCTCAGTCTTCAAATACTTGTTCAAATTGTTTGAGCTTCTGTGTGAGTTACCTCTGTTTTTAAGACTACTGTTGCTGCCGAAAAGGGATTCAACTCTTGCTAAGGGGATGGTCAGGAAACTGAAGAAAATCAACGAAATCTTCCTCTGCTTGAGCAAACAAGAACCTATTTGTAGATTTTTGTACCATGATTTTCAAAATCAACTTCTTCTCAGTTCTGGAAGTTTCTTCCTTCTGGTCAATCTGATGCAGTAAAGAAACCGTTTCAAATTTTGCTGTGGTCGAATTCTTCTGTCTTTTGTGGAGAATGAGGTCGGTCAATGGAGTCCCAGAAAAAAAGTGATCCCCAGAGTAAATCCATGATCCGATGGAAAACAAATATCAGATAATTAAAAATAAAAATCAAACAGATGAAGCATTTGAGAAAGATTACTAAGACAGAAACAAGTTTCCAAGACTCACCTCATTATATCCAACGGTTAGAGTTCTTTGCTCGGCCAAACCTATGTCTCTAATGCCAAAATTGCTGAGAGTTTGAATGAAGGAACCTGCGTTGTTAGGCAGCAAGCATCCTCAGATTATCGCTGATTAAGAAAGAAACTGTTTTTATGGTAAAAACTTCATCACTAGCAGCAGCAGCTTGAGTCTTTGAATCTGTTTTACAGACTATTTCTCTTCAAAGTTTTCCCACAACGGCGGCATCTGGCAGTACCATAGTACATGCTTATATTCAAACTCATGGAACAGCCACAATTGGAGTCATCATAAATGAAAATGAAGTACTTGGTTGGCTCAGTATCATCTATATTGAGTTTCAGTTTAGAACACTCATCTTGGAAAGAACTTCTTGGATTGAGCAGCATCAGCTTGGCCCCCTGTCCAGAAATGTACATTATCAAGATCTGCTAAACTATTGTACAAAGTTGTCAAGCTTCCAAAAGCAGGTGCCTGATCATCTCCATAGTGCTTCAGCAGCAGTCTCACAATTGTTCCCAATGGCAACGTCAGGAAGCTTGGCAAAGCATTTGCAAAAGCACCATCCGCTTCTGCAAATAGTACCTTAGTTTTCTTTGTATTTATCATAACCCTTATAGAGAACTTAACTTCCTCAGCTGCTGCCATCCTTCTGGTTGTACAAGTTCAGAAACTTCAGCCTAAATATCTGCAGATTTCCTTTCTATATGGCCAAAAGTTAACTAATCATCTGTCTCACCAAATTCCAGGACTCCACGGGTTTCAATAGGTGGAGACTTTCCATCTCCTTAGAATAGGTTCAGCAAATTTGGAAAATTATTTCTTGGAAAAATACACATTCCATTAATATTGATTTTAAAGAGGTTGATTTTAGAAGTCGGGGTGGCCACAATTTGGCTAATACATTGAACTGAATCAAAACTGAAAGTTCGCAAATAAAAATCAATTAGATCCAGTATTAGTAAGATGAATATAAATATGATCCCTTTTTTTTTAGTTATTATTTGCTAAAGGCATGTTTTTTTTTAGTTGTTATTATTTGCTAAAGGCATGTTGTTTCAAGTTGAAGCGTCAGTTTGTGGAAGCTTAGGTTCAAACACCCGATGAAACTTGCTATGCTCTTCTGCAAATTATCTTTACTCCCAAGTGAAATGTTACCATCCAAAAGGTGTACAACTCTCCTAAGGAAATGGTGAGGAAACTAAAAAGAAAATCTACAAAATCACTTTCAGCTTTGAGCAAATAACAACTTATAATTTGTGGATTCCTGTATCATGGCTTTCACTACCAACTTCTTAGAACTAGAAGCTGCTGCTGGTTGCTCCAGCTTATGCATTAAATTACCTGCCTCATATGTTTCTGTGCTAGCAAGGATCCATCTGTATATTACACAGTTTATCAAATACTTTCATTAGAAGGTAAATATAGAAAAAAAAACAAAAAATTGACTTAAAGTCTGGAAGCGGGTGATGAATAAGAATGCCACTAGAAAAGTATATGCGGAACATATGGCCTGGAGGAAATGTCAAGATCATGCTACTTGCGGTCATTTACAAATAAGATTGACTATTAATTAACTGAATAAACAGACAGACTGAGGTTTCCTGCTTTGGTTGTCTCCTTATGCTGGAGATGGAAATGAGGCCATTGCTTAACGCACACGGCGATGTAAGAGAAGCCTTGAATATATGCTTAAAGCCTGCAGTGATGATATGAGTCCAAAAGGCATTGGGCACCTGCTAAGGGGATTGTGAAGAAACTGAAAAGAAAATCAACGAAATCTTCCTCTACTTGAGCGAACAAGAACCTATTTGTAGATTTTTGTACCATGACTTTCAAATTCATCTTCTCCTCAGCTTTACAAGTTTCTTTCTTCTCAATCTGATCCACTAAAACACCTGGTTCAGATTTTAATGGGTCAGAGTCGTGTTTTTTATGGAGAATGTGGTCAGTTAGTGGAGTCCAGGACAACAAAGATCCCTTGAGCAAATCCATAATCTGATTCAAACAAATATGAGACAGATAAGAAAAGTGTTTGAGAATAAAGACTGTTATGTCATAATCAAGACTGACCTCATTGAATCCAACAGTGACGGTTATTTGCTCTACCCCATCAGTGTCCATAATTCCATGATTGCTGAGAGTTTTAATGAATGACCCTGAGATGTTAGGCGCCATCCTCAGATCATTACTGATCATGAAAGACGCTGTCTTTATGGCAAAAACTCCATCACCATCATTATCTTGATCCAAATTTAGTATGGCTATTTCTTTGTTCATTATTTTCCCACAACGGCATGTTGCTGTACCATAATACATGCTAAAAAAATCCACTAATAGTTACAATGCTTTTTTTCACACGTGAAGTATTTGGTTGGCTGAGTATCATCCATGTTGAGTTTCAGTTTAGAACATTCATCTTGGGAAGAACTTCTTGGACTGAGCAGTATCAGCTTACAAGCTTCTGTCCGGAAATGGACATCATCAAGATTTGTTTAGGGGTGTAAATGAGATGAAACAATTTGCAAACAGTTCGGGCTTGGCTTGGTGAAAGTTCGTATTTGGCTCGATGTTTCAAGCTCGAACCGAGCTCAATATTCGGCTCGAAAAGCTTGCGAGTTTAAACGATATTTTTTATTATATATATACACATATATAATTATAATCCAGGTCCATATAATAAAATCTATAAAGATAAGTAAATAATAATAATAATTTAGTTTTTTATTTTTAGAAAAATATATAATAAAATTATTTAAAAATTTATAATTATGTATTTTGTTTTTAGTTTAAATGAGTTCAAGTTCATCCAAACTTATATGAACTTGAACTCGAGCTCATTCAAGTTTAGCGAATTGATCCTTTTTATTTCTTTATGATGAGCCTTATTAAATCAAGCTTGATAAGTTTCGCCAAGCTTTCGACTATTTCGACAGCTTCAGCTTTGTTTTTTAGGTTTGACCAAGCTCGGTTTGAGCTCAAGCTCGCAAATCAATAAACAATCCAAGCTTGAACATACTAGATTTGGGTTTAATTCAGTTCGTTTACACCCCTAGATTTGCTAAACCATTGTACGAAGTGGTTAAGCTTCCAAAGACAGGTGCGTCATTTCCATAGTGCTTTTGCAGAAGTCTCACAATTGTCCCCAATGGCAACGTCAGGAAGCTTAACAAAACATCTGCAAAATCGCCATTGCCTTCTGCAAAAAATACCTTAGTTTTCTCTTTATACATCATAACTTTCAAAGAGAACTTAGCTTCATTGGTATCAGACATTTTTGTTTTGGTTGGGTGTACAAGTTGAGGATTTTGAGACTAATGATATCAAGATTTTGGGCAGCCTCCCTTTTCATAAGCCAAAAATTAGTTGAGAATGTGCCCCCTAACAAATTTCTTGCACCCATTAAGTAATGATGCAATGTTCTTTTGTAAAATATAGTGCATGATTATATTATTATAAAATGACGAATAAATTGTTATCACGAATAAATTTTATCAATGATTAAATGAGAATAAAAATAATCAAATTTTATATATTTTTTGCTCTCATGCAACAAGTACAACCTATCTATGTATTTAGTATGTATCTCTAATTATGAATCATGAAATCATATATAATGATTAGATTTATACTCAAATTCCAATTAAATCACATATGCCAATTTTCGTATTTTCATATATTAAAACCTTATTTCATTTAATGATTAACAACTCTTTTGGGAATGTACTCAAATGATTGGTACGAAGTTTTTCAAAATAAATAGATCAACATATAATTATTTCAAGTATAAATTCAAGCAATTGTAAATTATTAAATAAGAATATAATAATATCATTAAATTATATTAACATATTGTATGAGATGTAACAATTTAGATCAGTATCATAAACAAAATATTAATATATTATTATGTGCCATGTAAGGATTCATATCCACATGATACGAGCTTCATCCGTACGAAGCATATCATGAATAGTCCAAGTTGTCCCAAAGTAGAAGCATTTCTTGATGAGTACTTAACTTTCCCAAGCCCCAAATACGAACTCATTGAAATAAAAATGTTAGCATCAAGTAGAAGTAAACAAATTCTTGATGACCACTCTCACTTTTACAGTTCATTCTTTTCCATAGTCACCCTTTTCACTAGAATACTTCCATTGGATAGTGAATAAAGACAGAAGACAACATACAAACAAACTGACTCATTCGAAGTCCAAAAGTTGGGAAACAAAGTAGAATAAGTCACTCTTCATTAACAAATATAACTGATATGCAGAATCAGGTTTCCTGCTTCGATTGTTTCTTCAAGATGGAGCCGAGGCCATTGGTTAAAGCACAAGTCGACGTAAGAGATGCCTTCAGTATGCTTAAAGCCTGCGCCAACAAAATGATTCCCAATTAGAAGAAAATGTTCGTTTCTCTATGGAAAAATGACATAAAGGTTAAATAATTACCTCTGCCAGCCCGATCTCAACCTCCACTTCTTCAGCATCAGATAATTGGATTTTCATCCCACTGATAATTGAAAGACTAGAGGACACACACAGAGGCGTGACAATTAAATCATCGGTAACCATATATATTCCCGGCCCCCTAACGTAACTCCCCTGGCCTTTGGGGTCGGTAATATCAACAGGCTTATTGTAGCTAATTTTACGGGTCGACAAATATAGTTCTGGAAGTTTTTGGTTGTCGAGATATAGCTCTGGAGTTTTTTGTTGGTTGAGGGAAAAAATTTGGTTCTTGGAAAGATACATGGGAGGAAGCTCCGGATTGAACAGATTGTTTTTCGTAGTCTTCAAATACTTGTTCAAATTGGCTGAGCTTCTGTGTAAATTATCTATGTTTTTCAGACCACTATTGCTGCCCAAAAGGGATTCAACTCCTGCTAAGGGGATGGTCAGGAAACTGAAAAGAAAATCAACAAAATCTTCCTCTGCTTGAGCAAACAAGAACCTATTAGTAGATTTTTGTACCAAGACTTTCAAAATCATCTTCTTCTCAGTTTGAGAAGTTTCCTTCTTCTCATCAATCTGATGCAGTAAAGAACCCATTTCAAATTTTGCTGTGGCTGAATTTTTCTGTCTTTTGTGGAGAATTAGGTCAGTTAATGGAGTCACGGAAAATAGTGATCCCCTGAGCAAATCAATGATCTGATGGAAAACAAATATCAGATAGTTAAAAATAAAAGTCTAACAGATGAAGCATTTGAGAAAGGTTACTAAGACAGAATCAAGATTCCAAGACTCACCTCATTATATCCAACAGTTAAAGTTCTTTGCTCGGCCCAATCTATGTCTCTAATGCCAAGATTGCTGAGAGTTTGAATGAGGGAACCTGCGTCGTTAGGCAGCAGCATCCTCAGATCATCACTGATTAAGAAAGAAACTGTTTTTATGGTAAAAACTTCATCACCAGCAGCAGCAGCTTGAGTCTTTGAATCTGTTTTACAGACTATTTCTCTCTTTGAAGTTTTCCCACAACGGCGGCATCTAGCAGTATCATAGTACATGCTTATACTCGAAAACATGGAATAGCCACAATTGGAGTCTTCACAAATGAAGTACCTGGTGGGCTCAGTATCATCTATATTGAGTTTCAGTTTAGAACACTCATCATGGAAAGAACTTCTTGGATTGAGCAGCATCAGCTTGGCCCCCTCTGTCCAGAAATGGACATTATCAAGATCTGCTAAACTATAGTACAAAGTTGTCAAGCTTCCAAAGACAGGTGCCTCATCTCCATAGTGGCTCTGCAGAAGTCTCACAATTGTCCCCAATGGCAACGTCAGGAAGCTTAACAAAACATCTGCAAAATCGGCGTCGACTTCTGCAAAAAATACCTTAGTTTTCTCTTTATTCATCATAACTTTCAAAGAGAACTTAGCTTCATTGGTATCAGACATTTTTTGTTTTGTTTGGCTGTACAAGTTGAGGATTTCGAGACTGATGATACTAAGCCAAGAATTAGTTAAGAATATGATTTGCCGCGTATCAATTGTATTTTATTATTTATTTTGCCTAAATATAATGAATCCGACAACCTAAATTAATGTGAGCTACAATGAAAATTATATTATTATATGTATGCAAATACAGGTAGACAAACTTTATATATACGACATTATCTTGTGTGGTACTCTTCTGTAACATTTGTTACTGATTAATACTATATTTATGTACATTGCTGCCAAAATAATGGAAAACAGCATACCTTAGCTTACCTAGTTTCACCTGTCTATACGATAATATACATTCAATGGTAACAAAAACTAGCCTTCTCATGATGGTACATATATTGCAAACATAAGAGTGCACGTATTACAATACAAATGGTACAAATAATTAGACAACATAAACAAGTATATAATACATAGTGTCGATAATCATACATTGCGAATAGTATATATAATTACACATGTCTATCAATCACGAATATTAACTTTAATAAGATAAGACCTTGTAACCTTGATAAGGGAGTTCAAATTGCTAATTTTTATGAATGATGACTATGGATAGATATGATGCTCGAAACATACAACTTTTATATTGTCCTTCAATCCGAATTAACAAAAGGATTATCTATTTGTAATATCTTTATTTCAAACATTGAATTAAATAAGTTGAAGTAATTACCCCTCGATCTATTAGAGAACCATCTTTCTGGGCATGTTTTACTAAAATGTCATTAATCTTTAAAAAATAATATTCTCTCAATTAAGTTTAAAACACAAAAGTTTCAATATAATGTAAATGGAGGAAACAACATTATCCCTACTACTTCTTTCTTTTCTTTATAGACAAAGAAAAAGAAGAAAAAGCAAAACCTGCCTTTAGTTTGCTTTGGAGGAAAAAATAATATGAACACTCAATACATAAAGCTCATTCATACATCAACAAAGATTCCAAGCATTACATGACTTTTCTTCAACCTCTCAATAATAGTACAAAACAAAATCAACTCGTGTCCCCCCATATTTCTTTACTACTTTGTCACCTCCAATCCTTGCTCAAAAGCCTTGTCCTTGCTTACTTAACACCCAAGATCTCTCGATTGATTTGTGGGATTGTTATTTTTTCTTTCTTCATGGTTAAGTCAAGAGTCAACTAATATACTAGGTAACTTATCTCCAAAAGTTCTAATTATATATCTTTTTTATAAATTGACTACCATTGTTTAATAATAATATAATTCATATCGTGTCAAAGGAAGGCTGCAGAAAATCGCATCATCATCTGTTTGAAAGTACTCTAAACTTATTCAACCAAGAGAGGATGTCCGATGCAGAGACAGTTCTCTCTTTGAAAGTAATGATGAACAAAGAGAAAACTAAGGTACTTTTTGCAGAAGTGGACAGTGATTTAGCAGATGTTTTGTTAAGCTTCTTGACGCTGCCGTTGGGAACTATTGTGAGGCTACTGGAGAAGCACTATGGAGATGAGGTACCTCGCTTTAGAAGCTTAACCACTTTGTACAATAGTTTAGCAGATCTTGATGGTGCCCATTTCTGGACAGAGGGGGGCAAGCTGATGCTGCTCAATCCAACAAGTTCTTTCCAAGATCAATGTCGGAAATAGAAACTCAATATAGATGATACTCAGCCGACCAAGTACTTCACTTGTGAAAATAGGGGTTGTGAGTATAGGTGGGACTTTTTTAGCATGCACTATGGTGCTGCTAGATGCAAATGTGGGAAAATAATGAACAGAAAATTGGATGTAGGAGCGTCCAAGGCTCAAGCTGCTGATGGTGATGAAGTTTTTACATTAAAGACAGTTTCTTTCTTGATCAGCGATGATCTGAGGATGGTCCCTAATGTTGCAAGATCCTTTGTTCAAACTCTAAGCAATCTAGGTATTAAGGACACGTATGGCGCTGAGCAAAGAACTGCGACTTTTGGATTCAATGAGGTGAGTCTTGACTCTTGATTCTGTCTTAGTAATCTTTCTCAAACCTTTCATTTGTTGGATTTTTATTTCTTACTATCTGATATTTGTTTTGCATTAGATTATGGATTTGCTCAGGGGATCACTTTTTTCCGAGACTCCATTAACTGACCTCATTCTCCACAAAGGGCAGAAGAATTCGGCCACAGCAAAATTTGAAACGGTTTCTTTACTGCATCAAATTGATGAGAAGAAAGAAACTTCTAGAACTGCGGAGAAGATGATTTTGAAAATCGTAGTACAAAAATCTACGAACAGGTTCTTGTTTGCTCAAGCAGAGGAAGATTTCGTAGATTTTCTTTTCAGTTTCCTCACTATCCCATTAGCAGGAGTTGAATCCCTTTTGGGCAGCAACAGTTGTCTTAATAGTATAGATAATTTACACAGGAGCTCAGCCAATTTGAACGAGTATTTGAAGACTACAAAAAACAACATATTCAATCCTGAGCTTCCTCCTATGTATCTTTCAAAGAACCAAATCTTTTCTCTCAGCCAGCAAGGAACTCCTCAACTGTATTACGGTCATATTCAGAACCAAGAATGTTTCTCAACCAACAGAATCTACGTTGATTTTAAGCCTTCGGATATTATTACTGACCCGAAAGGGGAGGGAAGTTATGTTACGGGACCAAGAATGTATATGGTAACTGATGATTTAACTGTTACGCCTTTGTGTATGTCTTCAAGTCTTACTATTCTCAATGGGATGAAAATCCAGTTATCTGATGTCAAAGAAGTGGATATTGGCATTGGGCTGGAAGAGGTAATTATTTATTCTTTTATCTCATTTTCTGTAGAGAAATTATCTTTCCTGCCAATAAGAATCATTTTTTTGCCGCAGGCTTTAAGCATACTAAAAGCATCTCTTACATCGACATGTGCTTTAACCAATGGCCTCGGCTCCAATTTGAATAAACAACCAAAGCAGGAAGACTAAGTCTTATGATGCTTCTGATGTATCTTTATCTCCCAGACTTTGAGTCAGTATCTCTGTGCCTTCTAATGGAAGTATTTAATTAAAGTGTTGAAAGGGTCATAGTGAAAAAAGAAAAAAAAAGGGTTAATTACCCAGACTTCCCGAAGTTGGGCCTATTTACCCAAAAATCCAAAGGTTTGACGAAATTATCAATCTCCCCTAACGTTTTGCTCCGTCTTACCTTTTTGGAAGCCTGTCAACCTCCATCTAAAAAATTGTTGATGTCGTCAAAAATTTTAAATGAAAATCAAGAAATACCCGTTAGTTACTGTTATGGTTATCTTTTATACAAAAATATCCTCGAATCTATTTGTAATATTTTTAAGACTATAAGGTTTTATTTGTTACTATACTGTAAATCATTGCAATTGCCAGTTCGACAAAGTTTCTAATAACTTTGATTTTTTTTTAAGATTTGATTTTACATTTTAAAATATAATTTTTTATCCCCTTAAATTGCATTGTACAACATTACTTTTACACCCTAGAAAAATTCGAAGATTACATAAATTGAATATGACAATCCTTTTATAAATAAAAATTTTGAAACATTACAAATATCCCCGTAAATAGGGCTGTAAATGAATATTCAAAAATTCGTTTATCGTTCGCATTTTATCTGTTTATACAAAATTTATTCGCATCCGTTTAAAGTGGATATTATCCGTATTCGATTAGTAGATATCCGATTATAAATGGATACATATATGATAAATGCGTATCCGATCCATTTAATATCTGATCCGAATATATATTTATTAAATAATATATTATTTATATTTTTCAATAGAAATATCATAATTCATATATGAATATGTATAAATTATAATTGAAGAATTGAGAATAAAAAAGAATAAATTTAAAAAGTTATTGTAATATGGAGAAAAATTGAATAATAAAGTTATTCAACATAATTATTGTTGGTTGACTTTATAATTAATATGCTTAACTATTATTATTATTATTATTAATAATAAGTACTAATAATTAATTTAATTATTAATTAAAAATTATGCTATTTGTTTGGTTACTTTTGTTTTAATAAAATTATATAGTTTCTTCTATTAATTAAAATATATATTTGTTATAGATTCATATATTCATGTATTTAAATATTCGTAAATAGATTTCTAAATAATTATCATCGAATATAAATATAAAACAGCAATTCAAATACGGATAGGTTTAATAAAATATGCATGTATCTAAATAATTATAATTAAATACGGATATATCCGAATTCGATCAATATCCAACGAATATGAATTTGGATATCATTTTTAAATATCCGTCAAATCCAAATCCGTATCCGAATATTCAAAAAGTTAAATGGATACGAATATGGAAGCAGTGTATCCGATCCATTTAATATCCGTTTACACCCCTACCTCTAAACTTTGCATAAATTATATAACATATTAGAAAAAAAGACTAAAATTACTAGAACAATAATAAATACTACAAGAATTTTACATTTCAATCGTTCAAATATTCAAAGTTTGATAGATTTATCATCCAAAATACTTACAAAATATAGTTAGGCTATCTACAAGACAACAAAAACAGCCGTTCTAGGCAATCAAAACAACATACAATGCAATCATAACCAATACAAATCCAAACAAAACAATCTTCCAAATCCAATAAAACAACAGGAACCAATATGGAGTTTTTCACAAATTCATAATAACAAAAGAACAACAAGGACAGATTTAAGCAGCATCTACAGATTGTCCTTCACCCCCAGGTGCATATATTCCTTAGTAGATGTAGAGCTGGTTTTAGCCTTCCTTTTCTTCTTCATTTGCCTTAGAATTTTGCTAAATGAGTGTTAGCATAAAATTGGACAGATTGGTCCCTTCTTCTTTGCAAAAAGAAAAGAAAACATTAATAAACAAGTTTTGAATCAAAGTATGCGTTGCCCACATTGGAATAGAAATTTTCATCAACCAATCATGTGTAGCCTGCCTTTGCTTCTTGATCTCATACATTACCTAATTGAAACCTTGGGCATTGTCAGAACGTACAACCACCCAGAAATACTTTTTCAAAAACACATTTGGAAATTATTATCTAAAATTGGCATAAATATGCGTGCAACACTTCTTATTTATTACATTGAGAGCAAGCTCATTGACAGCTTCAACAAGGTCCTACTAATAGAAATAAAAAAATCAGAAATGATATCATAGAAATCCTTCAATTTTATAAGGTATAACAAAAAAAACCTTTAAGGTAATAATATTAATATTACATTTACTGCACTACCATTTTACAAACCTAACAAAGACACAATCAAACTTGCGTACAGATGATAACACTTAGAAAAATCTACAAATTTGTATATGCATATCAAGAAAAATCCTTTATTTTAAAAAACATAAAATGGACATCCTTCAAATAGTTATAATCTCACCTTTACCCCCCTCCTCATGTTTTACAGACGTTACAATCAAACAATCTAAGTTGCAAACATAGAACATACTTTCTATATATAATATTACGTTTACCCCTTTAAAGTTCGACAAACCTAACCAAAAAAGTATTTAACTCAATCACATATAACCATAAAATCATTTAAGTTGCATAAAGACAACAGAATATAGAATACCCTCTGTCTATGTGTCATGAAGGTCCATGACTTGTCATTGTTGAATCCCTCAAGCACTCAAAGAAAACCCCCCAACTCTCCTTGCATTCAATTTCATCAATACACAACAATGTCAAAAGTTCTAGAAATCATGTTTGTAACCTAAACAAGAAAAACACTAATTATTACTATTAGTAAAACATTACATTTCCCCACTTCTATTTCTGATAATTTCAATGTAACGACATCTGGTTTTTCACAAAAAACAAAATAGGCCAACATTTTGAAATAGCTAAAATCACTCTAGCAACAGATGTTTTACCATACCATTCATAAAAAAACTAAAATCTTTCAACATGTCCAGACTAAACAAATGTTTAAAATACCGATTAAAATTCATTTTTTTATGTACAAAATGAAAATAAAAAGAATAGAAAAAACATCCATACATTACGATAAAAAAAAGAAAAAATGGTATTTTTCGATATATTCCAAAGAAATATATAACCTAATAACAAGATCTAAGAAAAAAAACACATCTTGGAAGTAAAAATATACCTTTGTCAAAGTTGCAAACCCTAGTATTTTTGAAACTCTTCCAAAGTTTGGGACTCCAATGGCCCCCTATCAACTTCCAAAATGGAGTGGAGAACAATGGGTTTGGAAAGAAGTTGGGTTTTGGGAATGGAGTCTGAAGAATGAGATGAATGAATCGTCTTCCTCTATTCTTTACTGCCACTTCATGGGCAATTTGCTAAATTTGATATGTAAGGATCATTTTAGTTTTTGGCCAACTTTTTTTCTTTTTCTTTTTAAATTTTTGAACAAGGGTGAAACAGACAATTCATTAAAACCATTCACGTTAATGGCCATCCATTAGCTCCATGGGGGTTTTTGTAATTTGTTGAAATTTGTGGATCTTGTTGTAAATAGATCAAACTTCAGACGGGTCTGGATAATTAACCCAAAAAAATGAACTGTATAACTGAGGATGCCTATCTGCATTTGCTTCTACTTATTTGTTTATTTGTATTATTGCAAAATTGCCCTGATCAAGAACGTACTAATAAGATTGAACACATTCTTCTCGTTCTATATCCTGATGTCATGCCCCACGAAACAAATGCTATATGCGGGCAGTCGTATAACGGAATTTTCTGGGACTAAGACCTACCAAGAGTTTCTCGTTTTCTGATCAGCTTCCACTTTTTATTAAAATAAAAAAAGGGAACCAGAAATTTGTTATAGAAATAATGAGATGAATCAAATAATTGGAGAATAGACTAAAAAAATACTTTTATTGAAAGCTTGAAAAGAAAATTACATCAGATTTGAATTCATAGACAAAAGAACTAACTAGTTTCTTGAGAAATAGAAACAAAAGATATGATCTTATCTATCCCAGGAAAATAGCAACAGAAAACTTGACTTAATCAACTAAATGACAGCAAAAGAATAAACAACTTAAAACAGGGCAGTAAAGATGCACTAATTTGTAACACTCCCCCTTAGTGCATGTTTACTATCAATCACTCTAAGTGACTTAATCAACTAAATGACAGCAAAACACATTGAAGTTCATCATCATTTTGTTCGCCTATGAAAGACAGGATTGGATGCAAGTTTGATATCACTCTCATTGTCACATTGAATCTGTGCAACATAATCCACCTTGCTAAAAATATCTCCTATCAAACACTTCAACCAAATGCATTCCTGTGCTGCCATTGTTGCTGCTATGTATTCAGCTTCAATGTTGGATAAAGCAGCAGTTGATTGTTTCTTCCTACACCAAGAGACCGCAGCAGAACCAATACTAAAGTAATACCCAGAAGTTGAATGATGATCACTAACATCCCCTACCCAATCTGCATCAGTAAAACCTTGCAATAAAAAATCATCCTCTTTCTTGTAATAGAGACCATAATCTGTAGAGCCTTTTATATCTCGTAAAATTCTTTTTGCAGCGTCTAAATGAGGAGTTCTTGGATTTAACATAAATTGAGAGATAACTCCAATAGAGAATGCAATTTCTGGTCTCGTGATTGTTAAGTAAATTAGACTGCCAACAAGTTGTCGAAATGATCTATCATCTTTCAACAACTTCCCTTCTTCTTTCTTCATCTTATGATTCTGCTCCATAGGAGTTGCCATTTCTTTTGACTCCCCCATGCCAAAATGATGTAATAAACTCTTTGCATATATTCTTTGAGATATAAAATACCCCTGGTTTGTACTCTTCACTTCGAGGCCAAGAAAGCATTCAACTTCACCTAGATTTTTCATTTCAAATTGAATTGACAAATCTTTTCTGAAACGAGAAATTTCTACTTCATCACTTCCAGTAATTATCATGTCATCAACACATAACAAGACCATCAAGTGGATTTTTGATTCTAATTTTACAAATAAACTAGAATCTGAATCAGAGACTTTAAATCCACAAAAAATAAAGTATTGAGCAACTTTACCATACCAAGCACTTGGCGCTTGTTTGAGGCCGTACAACGCCTTTTTCAATCGGCAAACATGGTTGGGGAATTGTTTGGAAATGAACCCTTGTGGTTGTTCCATTAGCACTTTATGATCCAATTCACCATAAAGAAATGCATTTTTTACATCGAGTTGCCATAGCTTCCAACTTCTAAAAGCAACTAATGAGAAAATTGATCTCACAGTTACCATTTTTGCTACAGGATTGAAAGTTTCTTCATAGTCCTGCCCACAGCTTTGAGAAAAACCACAAGCAACGAGATGAGCTTTACATCTATCAATTGTGCCATCTGATTTCTTTTTCAATCGATTGACCCATTTGCAAGTGATTACTTTACAATTTTCTGGCTTTGGTACAAGTTCCCATGTATCATTCTTATGTAAAGCTTCAATTTCTTCTTGCATTGCTGTTTCCCATTGTTGACAACCCTGAGCTTCTTCATAACATGTTGGTTCGTCTTTATCTGATCCTCCAACAAAAAAACATGAAGTCACCGTGCAAGGATTCAGCTGTATTTTAAAATCTTTGAGATAATCTGGTTGCTTTCTCTCCCTTGATGATTTTCTAATTGTTTGCTCACCATTTTCTGAGCATGAAGCCTCTATCCTTGGATCTAGAGATTCATAACTTGTTTGTGCATCATTTTCGGGAAACAGTAGTGAATCATCTTGATAATCATCAAGTGCAACATTTTTTAAAATTGATTTCTGTGCTACACACCAAGATGACACCTCATCAAATACAACATCTCTAGAAGTGACAAACGTCTTAGTTTCTGGATCCATACACTTCCAACCCTTCCTGCGTGAGTCATAGCCAACAAAAACACATTTCTTTGCTTTCGGGTCAAGTTTGGTTCTATTAAGTTTAGGAACATAAACATAGCAAATAGAGCCAAACACTCGAGAATAACTAACATTAGGCTTGAGATCATACAACAATTCAAAAGAAGTTTTTTCTTTACCTGGCCATGGAGGAAAACGATTAATCACATGACATGCATATTGAAATGCTTCTGCCCAAAGCTCCCGAGGAAGGTTCTTATCATGTAACCATGAAAGGCTTGTTGAGGCGAGATGTGCCAACTTCCTCTCTACCACCCCATTTTGCTGAGGGGTATTAGGACATGTCATTTGTATGTAAAATGCCATTTTCCTCACAATATTGAAAGAAATCAGCTGACATAAATTCACCACCATTATCGCTCCTTAAGCACTTTATTTTTTGCCTAAACTCTTTCTCTACAACATTGTTGAATTCGACGAACTTAGAAAGTGCTTCATTTTTCTCTTTGAGAAAGTATACCCAAGCGAACCTGGAATATTCATCTACCAATATCATTGCATAATGATGACCACCATAACTTGCTATCCTTGTTGGTCCCATTAAATCCATATGCACTAGCTCAAAAGGAGTTGATATGCTGTTAGATGAGCTTTTAAAAGGTCAGTGATGTGATTCCTCATATTGGTAGCCTTGGCAAATTATATTTTCGAATACATTTTTCAGAGTTGGCAGCCCATCTAATAGTTTCTTTGAAGAGACTTCTTGTAGCATTTGATAGCCTAAATGTCTCAATTGAACATGCCATATTGTTGCACTGTCAGTCTGACTTGGTTTCTTTACATATGCCTCACCTGCTGACATGACAAATAAAGAGCCTTTCTTCTTACCAGAAAGAACAACATCAGCTACAACATTTTTCATATTGTTAAGCACCTTCACATCTTTAGGACCAAACAAAACGTATTTTCCAGAATTAGTAATTTGAGAAACCGAAACTAAATTTTTCTTCAAACCTGGAAACATGGTAGACATCATTTAGCATGAAATTTGTATCCCCAACATCAATGCTCACAACACCTTTCTTCATTATAGGATAAGTTGAATTGTCAGCTGTAACAATAACACGTTCTCCATTATGTTGTTGAAGCCCCAAAAGTAATGAATCATCCCCTATTACGTGATGTGAGCAACCAGAATCAATGATCCATTCGTCCTTGAAATTGACATAATGGATGTGAGATTTGTTTGGTGTTGATTTAAGAACAACATTATCCCCTCTTTTAACTACTTTAGTTGTGAAACATTGCTTCCAGTTGAGTTGGTCAGTTTCTTCATCCTCGCAAATATTTGCTTTGGAGTTTTTTACACGACAATTTCTCTTGATATGCCCAGGCTTCCCACATCTGTAACACTTGATAAATTTGTTTCCTTGTGCACTTTCACCATTAGCTTTTCTCTTAGAATTTCCTTCATCTAAGTCTCTTTCATTTAACTTTCCTTTTGAAAAAAGAATAGCTTCATGTTCAGAGTTGAAATTTTTGGCCATTTGTTTAGCCAAAGCTTCTTGATTTGACAGCAAATTCTCCACTTCTTCAACTGATGGTTGATTTGCCCATCCATGAATGGAAGTAACAAAAGGTGTATACTCTTTATTTAAACCCCGAATGAGAAATCTTCTTAAACGAGCTTCGCTAATCTTTTCATATGCGTCTAATTCGGAAATTTCAGCGCAAATAATTTTTACCCCGCAAGAAATAGTCTACAATTGTCATACCTCCTTGTATCGTCATTGCTAATTCATTTTGCAAGAACTGTAACCTTGTTGTATTCTTCTTGGAAAATAGGTTTTCAAGAATATCCCAGACTTGCTTTGGTGAACCAACATCACGAACATGGTCAATGAGCTCTTTACTAATTGATGTTCTCAAAGCAAACAAAGCCTTTCCGCATTTGATCTTCCATTTCCTTCGAGGTTTAGCATTATCAGGAGTGTCTGTTGGAATCTCTGAATCAAAACCAGCCACTATTTCCCATGTCTTGACCTTGAAGATAAGCTTCCATACACATTCTACAATACTTGTAGTTTGTGCCTACAAGTTTCTCAACACCGTTATATGTGTTAGGACTGCTTCCTCCGTTGAAAAACTCCATATTGCAAAGTAAGAATTTCTTTGCAAGGAGAACCTAGCTCTGATACCATAAAATAAAAAAAGGGAACCAGAAAATTGTTATGGAAATAATGAGATGAAGCAAATAATTGGAGAATAGACTAAAAAATACTTTTATTGAAAGCTTGAAAAGAAAATTACATTAAATTTGAATTTATAGTCAAAAGAATTAACTAGTTTCCTGAGAAATAGAAATAGAAGACATGATCTTATCTATCCCAAGAAAATAGCAACAGAAAACTTGACTTAATCAACTAAATGACAGCAAAAGAATAAACAACTAAAAACAAGGCAGTAAAGATGCACTAATTTGTAACATTTATGGCAGAAGTCTTAAAAACTGTGCATACTCGGTCACTTTACTGCGAAGGCTGGCGAAAGAAGCTACACTGAAATTGAAGAAATTCACAGGATATGTCATCTGGACTTATTATATATCTCCACCATCTGATTCTTTATTTTCATTATAAGTTGAAAATCTTAAATAAGATAGTGGCCACTGTCGCACTCCTCCATTAAATCAATTTATTGGCGAAAACGAATTTCAAAGGATCATCGCTTCTAAAATTAATTTCACGATAATCAGAAATTTTTTTTAGAATCTGTTTTCTTGAAGTTGGTAAACATACTTTAATCAGGATAATGCAGAAAGACCTTTAGACAATAGAAAGGCGAAAGCTTATGTCAAGAAAAATGCTCTGCAATTGAATATTCATTTCAAGAAATTAAATAGTGCAATCTTTATAGGCTTACATAGGCTTGACACATGTACACCATTAAACCCAAAAAATCAGCTCATCCATCCACTAAACCCAATTAGACCAAATTCTAGGAACAAACTACCTACTTGACTAAAGATTAGGAACAAACCCAAAATATTGGAATAATATAAACTACATGCATTTGACTCTTTCAACTAAAAATTAAAAACTACTAAATTTGCTATTTTGAATCAGAGACCCCTGGAGTTCTGGAATTTGTCGGGACAGATTCTTGCTTGATTTGTGGCCATTAAAAAGGGATGCTGCAGAAGATGTACATGCTATCCTTTAAATTTCGACCAGAAATATTTAGACTTCGGGATGACTGCAGCTGCAGCAGAGGAAGTTAAGTTCTCTTTGAGGGTTATGATAAATAAAGAGAAAACTAAGGTATTATTTGCTGAAGTGGATAGCGATTTTGCAGATGTTTTGTTAAGCTTCCTGATGTTGCCATTGGGAACGATTGTGAGGCTGTTGGAGAAGCGCTATGGAGATGAGGCACCTGTTCTGGAAGCCTCAACACTTTGTACAAAGGTATAGCAAATCTCAATAATGTACATTTCTGGGCAGAGGCTGGTAAGCTGATGCTGTTCAATCCAAGAAGTTATTTCCAAGATAAAGGTTCTAAACTGAAGCACAATATAGATGACACGGAACCCACAAGATACTTTACTGGTGAAAACTGTACTGCGGACTACGTAAGCTTGTACTATGGTAATGCAAGATGCTCCAGTGGGAAATCGATGAAGGAAGAAGTATTCGTGAGTGAGTCAAATGGTGCAGCCATCGCTGATGATGGTGGAGTTTTCACCATGAGATATAATTTCTTAGTCGCAGATGATTTGCAAATGGTACCTAATTTAACAGGATCCATTTTAGAAATCCTCAGCAATCATGGCATCGTAGACACATATGGTGCCAAGATAAGGACTGTGACTGTAGGTTTCAATGAGGTGAGTTTATTTCTTGGCGTTCTCTTTACATAATCTGTCTTCCTCACCTTGTAAATTTAAATCCTTGCTGCCATTTGATATCTTTTTGCGTCAAGTTATGGATTTGCTCAAGGGATCTTTACTCTTCTCAGACTCCACTGACAGACCTCATCCTCAAAAGGATGACTCTTCTACAGCAAAGTGTACTAGTTTAGTCTTGCATACAATGGTGCAAGAAGCTGCAGTTTCTGATTCTAAGAAGAAGATGATAGTGAAAGCCACGATACAAAAATCGACAAATAGTTTGTTGTTTACTCAAGCTGACAGTGATTTTGTTGATTTTCTTTTTAGTTTGCTCACAATTCCCTTAGAAGCAGCTGTGCGCCTTTTGGGCCACAACAATATTTCACTTGGGAGCATAGATAATTTCCGCAAAAGCATAGCATGTATCAATGGCCATGAGTTCTTGAAGGCTCCATATATTAAGGCGCAGAACCAGATTTTTGCTCGTCCTGAACCAGGAGGTCCAGGATCTTACTCCCTATATTGTCAATATGATGGCAGAAAATATCTGTCGTCTAATATCTTTAGGGGCCGGACGTCTCCTGTGTCTTTCAAGGACCCAAAAGGCAATGATAGTTATGTTAAGGGGCCAAGAATGTTCATGATGGATTAAATGTGACACCTTTGTGTATGATTTCGAGCATTTATATTCTGAGCAGGCTGAAAATCCCTTTAACTGATGTTGATGAACTGGCGGTTGAGGCTGGGGTGGAACAGGTAATGATTTAAGGTCCCTGTCAGATATGATGGTCATATGTTCATAGGGTGATTCGTTTTTTGCTTTTTTGCAGAGTTTAAGAATATTAGAAGCATCTGTTACCTCGACTACTGCCTTATCCGATGTCCTCAATCCCACCTTAAGGAAACAACCAAAGCAAGAGCACTGAGGCCGTGTTAAGGATTTTCATACGCAGCTTGGAATATAATTCAGCCTCATTGTCCAAATTTTCAATGTGGAATCAATATTTGTTATTATGGACTATTTGGTCGCCATCAGTTATTTTACTATTTAGCCAAATGGCGTCATACTTGTTTTTGGTACTCTTGCTGTATTGTTAATAGTACATTCCTATGCTGTCTTTGAAGTAAACTACCTTTCTGTGAGATAAAAATCCTGGCTAACTAAAGATCTATATCTCCAAGGATGGAGATGAAAAAAGAAATTGATACTTAAAACCATTTTCCAAGAAATCTTTATTACTCCGATCATTTTGGAGCCTGCAAAAAATCTTCATAAATAGAGCTCCAAATGCCCTGACGAAGATACTTCTGCAGGAATGTTTTGAAAGATCCGAAACAGTTTAGGAATGACTATAGTCTTAAGAATGAGTATTTGCCCTTTTCTTCTATGGTTTGGGGCTCTTCTGAGATCTTGTCACGCGGGAGGCACACTTATTTACTAAGCTGATAGCTGTGAGTACCATAATGCGTCATTGTTACCACTGAAGTAAACTGAACTTCTATGAGATCAAAAGTCCGTACCATTCCCCAATTCTTTGAATGTGAAAACCCTATACTCTTTACACATGTAATATGTGGAATTAATGTGGCAAAACGTTGGCAAAAGTCTACCTGTTACAAGCCCACTTTTCTGCACAAAGTAAACTGTGGGCCTCTCTGTGTATGCTTTTTGGTGCTTCAATCAATATAAGAAGTTTGACGTTCACTTGCAAGTTAAAGGAAGTGATGAAATTTTCAAAAGGATGCAAATATTTAGCATCACTAGTATGTTTTCCATATACTATTTATGTTTTACGGTCTATTTTTCCTACATATGATGAATCCAACAACCTTAATATTATCTACAAAGAAAATTGTATTGTCATGTATGACACAATTGACTCATGTAGGCAAATGTGGACAAACAAACTTCATATGTCCCCGATGACACTTATATACAACAACATCTTATGTGATACTTTTATATAACATATGGCACATGATTAATACAGTATTTGTGTATATTTGCTGCAAAATAAATGGAGAAAAGAATATCCTAACCTACCTGGTGTCACCAATCTACACAATAATGTACAATACACAAGTCTTTTCAATGGTAATAAAACTAGCCTTCTCACAATAGTACCTATATTGTGCATATATCACAATACAAATAGTACAAATAATTGTACAACAAAAATAGGCTACTTTTATATCGTTTATCAATTTGAATTAACAAAAGAAGTATCTGTTTGTATTATACTAATTTCAAACATTCATGATTTGAATTAAATAAGTTGAAGTACTTATCCTTTGATTTATTAGAAAACATCTCTTGAAAAATGTTTACCTAAAATATCATTATGTTTAAAAAATAATATTCTTCTCAATAAAGTTGTAGAAAGCAAAAGTTTCAATATAATGTAAATGAAGGAAACAACGATGCCACTACTACTTTATTCATTTTATTTACAAAAAAAAGAAAAAGAAAAAATGTAAAACCTGCCTTTAGTTTGCTTTAGAGTAAAAAATAATGTGAAAGCATAAAGTTCAATCATGCAAACAAAGATTCCTCCCATTATGGGAGTGAGAATAAGTCCAAGAAAGGGGTGAAATAGCTGAAGGGATGTTAATGCAGTGAAAGATTATCTCTAAATTTTTTTTGCAGAAAACAATTTTAAATTATGACTTAAATTTTAAATAAGTTATAAAATACTTAAAATAATATTTTTTCTCAATTAAATTTAGAATACAAAAGTTCCAATATGATATAAATGGAGGAAACTACCTCATTCTTGCCTTTAGTTTGCTTTTCAGGGGGGAGAAAATGTGAACACATAAAGCTCATTAACCATACCATCCAAGAAAGAGTCCAAGCATTGCATGACTTTTCTTCAACCCCTCAATCATAGTACAAAACAAAATCAACTCATGTCCTCCCATATTTCTTTACTTCTTTATCACCGCCAATCCTTGCTCAACTGCTGTCCTTGCTTAACACCAAAGATCTCTTGATTGATTTGTAGGATTGTTCCTTTGGGCTTCCTAATTTCTTTGATATTTTTTTCTTTCTTCAGTCAAGAGTCAACTAATATACTAGGTTACTTAGGGGCCGTTTGGATTTATTTCAAGTTTCATTTTCATAAATTCTATTATTTTGGAAGTAAAAATCTTCACTTTTTACACATTTTCACTCAATATTATTTTTATTTTTATTTTCAAAACACATTCTTCAATAATTTATATATTTTCTCCTAATAACCTGTAATCTTATCTTTTTCTATTCTATTATGTCTATCTCTTTCCACCACCAACTTATTAAAACCAATATAATCATTAGATTTCCAAACATTTCATCCAAACACATTTTTATTTTTATATCACATCACATAACTAATTTCCACCAATTTAAAAATGCTGGAAATTGTAAATGGAAATGAAAATAAATCCAAATGGGGGCTTAGGGTTGCCCATAGTCCTAAACCACATAGTTTTTATTTATTGTTATGTACGATTTTATTTTATGTTAAGTGGCATTTCATTTAAATAAATAAGATAGAGATAATTTAAAACAATGACCCCTTTTCAAGTTAAATACCACAACTATCTTTTTAGTTTGTTAAACCCTAGCATCTAAATTTATTTAATATCTTATTTTCTCCAATTTTCTCTCACATGCTATAAATTTCATGTTTTGAGAAAACATAATAACAAAATAAAAAATAGTAATATTGGGTAACCCAATGCCCCAATTTTTTTTCTCTATTTACGTTATTTTCTTTAAATATTTTGTTCTATTTATCATTTTCTACTTAAATATTTAGTAGACAAAATTATAAAGATACTTCTGGTTTTTATTTAAATATTTAGTATACAAATTAAACTAATAGAATTCAAACACATCATTTTTTTCTTTAAATATATGAAAATTAATACACATATATATAATCAATCATAGCGGTCGCCTGGTCTCGCCTCTTAGTAAATTATTTAAAAATAGGAATGATTGTTGAAATTAAAAATAAAACAAAGGTTAAATGTGAGATAAATAAAATTTGAACAAGGAACAAAATAGTATTTTAAGACTAAATAAAATAATTAACAAATTATTTAAATAAAATTAAATTATTTTAGAACAAATATAAATGTATGGTTATGATATGTTCATTTGAAAATCAACGCTAACAACATGTTTATATGATAATAGGTAAAACAAAATAATTAGAATGTTAGAAAAGCCCGTGACTCACCTCCAAAAGTTTTAATTATATATCTTTATTTTTTCTAAATTGACTATCACTATCTAATAATATAATTCATATCATATCAAAGGCTGCCAAAAATCTCACCATCATCTGTCTGAAATTGCTCTAAACTTACACAACATCAATATCTAATAATATCATATCAAAGGCTGCAAAAAACCTCATCATCATCTGTCTGAAATTGCTCTAAACTTATACAACCAAGAGAGGATGTCTGATGCAGAGAAAGTTGAGTTCTCTTTGAAAGTTATGATGAACAAAAAGAAAACTAAGGTACTTTTTGCAGAAGTGGACAGCGATTTTGCAGATGTTTTGTTAAGCTTCCTGACGTTGCCATTGGGAACAATTGTGAGGCTACTGGAGAAGCACTATGGAGATGAGGCTCCCTGCTTTGGAAGCTTAACCACTTTGTATAATAGTTTAGCAGATCTTGATGATGTCCATTTCTGGACAGAGGGGGGCAAGCTGCTGCTGCTCAATCCAAGAAGTTCTTTCGAAGTTGAATGCCGTAAACTGAAACTCAATATAGATGATACTCAGCCCACCAAATACTCCTTTTGCGAGGATAGGAATTGCGACAGTAGAAAAGTCTCTCTTAGCATATACCATGGTACTGCAAGATGCCCTCGTTGTGGGAAAACTATGAACAGACAAGCAGGCATAAGAAATCCGAATCAAGCTGCTGGCAACGATGGAGTTTTTACGATAAAAACAGTGTCTTTCTTAGTCAGTGACGATTTGCGGATGGTGCCTAACGACGCAGGATCCTTCATTAAAACTCTCAGCAATCTTGGCGTTACCGACACGATTGGCGCCGAGCAAAGAACTGTGATCGTCGGATTTAATGAGGTGAGTCTTGATTCTGTTTTTAACATCTTTATTAAACACTGTATACAATCTCACGTTTGTTCGTATCAGATTATGGATTTGCTCAAGCTTTCGCTACTCTCCCGGACACCACTAACTGACCTCGTTCTCCAAAGAATGACTGACTCCACCATGATAAAATCTGAACCTGGTGTTTCATTGTGTCAGATTGAGAAAAGCGAGAAAACGGATACTTCTCAATCTGAGAAGATGAGGTTGAAAGTCATGGTACAAGAATCGACGAATAGGTTCTTGTTTGCTCAAGCGAAGGAAGACTTCATAGAGTTTCTTTTCAGTTTCCTGGCCATCCCATTAGCAGGAGTTGAACGGATTTTGGGCAGTAAAAGTTGTCTTAAAAATATAGATAACTTGTACACTAGCTCAGCCAATAACGACTTTCTGAAAACTGGTGGTATATTAGTACCCGAGCTTCCTCCCAAGTATCTTTCCAAGACCCAGCTTTTTTCTCTCAGCGAACAAAGAACTCCACAACTGTATTACTATGACCGAGATAGTATCTCTTACGAAAATTATGGGCGCGGTTATGACAAGCCTTTAGAAATTATTGACCCAAAAGGGGAGGGAAGTTATGTTAGGGGACCAAGAATGTACATGGTAACTGATGATTTAACTGTTACGCCTTTGTCTATGTCTTCAAGTCTTAGTATTCTCAATGGGATGAAAATCCAATTATCAGATGTCAAAGAAGTGGAAATTGACATTCGGCTGGAAGAGGTAACGATTTAATCTTCTATCTCATTTTCCTATAGAGAAATTATCTTTCCTGCTTATGAGACTCCGTTTGTTGCTGCAGGCATTAAGCATACTGAAGGCGTCTCTTACATCAACTTGTGCTTTAACCAATGGCCTCAGCTCCATTTTGAATAAACAACCAAAGCAGGAAGACTGAATCTTAAGAGTCGTTCTTATGTTTCTAGTGTATTTTGTCATGGCATTCTTCTTTATATCCCAGAGTTTGAGTCAGTATCCTTATTGGCCTTCTAATGTCAGTATTCAATTAAGTGTTTTAAGCGCCACCTTGAAAGAGAATGAACTGTACAAGTGAGAGTGGCTTTCTGCATTTGCTTTTATTGAATCATTTATTTGCGTTATTTGCATTATTCTAAAGACGCCCTGATCAAGAATGGATTAATAAGATTGAACATTCTTGTCATTCTATATCCTGAAGTCATGCCCCCTGAAATAAAGGCTATATGAAGGCAAAAAGTCATGACAATTCAAATAAACAAGTTGTTGTGTGCCTTTAGGGCCACAACAATATTTCACTTGGGAGTATGGGTGATATGCGCAGAATCATAGCAAGTTTCAATGGGTGTATGAGGACCCCAGTATATTAAGACAAGCTACTCAAACTTAAGCTTCCTAAAATGTATCTTTCCAAGAACCAGATTCTTTCCTTTGCTGAACAAAGACCTTCACCACCGTGCTATCTGTATTGTGAATATGATGGCAGAAAATATCTGTCTAATATCTTTAGCGACCGAACATCTCCATTGTCTTTCAAAGACCCAAAAGGCAATGATAGTTATGTTAAGGGGCCAAGGATGTTTATGATAACTGGTGGTTTAAAAGTGTCAGCTTTATGTATGCTTTTTAGCATTTCTATTCTGAATAGGCTGAAAATCCCTTTAACTGATGTGGAGAAATGGGCGGTTCATGAGATTGGGATGGAATTGGTAATGGTTTAAAGTCCCTGTCAGATATAGATGATGGTTCATATGTTCGTAGGATGATTCTTGTTTTGTTTTTTGCAAGGTTTAAGAATATTAGAAGCATCTCTTACCTTGATCACTGCCTTATTGGATGCCCTCAATCCCATCTTAAGGAAACAACAAAAGCAAGAACACTGAGGCTGTGTTAAGGACTTTCAGATGCAGCTTGGAATATAATTCAGCCTCATTGTCCAAATTTTCAATGTGGAATCCGTGTTTGTAATTATGGACTATTTGTTTGCCAATCAGTTGTTTTATTGTTTAGCCAAACAGGGTCATGCTTGCTTTAGGTATTCTTGCTGTATTGTTAATAATACATTCCTATGCTGTCTTTGAAGTAAACCATCTTGCTGTGAGATCAAAATTCCAGCTAACTAAAGATCTATATCTCAAAGGATGGAGACGAAAAAAGAAATTGGTACTTAAAAACCGTTTTCCAAGAAATCCTTGTGATTTAGATCATTTTGGAGCTTGCGAAAAATCTTCATAAATAGAGCTCCAAATGCTGTGATTAAAATACTTCTGCTTATATGAAATTAATATGGCAAAACGTTGGCAAAGCCCAGTTTTGGTGCTTAAATCAATATAAGAAGATTGAGGTTCATTTCGAAGTTTTTTAAGTGATGAAATTTTCAAAAAGATGCAAATAAAGAAGGTGAAAGCTGGAAACTATCTCAAATGATTGATTTTCATGCCAAGAATTTTGAATATGGTATGTAATTATAGGAGTTTAGGTCAATTGAACACGCTAAGGGAATACGTTAACAATCTGCCATCCCAATGAAACTAGATCAATAACACTGCTTTCCATGCTACCAGCGGAAGAGTGAAACTACATCTCTCTTTTAGATCAACTCTCAAAGCACTTGCTCGAGAACAAATCAGGTCTGATTTGGGTCAAAAATTGATTGGACATAATAAGATGCAGAGTCGTTCCATCTCCTCAGAATCTGCTCCACGATATTAACTCATGATTAGTTGTGGATTACATAAAATGGGACAGAAGAAAAAACGACTTCTTTCTTAATCAGCGATAATCTGAGGATGCTGCTGCCTAACGATGCTGGTTCACTCATTCAAACTCTCAGCAATCTTGGCATTACAGATATAGATTCTGCTGAGCAAAGAACTGTGACAGTCGAATTCAATGAGGTGATCAATATTGATTATGTTTTAACTAGATCATTACTTTCTTGGACTCCACTAACTGACCTCATTCTCCACAAAAGCCAAAATGATTTTGACATAGCTACTTTACTGCATCATATTAGAAAGAACAAACTTTAAACCCTGAGAAGAAGGAAGCAGCTTCTAGCCCTCAGAAGACCTTTTTGAAAGTAATGGTACAAAAAGCTAACAATAAGTTCTTGTTTGCTCAAGCATAGGAAAATTTTGTTGTCTTTCTTTTCAGTTCACTTGCCATTCCATTAGCAGGAGTCGAAACGCTTTTGGGCAGTAACAGTTGTCTTAAAAATATAGATAATTTGTACAGAACCTCAGCCGATTTGAACAAATCTGATGACTACAAAAAACAATCTATTTATTCTGAAGCTTCCTCCTATGTATCTTTCCAAGGGCCAGATTTTTCCTCTCAAACAAGGAACTCGTAAATTGTATCCTGGTGAACTAAAACTTCCAGAACTATATTTCTAGCTTTTATCGTATTTTACGATAGAGGAATCATCTTTTCATGCTAATTTATATGATTCATTTCATTGCCGCAGGCTAAAAGCATACTGAAAGCATCTCTTACATCGACATGTGCCTTAACTGATGGTCCGATCAGTTCTATCTTAAAGCAACCAAAACAGGAATGCTAAGTCTGAAGTCTCATTCTTGATGTTTAATTTGTCCAGGCCATTGACGTTTTCATGTATTTTGCTACGGCATTCTCCTTTATCTTCCAAAGGTTTCAGCATTGAATCAGCATGCCAAGAAAAAGAAAAAAAAGATGAATGGTGTACATAACATTTTCTTCTTCTTCGCTTGTTGAAGTTCTGTACCAAACAGAGCACAAAAGAATGAATAGTGGACGCATTTCTTGATTTAATACACTTGGGACTCCCCCAAACTGATTGTTCCTGTACATGTATACAAGTATGTAAGGACCCAGAGAGCAATGGAAGCTACGTTAAAAAACCAGAAAGATTTATCAATTATGATAACTCAATGAATTTTATTTTGATGTCATGGAGTTCCACTACAAGTTGAATTTTCACCTTTCAATGATAGTAGTCTCCAACCTTTGCCACTATCTCTCTGTATTCTGATCCTTTTAACATCTTCATAAACGAGCAACAGTTTTTTATTGCTGCAGTACTAGTATTTAAGCCAACTGTGCTTACATCTTGGGAAAAGCATCCAAAGCACGGATACTCAGTCTGATCTGTTGCTTTAGTTAATATTCAGGCTTACATGTAAATTTCTAGTGGCACATTGTTAGGCAGTTTCTCCAGGCTGTGGATGTTTCAAATATGTTCTTATTAATATCATTCTTCTTTATTTTCCAGCTTCTGGGCTTTGAATGAGTATGTCTAGATGGAAAAGAATTCACCTTCTAATAAGAGTACTTAAAGAGAGTTTATGGGCCTCAGTAAGAAAAGTAAGAGTGATTTCACTAAAATTTCAATAGATCTGGCTTCAACTTCTCTATGTAATTCTTGAAATTGGGCTCCCCGACTAATTACAATGTTCATGTATCAGCAGCTTTACATTAACTTTTTTTTTTGAGTATATCTGTCCCCAGAGTCTGTGAAAATTCCCTGATCAAGAATGCACTAAAAAGATTGAACATTCTTGCCATTCTATTTCCTGCTGTCATTGCCCATTGGACGACAGTGATCTTGTAAATTCTTTTGGTCTGTCCGCCATTTCCTTAGGAGAAGATGTACACCTTTTGGGCGGTGACATTTCAGTTCAGAGTGTAGATAATTTGCACAAGAGCATTGCAAGTTTCAACGGGTTTTTGAATTCCCAGAAATATAAAAATTAAGCTACTTGAACCTAAGGTTCCTCACGTGCATCTTTCCAAGAATCAGATTCTCTCCCTTATTGAACAAACCATGCTTTACTATTTATATTGTGATTGTGATGACAAAAACTGTCTGTCTTATTCTGATGGCTCGTGTCCATGTTGCTGTCTTTGAAGTAAACCACCTTTTCTGTGAGATAAAAATTCCAGCTAATGAGAGATCGATATCTGTAAATGTTTAAATTCATTATTCATTTATATGTAGTATATTGTTACCAATAGTCGTATGAGAAAGTAACGCTTGAGTGCATATTGGCAACAATATATAATTCGTAAACTAATATGGAATTTCCAAGACTGCAGCGAAAACAGAAGGCTACATGATGAGTTTTTATTATAACTTGGAAGAAATAATATAATAGTTGGTAATAACCTGCCTTTACATGTACTTTTAAAAAAGGATGGAGTTGAAAGTAGAAATTGATACTTCAAACTCTTTTCCAAGAAATTTTTATGATTCAGATAATTTTGGAGCTTGTGAAAAATCTTCATCAGTTCAACTCCAAATGTCCTGATCAATATACTCCTGCTGGAATATTCTGAAAGATTCAAAACCTATTCAGGATGCTGGTTTTTGTTGTGGATAATTGTATGACTTGTGTTAAAATATAAAATAAATGAAATAACCATCACATTTATTATCCTATAAAATAGCAATTTAGAAAGTAATAAACCAAACCACATAAAAGATTGAAGTAGATGAGGTGGATCAATGGAAAGTCACGGCACTTCTCGTTATCTTAAAACTATGATTGTTCCCCTTCGTGTTGATACTAATGGCTGATTATGATTTCAAGATAAAATCTCGTTATCTTAAAACTATGATTGTTCCCCTTCGTGTTGATACTAATGGCTGATTATGATTTCAAGATAAAATTCTATTAGCTCTCATTGGCGTCTCATCCCACGTGCATGACCACAATGAGATTATGAACCAGTCCATAGTTATTTGCCAATAACACAAGTGTCTTGTTGGAGTGTATAAAATAAAATTGTCTAAAACTCACAAACTTTATGCGCGCAAAATGGATTATGGCTCCTTTATATAAGAGTAAAAGGTTTGACTATTGGAAAGGATTAATGGGCCACTAAAATACCATAAACAACACCATAAAGACACTATAAATAGGCCAATAATGATTAGAAATAAAATGATCAAATATTTATAAAATCATAATAAAATAATTGATAAGGCCATAAAAATATAATAAATCAAAATTAATAGGCACACTAGTTGTGATAGTAAAGCATATGATAAAATAATTTTGCTGGAAATAAAATAAATTGAAAAAATTTTAAAGCTTGTTTCCAACAGTTTTGCGAATGAGTACTTCACCTTCTCCAACCCAATGGGTTAATAGCACTTTTGGTTTCATAACATACGATCAATTTTAATTGAGTCCCATTCATCTCAAAATTATCACATGGAGTCCCATAATTTAAAATTTTTCTCACATTTGGTCCCACCTCCTCCATTCCGTTAAATAATTAATGAAAAAAACACGCGCCATACACATGGTAGTTAATAGGTAAGTTTTGGGGGGAAAATTAATGAGGCCTAAGTTATGGGACCAAAAGTGAGATTTTTAGATTTTTTTTAAAAACTAAATATTCAAACATTTTCAAAAAAATAAATTAGGAATTAAAATTTAATAAAAATAATTTTAAACTATATTTTATTAAACAAGTTTTTTCAAAATTTAAATTACATTTAAAATTTAAATTATATTTTAAATTCTAATAATTTTAAATAATACTTAGAAATAATAAGATTACAAATAATTTTTAATTTAAATTTTAATTTGAATTAATTTTTTATTTTTGTAAAATGATATTAATTAATGTAGCTGATAACATTACCAAAAAATTTCAATAATTTTCATAAATTTAAATTTAAAATATTCTAAATTACATGAAATAAATATTCATTTTTTTTAAAACATTAAACATTTTAAAGAATTTATTGTGTAAAAAATTTCAAACATTCAAAAGGATTAAATAAAAACTAAATTAAATAATTCTTTTCCAAACATGAGAAAACTTGTGATTTGTATTTATTAATTTTTCATGTTTGGAAATTTATTTTGTTATTTCTAAAAGTTGGATAATTTGAAAATAAATTTTAAAATTTATAATTTTTCATTATAAATTAATATTTCGGTTTATGATTTTTGTTATTTTTAAAGTTTGCATTGTAATAACAAAAAATTAACTATTTGGAAAATTTAAATTTCAAAATTTCCATGCTTGTTTCCAAATGAATATTTAAATATAATTTTAAATTATATTTTATTAACCAAGTTTTTCTAAATCAAAATTATATCTTAAATTCTATTAATTTTAACTTATATTTAGAAATAATGAAATCAACTTCTATCAATTGGATGTCACTCAATGCAATTGACCCTTCCATCAATTGGATGTCAACTAATGCTTTCTTGCAAGGTCATCTTCATGATAAAGTATATATAAGACAACCCTCTTGCTTTGAAAATCCATCTTTCCCCTCTTATATTTGCAAGCTCCACAAAGCTATCTATGGTCTCAAATAGGCGCCTCGTGCTTGATACATTGAACTCAAGAGCTATTTTGTAACTGTTGGTTTTACAACATCCAAGTCTGACTCCTCTCTGTTCATTCTTCATCCATTGACTTTTCATGCATACGTTTTGGTCTACGTTGATGATATTATCATCACTGGTAATCATGCTCACGGTGTGCAAAGAATCATTGATGGTCTGTTAACACGGTTCTCTGTTAAAGATCTTGGCTCCATACATTATTTTTTGGGTGTGGAGGTTATTCCCCATAATGGTAAGCTCTTCCTGTCACAGCATAATTATATTTTGGATATATTACATAATGCTAACATGCAGTGATGCAGGACAATATAGGAGTTCCCATCCCAATATGCACTACAACCATATTTGGCTCTTATTCAGAGGATTTTATTATTTATGCCTCCCGTTATAGACAACTTATTGGCAAGCTTCAATACCTATCCTTTACTTGACCAGATATTGCATTCTCGATTAAAAAGTTGGCGCAATTTATGCATTCTCCCAAATAGCATCATTGGAAGGCCATTGAATGCTTGCTTCGTTACCTTCAAGCTACATCATCCTATGGAATTTGTATAACTAATTCTCCCGACTCTGGCTTGATTGCCTACTCTAACTCTAATTGGGTTGGTGACCCAATAAATTACACTTCAACAATAGCCTATGTAGTCTACCTTGGCAACTCTCTCCTCTCTTGGTTGTCCAAAAAGCAACGTTTTATCTCTTGCTCCTCTACCAAGGCAGAATATCATGCTGTTGCATCAACTATTGTTGAGGTAAATTAGCTTATGAATCTGTGTCGTGAGCTTTGTTACCTCACTACTGGAATTCCAAGGATTTGTGTGACAATGTGTCCACTACCTGTCTTTGTGAAAATCCTATTTTACATAGCTATATAAAGCATATGGCGATTGATTTTCACTTTGTTCGTGAATAAGTACAGAACAAGGAAATTGAGTTCAAACATTTGCACTCAGTTGATCAAGTTGCAGACATCCTAATGAAGCCACTTTTGCATGCTGCATTTGACAAGTTCATCAACAAGTTGGGTGTTGTCGATGTCACCACCAACTTGCAGGGGCATAAACAGAATGAAGCTTTGCCTTTCTATCAGTCTATTCCTATTATTCAGGAGTTAATTATTTGATTCTATTTTTTTTTACTTTCTGTTATTAATCTCTCTATTTAGATGGATATCGTTTTGTAATCTTGTTAGAGATTATGTTGTAATCTTTTTGTAATCTAGTTAGAGATTATTTTGTAATCTATTTCTATTTTGTTGGAGATTATTTTGTAATTAGTTGGGTACTCATTATTATAAATACCTGAACTTTCATTGAATAAAAATCATCCATTCATTCCATTACTTTTTGTTTTACTAACTCTCCAAATTTGATCAGATCCCAATCCCAGATAATGATAACTCAAAGCCGTAGAAATAGTTCTAAAATCCTAACTTTATTAGGATTTAGTAGTTACTAAAATCCCTATATCTTAACTTATCAGGATTGAATAATTACTGAAATTTCCAAGCTCATGACAAATATCCAAAATCCTAACTTTTCATGATTTAATTATTTTGGGTTTTGTATAGCTATTATCATAGTTTAGTGATTAAAAGAATATGAAATATTCATGAATTTTCGCATGAAAATAGAGAGGTATAAAAAAAAGCTTCTAGGATTCTATATCACCTATATTTACATGGTTTTAGTTGACCAATATGACTAGATACCTTATGGGGGTCAAAAACTATCCAAATAGAGTTCAAAAATGATAAGAAGGCCTCTATAATTATCCATCTATCCATAAATCCGAAAATTCCATAAAAATTTATTTTCGTCATTTTTAATTTAACAATCATGGACCATAACTTGTAAATACATCATAACAATTTATGGGCTTTATGTTCTACACTACTTATGAGCTTAATTATAACATAAAATGAATTAAATAACTTGAGTTTTTATTACACTTAACTCATAAAAATGCAAATGTAATTTATGGGCTTGTTTTTATACTAGTTATGGGCTTTAACAACTTGAAATGGATTAAATAATGTGGGCAAACTCATTCATCTTGAATCACTAATTAAATATGGACTAAAGATTAATATTCCCTTTGCCATAAATTGGTATCATAGTATCTAGCTTAAAACCATTAACATAGCTCAATAAATAAAGTTTCATCAAATAATTAACCTAATAAATTCTATATCTTCGATTATCACCAAGCAATCCTAAAAATCTAAAATCTATATCCTTGGTATTGCAAATAAAATCAAAATGAGTACCTAAAATAGGATCCTTAATAACTCCAAAAGAAAGAATTTAATTTATATCACATATTTACTTCCAATTAAAATTCCTTAAATGTTAATAGAGTCCCAAAATAAATTGTTTTCTCAAATTCTAGGAGAAGAGCAACCCAAGAATATCAGTGAAGATCAAAATTAACTAATATTACTTCATTAATCCTAACATCAAATATCATATATATATATATATATTTGTATTTTTGTTTTTCTTCAAAAGATAGAAGCTCATTACTAACCACACATTCTTTTATTCTAGATCCCATAATATCAAAGCCTAGCCTTAATGAAATTCAAGTACTTCTAAAGGTATAATTAATAATACTTCTAAAATAATAATTTGTCCAAAAACTTTGGGTATTGCAGGTAAAGCTTTGTTTAAGCTTAAGATAAGGAGTCAAGTCTCCAAGATTTAAGGGAGTTGGCATTGACTCAAGTCTTATATAATTTTCTGTATAAAATGTTTGGCTAACTCAATGAAATGTGTGCTCCAACTTTACCAGATTTGCTCTTTTTTCTTTTATGTTTTGTTTTCCTTTTCTCTAGTTCTCTTACAATTGGTATTGAGAGCAAAAATTGATCCTTGAGGGACTGTATTTTGAGGGAAAACCTACAAGATCACCTACCAAAAACCCTTAAACACTTGATCTGTCCAGGTCTCTTTCATATGGCTTCCAATAACACTTCTTTTTCACTTTCTATTTTTAATGGCGAGAACTATCAAGTTTGGGCTGTGAAGGCGAAAGCATACCTTATGGATCTTGGTCTATGGAAGTATGTGGAGGAAGATAAGGCTCCAACACCTATGGGATAAAACCCAACCCTTCAGCAAATTAGAAATTATGAAGAAGAGATGGCAAAGGGTCCAAAAGCTTTGTCTTTCATCCATGTTGTAGTCTCAGATTCAATTTTACAAGGATCATGGCATGTGAATCTACTAAAGAAGCTTGGAATAAGCTGAAGCAAGAATTTTAGGGGATTGAAAAGATAAGGCAAATGAAAATTCTGAATTTGAGATGCTAAGGATGAAAGAGACTGAAAAAGTGAAGGGTTATATTGATAGAATCATGAAAATTGTTAATCAGATCAGGTTGCTGGAAGAAACAATGGAAGAGAAGAGGATTGTTGAGAAGGTGATGGTGACACTTTCTAAAAAAATTGAAGCAAAAATCTCATCAATTGAAGATACTTGGGACATGTCTCAGCTTAGAATGACTGAACTATCTAATGCTTTTCAAGCTATCAAGCAAAAGAGAGCTTTTAGAGAGGAGGAGAGTCTAGGTGAGGTTTCTCTTGTAGCTGGTCAAAAGCCTAAAGCTTAATCTGATGGAGGATTAAGAAGAAAATCAAGTGGAATAAAAGATAAAGAGAAGAAGGAGCAACAAAAAAGTAAAGGAAGACATAGAAGATCCAAGTACCTACTTTGTCACTACTATAAAAAAACCAATCATACTGAAAATTTCTATTGGTACAGGCCAGGAGTTCAATGCAAGTTCTGTAAACAATTTGGTCATTTGGATAAGGTGTGCAAAATAAACCAAAATTTGAAAGCTTAAGCCCAGCCAACTCAAGTAACTAACATGCTGATAAACATGAAGAAAATTTATTTACTATTATTATGCTGGAAAAGTGTAATGCAACAACTTAAGATAATGATGTTTGGCTTGTTGGTAGTGGATGCACACATCATATGACAGCTAACTTGAAGAATTTTGAAGGTCTGGACTCAATTATTCATCCAACGTTAGGCTTGGAGATGGCAGACTTCTGGATGTAAAAGGCAAAGGAGCAATTTTTATTCACATTCCCTCAGGTACAAAGCTTGTATCTGATGTGTTATTTGTTCCTAAAATTAGCCAAATCCTTCTTAGTGTTGGCTAGTTGCTTGATAAAAATTATATTTTGTTATTTAAAGATGAAACATGTGAAATCATGGATCCAGCTGGTACAAAATTTCTCTCAATCAAGATGAATAAAAGAAGTTTTCCTCTTAATTGAAAACATATTGAGATAGAAGCTCATGTCAGCATACAAGATGAAACATGCATCTAGCATAAAAGGCTTGGCCACACTAATTTCAAATCTTTGAACTTGTTGCAAAGTAAGAAACTTGTAACTGATATGCCTTATGTGAATGAAACTTCTAATGTATGCAGAGTTGGTCAGATAGGGAAGTTAAGTCAGTCACCTTTTCCTGTAAATGAATTTTAGATAGCCATTGAAAAGCTCCAACTGATACACACAGATGTTTGTGGACCCATGAGCATTCCTTCCTATAGTGGCCGCAAATACTTTCTTTTATTTATTGATAACATTACAAGGTTTTGCTGGGTTTACTTTCTTAAGCAAAAATCTGAAGTATTTGTTGTGTTTCAAAAGTTTAAAGCAAAAGTTGAAAACCAATGTGGCTCCTTGATTAGAATCTTGAGGTCTAATAATATGAGTGAATTTACTCCCAATCAGTTCAAAAATTTTCTTCAGAAGGTAGGAATTCACCACCAACTTATTATCACTTACCACAACAAAATGGTGTAAGTGAAAGGAAAAATAGGTCCATTATGAATATGGCTAGATGTCTTTTACTTGAAAAAGGTTTGCCTAAGGTGCTATGGGCTAAGGCTATGATACAGTTGTTTATCTCCAAAATCAATTGCCAACAACAACTGCTGAAGGGAAGACTCTTTATGAGGCATGGACTGGAATTAAACAATAAGTTGCTCATCTTAAAGTATGTGGTTGCATTTTTTACTTTTGTATTCCTGATATCCAAAGGGATAAACTTGATGCAAGAGTAGAAGTTGGAATATTTGTGGGTTACAACAATGCTTCTAAATGTTATAGGATTTTAGATCCGATTTCACAACAAATAAATGTGAGTAGAAGTGTCAAATTTGATGAAAATGCTATGTGGGATAGGAAGAAGCAAGTTGTTGTAACTTCTTTCAAGATTACTAATCAAGAACAAATTATCCAAAAACAAGAAACCATTCTAGAGGAAGAAGATTCTGATGATGATGATGTTGCAAGAGGTACAAGGTCCATTGAAGACATTTATAATAGATACAATGTAGCTATGTTGGAATCACCAATTGTAGATGATGCATTGTAAGTTCCTGAATGGAGGGCTGCTGTGGAGGAGGAGCTCAATATGATTAATAAAAATAATACATGTGTACTTGTACCTAAACCTAAGAACAAGCAGATCATTGGAACTTGATGGGTCTTCAAGCTCAAATTGAGTTTAGATGGAACAATCAACAAGCACAAAGCAAGGCTAGTTGTAAAGGGGTATGCTCAACAACATGGAATTGACTTTCTTGAAATCTTTTACACCAATTGCAAGGTTTGATACTATCATATTACCTTTTGCAGTTGCAGCAGACCAAGGATAGTAAGTATTTCAACTAGATGTAAAATCAGCCTTTCTTAATGGATTTCTTGAAGAGCAAATTTTTGTAGAGTGGCCTGAAGGTTTGAAAAGAGTTGTTGACCAAGTACAACTATTAAGAAAAGCTTTATGGTTTGAAACAGGCACCTAGGGTGTGGTATGAAGAATTAATAACTACTTTATGAATTTGGGGTTTAATAGAAGTTGTAATGAAGTAACCTTGCATGTCAAACATCAAAAGGATGATATTTTTATAGTTTCAGTGTATGTTGATGATCTTTTGGTGATTGCCAGTAACCTAAAGTCTATCATAGACTTTAGAGAGCAAATGAAGAAGGTGGTTGAAATGAATGACCTCGGCAAAATGTCATACTTCCTAGGAATGAAGGTTAATCAATTTTGTCAAGAAATTTTTATTATTCAAAAGAAATATGCTAGTGAAATCCTAAAGAAGTTTTATCTTGGAAAATGCAAATCGGTAAGCACACTTGCAGTTCAAGGAGAGAAATTAAAGAAAGATGATGGGTCTAGTTTCATTGGTACTTCAATTTATAGAAATTTGATTGGTTCCTTGCTCTATGTTTCAGCCACAAGGCTTGTTATTATGTATTCAACAAGTGCGCTATCAAGGTTTATGCATGCACCAATTGGAACTCACCTCAATGCAGCTAAAAGAATTTTGAGGTACATCCAAAGCACTATTGTTATGGTGTGTTTCACAAAAGAACTACAACAATGAAATTGTTGGGATTTACTGATAGTGATTGGGCTGGGTCACAAGATGACAAGAAAAACACCTTAGGATATTGTTTTATTCTCGAATCAAGTGTCATTTGTTGGTGCACAAAGAAGTAAGGGTTTGTGGCTCAATCAACAGCTGAAGCAGAGTACATTGTTGCCTAAAGTGCTGTTAATCAAGCCTTATAGTTGAGAAAAATATTGATTAAATTGGGATTTCGACCAAGCAAAGCAATTGAAATCCTTTGTGACAATAAGTCCGCAGTGGCCATGGTCAAGAATCCAGTCTTTCATGGAAAGACTAGATACATAAAAATTAAATATCATGCCATTAGAGAAGCTAAAAGGGAGAATGGAGTCCAAATTTTGCAATGATTTGGTGAAGACCAATTAGCTGATATTTTTGCCAAAGTACTGCAAAAACAATAATACGAAATTCTTAGAGCGAAGCTTGGTGTTTCTAGTAGCACTTGCATCAAGGAGAAGTGATGAAGCTACTGATTATGTTTTTGATGCTAAGTGCTATCAACTTAGCACTTTTTATCTTGATATTTTGTTGCAATTTCTGTACTATTTTGTTGTAGGTTTGTAGAACCTAGAAAGTAAGTATTAATGTGTTGTAAAGCTTTGTTTAAGCTTAAGATAAGGAGTCAAGTCTCCAGGATTTAAGAGAGTTGGTATTGAGTCAAGTCTTATGTATTTTTCTGTGTAAAATGTTTTGCTAACTCAATAAAATGTGTGCTCCAACTTTGTCAAATTTGCTCTCTTTTCTTTTATGTTTTTTTTTCTTTTCTCTAGTTTTATTACAATGAGGCACCATTCTTTGGAATCTTAACCACATTGTGTGATAGTTTAGCAGATCTTGATAATGTCCATTTCTGGACAGAAGCTGGTAAGTTGATGTTGCTTAATCTAAAAAGTTCTTTCAAAGATCAATATCAGAAATTTGAACTCAATATAGATGAGACTCATCTCATCAAGTACTTTACCTGTGAAAATAGGGGTTGTCTTTATAAGTGGAACTTCTTTAGCATGTATTATGGTGCTAATAGATGCAAATGTGGGAAAATGATGAACAAAGAATTGGATGTAATAGAGTCGAAAGCTCAAGTTGCCGATGGTGATGAAGTTTTTACATTAAAAAGGTTTCTTTCTTGATTAGCGATGATCTGAGGATGGTTCGTAATGTTGCAAGATCCATCATTTAAACTCTAAGCAATCTTGGTATTATGAAAATATATAGGGCCGAGCGAAGAACTGTGACTTTTGGATTTGATGAGATGAGTCTTGAATCTTGATTATGTCTATGTAATCTTTCTCAAACCCATCATTTGTTGGATTTTTATTTCATACTATTTGATATTTGTTTGCATCAGATTATGGATTTGCTAAGAGGATCGCTATTTTTCAAGACTCTACCAACTGAACTCATTCTCCACAAAAGATAGAAGACTTTGAGCTCAGCAAAATTTGAAACAAGTTCTACACTGCATCAGATTGATCAAAAGGAGACTTCTAGAACTGAGGAGAAGATGATTTAAAATTCATGGTACCAAAGTCTACGAATACGTTCTTGTTTGCTCAAGCAGAGAAAGCTTCCGTAGATTTTCTTTTCAATTTCCTCACTATTCCCTTAGCAAGAGTTGAATCCCTTTTAGGCAACAACAATTGTCTGAAAAATATAGATAATCGACATAGAAGCTCAGCCAATTTGAACAAGTATTTGAAGACTACAAAAATTAATTTGTTCAATCCGGAGCTTTCTCCGATGTATCTGTCCAAGAACAAGATTTTTTCTATCAACCAACATGGAACTCTTCAACTGTATTACGGTCATCTTCACAACCAAGAATGTTTTTGTACCAACATAATCTACATTAGTTAGAATCCTTTGGATATTTGATATCGGAGAAAAGAATGGGAGAAATGGCGAAACAAGGGCTGGAGATTGAAAAAGTTGAATTCCGTCCTGAGCTTTCTTGTTCACGATTCAAGAAGATATAGGGGAAGAAAATAGCCAAGAACGTGCCAAAAAACTAATTGAAAACTTGCTGCTGGTGACTATTTATAGGAGGTCGGAGCTTAACTATTAATCAACAGAATTACAAACTAATAAGCCACGCATCACAGCCTTTGTGCCAGCTGTAAGGGTTTTAGTTAATTCTAACAATTGTAGTGCTTTATTTTGACTAAAAATTCTCACTTTACAAAAAAGTGTCACAACATTTTTTTTTCTTTTTCCTTCTCTTAAGAGTGTCATGCTTCACTTAAAGAAACGCCATTTTATCTTCTTCACACTTTGCTTCTTTTTTCCTAATCCTACGATTTCTTCTCATATTCAACACTTTGCTGCTCTCTTATTTTCTTGAGGGTTGTTGACTTCTTCGTTCCAGCTTACTTGGTTTGCTTATATCAATTGCTCTTCTGTTAAAATGATCCTTGTCCCCAAGGATCAAAGTGCAAAAACCTTTGTTGTAAGTCATGTAGGTTCTCCTATGTGTTCTCCTTTTCTAGGGCGTTAAGCTATTTAACCAAGACTTGTGCACATGGTTGTTGTTTCTCTTAACCAACCTGCAAGCAAGAATAGATTCTGGTTCTAATAATAATTACCCATGTGAAGTGAGAGTATTTGGTAAGTAAGGAGTAATATGTTCAGAGCTAGTCTTCTTCTTGAGTTGTGATACATGAAAGGTTGAGTGAATCCTGGCTCTTTTAGGTAATTGCAACTTGTAGACCATTGCTCCAATTCTTTCCAGCACTTGAAAGGGCCTAAAATATCTCTGAGAAAGTTTATGGCAAGTGTCTCTTCTCATTGATTGCTGCTTGTAAGGTTTAAGCTTGACGAAGACCCAATTCCCTACTTCAAACTATCTTTCACTCCTTTTCTTATTAGCTTGGACCTTCATTCTATTTTGAGCATTTGCTAAATGGTGTTTAAGGAGCCTTATAGTAGCTTCTCTATGTTGTAAACTTTGATCCACTATTTCTATTGGTGAGTTATAAGTCATGTAAGGTTCATGTTGTACTAAATACCGAGCTAATGAATCCCCTTCCTTTTGCCATTGAATCTCTTCTTTTTTCTTCTCATCGGAGTTATTTCACAAAGACTTGCCGGGTAAGGAAGAAGGGGGGAACAAGCACACTTGGAGAGCGCAGTACAACGGAGAGTTGTATGCTGCGTTCGGGAAGGATGAATCGCTCCTGAAAAGGAATCTATTGATTCTCTCCCAATTGGTTGGACCGTATCATACACAGCTTGAAAGGGTGTCATGCCTGTTGTTGAATAAAAGGTAGTATTGTACCACCACTCTTTTGAAGGTAGTCAACTGACCCACTTCTTGGGTCTATCCCCAATCATCCATCTTAGATAACAATTTATACATTTGTTAACCACTTTTGTTTGCTTGTCTACTTGACAATGGTATGCTATGGAGGCATTCAACTTAACTCGAGCAGCTTAAAGAACTCCTACCATACTTTACTTATGAACACTGGGTCTCTATCAATAACCATGACTTTCGGCATCCCATGAAGCTTGAATACATGATCTAAGAACTATTGTGCCACATCTAAAGTTGAGTAAGAATGCTTCAACGGAATGAAATAAGCATACTTGCATAATCTGTCTACCACAGTCAAAATAGTGCTTCTGCCTATAGAGGGTGGTAACCCTTTAATGAAAACATTAAAATCTCTTCCAAATTCTTTGGGGTATTGGAAGAGGTTGCAAAAGTCCTGGATTAGCCTCATTTTCTCCTTTAAATCTTTGGGACGTTATACAATCTTTGATGAATTGGTGGACATCTTTCTTTATCCCCTTCTAATATAAGTGTGTTTAATTCTTTGAAAGGTATTGTCTACTCCAGAATGACCTAGGGTTGGGCTGCTATGGAAAAGTTGGAGTAATTCCTACTTAATTTTTCCCTTTTTGCTCACAACCAACTTTCTTTTTCTAGTGAGAATTCCATCCTTCCAATTATAATGAGCTTTCATTCCAACACATTTTTCTAATTCTTGAATGATCTGTTGAATTTTAGAGTCCTAATCCTATTCTTCTTTGATCTTCTGAAGCAATCCTGTGTCCAAGGTAATGACTGTAAAAAGGGATGCCTTATCTCATTCCTCCACTTTTTGATTTCTCCTAGATAATGCATCTGCTACTGCAGTTTCTGCTCCTTTCTTATATGTAATGGTGAAATCGTATCCTATTAATTTGGCAAGCCACTTTTATTGACTTGGGGTGGATATTCTTTATTCCATCAAATGCTTGAGACTCTAATGATTTGTTTTAATGGTTAAGTGTCTTCCCATTAAACAGGGTCTCCATTTTTGTATGGTAGTAACCACAGCACGCATTTCCTTTTCATATGTTGAAAGCTGCAAGTTTTTTCCAGATAGAGCCTTACTAAGAAAGGCCAAGGGTCTCCCTTGTTGCATTAGTACAGCTCCAATGCCCATGGCTAATGCATCAATTTCTATGAGATATTCATTGGAGAAATCTGGCAATGCAAGATCGGGTGGTGAGCTAATAGCCTACTTCAACTGCACTAGTTGATACTTTTATCCACTTAAAATTGTCCTTCTTGAGTAGCTTATTAAGAGGTTGTGCTGGCTTTCCCTATCCTTTAACAAACCTCCTATAATATCCCGAGAGACCCAAAAATCCCCGTAATCTTTCAAATTGTGGGGTTGTGGCCTTTCTAACATTGCTTGTATCTTAATAGGATCTGCTACTACTCTTTCAGTATCCTGCTCGATCTCTCATAAATTGACATTTGCTTCTTTTACAAACAATTGATTACTTCTCAATATTTCCTAGGTTTTCCTTAGATGTTCTAAATGATGTTCCTAGCTGTTGCTATATATTAAAATATCATCAAAGAAGACCAATAGAAATTTTCTTAGGTGTGGTTGAAAGACTTTATTCATTAAGACTTGAAATGTAGATGGAGCATTGGTGAGGCCAAAAGGCATCACTAGAAATTCATAATGGCCATGGTGTGTTTTGAAAGCTGTTTTCTCAATATCACATTCCCTCATTCTTATTTGATGATAGCCAGATCTCAAATCAAGTTTAGTGAAGACTTTAGACCCTTGCAACTTGTCCAATAGTTCTTCAATATGTGGAATAGGGAACTTATCTTTTACTGTGTGTTTAGTTACCTCCTTATAATCAACACACATTCTCCAACTACTATCCCTTTTTTCAACAAGAACTACCGGTGATGAAAATAGAATGTTGCTCTTTCTAATAATATCGGTCTCCAACATTTCTTGAACCAATCTTTCTATTTCATCTTTTTGCAACACTGGATACTTGTAAGGTCTAACATTGATGGCATCTGTCCCTTCCTTCAATTTGATACTATGATCATGCCATCTATTAGGTGGGAGTGAATGTGGCTCTTTGAAAACATCATGAACTCCAATAGCAATCCTGTAAGTGTTCATTTTCTTATTCACAGTCTGTTGTCATTGATAATAGTGTTGCAGTCTCTTCTTCCTTAGGTTTATGCAAAACTCACGCATGCATCATAGATAGCTGACTCAATTGTTGCAGCAATTTCTTCATCTTTTTTCTGCCTATAACTTGCACCATCCAAGTTTTTTCCCTTTTGAGGAGACTTTCTTGCCGTTCATGGTGAATTCCATCCTGAACCAGCTATTGTATTCCAAGAACTAGATCACACCCCTTTCAAGGTAATGTTCTTACATCTGATGAGAATTCCACTCCCCACATTCTCCATACAAAGTCTTTGCAAATATATGCTAGACAATGTGCTGCCATCAGCCACAGCCACAAAGAGAGGTGGTATAGATTCTAGTTTCTTGACTACATGAATATCCATAAAATTATGAGTGCTACCGGAGTCAATAAGGATATTTAGAGCCTTTCCTTTGCTATTACCAGTTATCGAGATTTGATATCTCTTTCCATCATGTGCTCTTTGCTGCCACCTATTTCATCTTTATTTTCCCTTAATTCCTGTTCATGTAGTGCCATTTCTATTTCTTCTTCTCCTTCTTCCATGGTATATAGTTGCGTTTTTTTTGTTGTTACATTGATGTCTACACCAAAAAACACAAACCTTTAGCTCTTTTCTCATCAAACGCTTGTGGATTCAACCACCTTGATTTAGCTGTAGCACCACTGCTTGTTATGAGATTAGGAACTAATTCCCTTCCTTGTGTTATGACTTGGTTTGATTGAGATTAGGAAGTGTGGCATGGTTTCTAATGACTAAAGGTTGTTTCAGTTTGGTCCATGAACAATCTTAGAAGCTGAGTGGTTGTGAAATCCCTTCAGTTGATTAGCTCGTTCTTGAAGCTTAGCCAAATTGACTGCATCCTGAAGGGTCTTTGGCTTAAACATTCACACTGGAATTGAAATCTCATTCTTTATACCCCCCAAGAATCAATGAATAGCAAAGGGTTCTGAGAGTTCTACATAATTCATCAACTCATCAAATTTATCCAAATAATCTTGGATACTTCTTGTTTGTTTGAGAATTACTAATTCAGCCATTGGATCTTCAAATAAGAGTGAGCCAAACCTATCATTCAAGGCTCAAATGTATTCTTTCCAGTGTGGATGCTCCCGTGTGATTCTGGACTTCATATACATTTGGTACAAATGTAGGGCTCTTTCTTCTAGGTGTACAACCACTATCTTCACCTTAGCAGTTGATGGTGTGTCTGCCACTTTGAAAAATTGCTTGCATTTGTAAATCTAATCCCGTGTATTGTACCCAGTTGATGGATTTTGCCATTGGGATTCACTTCCTGCCTCTACATGATCTTCTCTCGGGGGCCTGTGATCGAATTCATTACTTGCTAAAGAAGTTATCATCAACCTTAGTTCTTTGTGATATCCTCTCATCTCTTCCAACGATTTTTCATTTTTCTCTATGCAAATACGAATTTTTTCCTTCAAACCATTGACTGCCTTACGAATTGCCATCTGCCATCTTGTCGCCACCATCGAGCAATGGTGGCTCTGATAGGACTTGATATCAGAGAAAAGAATGGGAGAAATGGCGAAACAAGGGCTGGAGATTGAAAGAGCTGAATTCAGTAAGAAGCTTTCTTGTTCACAATTCAAGAAGATACTAAGGAAGAAACTAGCCAAGAATATGCCAAAAAACTATCTGAAAACTGGCTGCCGGTGACTATTTATAGGAGGCCAGAGCTTAACTACTAATAAAAAGGATTACGAACTAATAAGCCACGCATCACAGCCTTTGTGCCAGCCGTAAGTTTAGTTAATTCTAACAACTGAAGTGCTTTATTTTGACTAAAAATGATCACTTTACAAAAAAGTGTCGCAACGTTTTGTTTTCTTTTCCTTTCTCTTGAGAGTGCTGTGTTTCACTTAAAGAAACGTCATTTTATTTTCTTCACTCTTTGTTGCTTTCTTCTTAATCCTATGATTTCTTCTCCTCTTCAGCACTTTGCTGCTTCCTTCTTTTTTTGTAAGTTGCCGACTCCTTTGTTCCAGCTTACTTAGTTTGCTTGTATCAATATTATTGATCCGAAAGCATAGGGAAGTTATGTTATGGGACCAAGAATGTATATGGTGACCGGTGATTTAACTGTTACACCTTTGTCCATGTCTCAGAGTCTTAGTGCTCTCCATGGGATGAAGATCCAAATATCCGATGTCAAAGAACTGGATATTGACATTGGGTTAGAAGAGGTAATAATTAATCTTTTGTCTCAGTTTCCTATATCAAAATTATCTTTCTTGCTAATGAGACTCCTTTTGTTGTCACAGGCATTAAGCATAATGAAGGCATCTCTTATGTTGACCTGTGCTTTAACCAGTGGCCTTGGCTTCATTTTGAATAAACAGCTAAAGCAGGAATATTGAATCTTAACAGTCATTCTTATGTTTCTAGTGAATTTTTCCATGGCATTCTTCTTTATCTCCCAGAGTTTGAGTTAGTATCCTTTTTGGCCTTCTAATGGAAGCATTTAATTCAGTGTTAAAAGGGTTATTTTAGAAAAGAATGAATTGTATAAGTGAGAGTGGCTTTCTGTGCTAGCTTCTACTTATATATCTATTTGCACTATTGTAAAAATGCCCTGATCAAGAATGTACAAATAAAATTGAACATTCTTGTCATTCTATATCCTGATGTCATGCCCCATGGAACAAATGCTATAGGAGGCAAAAAGTCATGATAATTCAAATAAACAAGTCATTGTGTGCCATTAGGACCACAACATTATTTCATTTGGGAGTGTAGGTAATTTGCGCAGAAGCATAGCAAGTTTCAATGAGTGTCTGAAGACCACAGTATATTAAGACAAGCTACTCAAAACTGAGCTTGCTAACATGGTATCTTTCCAAGAACCAGATTCTTTCTCTTATCGAACAAAGGCCTTCACCATCATGCTATCTGCATTGTGAGTATGATGGCAGAAGATATCTGTCCAATATCTTTAGCAACCGAAGATCTCTAGTATCTTTCAAAGATGCAAAAGGCAATGATAGTTTTGTTAAGGGGCTAAGAATGTTCATGATAACTGGTGGTTTAAAAGTGACACCTTTATGTCTGCTTTTGAGCATTTCTATTCAGAACAGGCTGAAATTCCCTTTTAACTAATATTGAGGAATCGGTGGTTGAGTTTGGGATGGAAGTGGCAATGGTTTGAGGTCTTTGTCAGATATAGATGATGGTTCATATGTTCATAGTATGGCTCTTGTTTTGTTTTTTGCAGGGTTTTAAGAATATTAGTAGCATGTCTTACCTCAAATGCTGCCTTAATTGATGCCCTCAATCCCATCTTAAGTAAACAACCTAAGCAAAAGCACTGAGCTGTGTTAAGCATTTTCATATGCAGCTTGGAATATAATTCAGCCTCATTGTCCAAATTTTCAATGTGGAATCAGTATTTGTAATTATGGACTATTTGGTTGGCAATCGGTTGTTTTATTGTTTAGCCAAACAGGGCCATGCTTGCTTTCGGTACTCATGCTGTATTGTTAATAATATATTTGTATGCTGTCTTTGAAGTAACCTACCATTCCGTGAGATCAAAATCCTGACTAACTAAAGATCTATATTACTTAAAACCGTTTTCCATGAAATCTTTATGATTCAGATCATTTTGGAGCTTGTGAAAAATCTTCATAAATAGAGCTACAAATGCCCTGATGAAGATACTTCTGCTAGAATCAATATCTTATGGGGATGCTCACCTTTATCATCTTGAACTAAGGTTTCTGCAAAAAAGTAACTTAATAACTTATGATTGACCCTTTGCCCAATAAATAATTCTCCTTCTCCTTCTACTAGATTTGAACATGTACAAATATCAAACAAAAGAAAAGAAATCATTGAAGACAGGAAGGTTCGTTTTCAGAAATATATCAATTGATATACCAAAATTCAAGATTCACACTATCAAAGTAAGTCACATATTTTTTAGAGTAATTCATAACAAAGATTTCACATTTATAAAAAATATTCATTAATTAATAATACTCATGAACTCTCAAGATTCTAAATGAGGGCCTAGATCTTAACTACAATGTTGTTAAGTGGCTTCAAAATTCTTAACTACAACACCGTTAAGTGGCCTAAAAAATCTTAACAACAATGCTGTTATGTGGCTTCAGAAATCTTAACTACAATACTATTAATGGGCCTCAGAAATCTTTACTACAACGGCGTTAAGGAGCTTTAGAAATCTTAACTACAACACTATTAAGTGGATTCATAAATTGTTTGTTACTGTAACCCTGTAGTGTATTTGTAATTCAGTCCTACTGACAGTTTCTCGATTATTTAGAGCATGGATTCTTTTTATTATTTATTTCAACAAAGAATACTATGTTTTATGCAAGATTCATAAAATTTTTGTTTTACATGCTCAAATCCTAAAAAAATAAGTTTTATGCATGCGAAAATGTCTTTGGAACAGTTAAATATTCATAGACGAAACATTTTGCAACAAATAAACCATGGGATTTAGAATTCATTGTGCAAAATCACCTATTTTGATGCAGAAATCATTTATGTAGAAAAGATATTTTTAATGGAAAGAGGATAGATATTTACTTACTATTTCATGCAGAAAACATTTATGCAAAGAGAATATTTTTAATAGAAGGAAGAAGGAAGTTTACTTATGCCAAAATCTTAAAGCCCAATGTTTCTCTCAGATTTGATCTACCACTTAAGCATTCTCCACTAGTTCTACGATCAAAAAATAGGATGTTAGTAACCCACAGATTTTTAAAAAATAAAAAGAAAAATTGGTATTTTCTCAGCTCTGCGTATGGCTTCTCTTTTTCTCATTGTATAGGTATTCATACTACTAGGGTTGGTATTCTGGATAAACTAGAATTCATATCTTATTGAGATAACAAGATAATTCTAATTCCTAACTCCTCGGACTTGATCAGTATCAATCCAGATAACAATAGCTCAAAATTGCAAAGATAATTCTAAAATCCTAACCTTATTAGGATTAGGTAGTTACTCAAATTCTTATAATCTTTACTTATTAGGATTGGATAACTACAAAAATTTCCAAGCTTATGACTAAGATTTCAAAATCCTAACTTTTCTTGATTTAATTGTTTTGGATTTTATCTAACTATTACCATAGTTTAGTAATTAAATTGTAGGGAATATCTATGATGATTTTTCGCATGAAAATATAGCGGATGAAAAAATTAAAGAGGTCCTAAGATTTCATATCATCCATATTTATATGGTTTTGGCTAACCAAAATGATTAGATACCTTATGGGGGTCAAAAACTATTCAAATGGAGTTTTAAAATGTTGGGAAGAGCTCTAGAATTATCCATCTATCCATAAATCCAAAAATTCCATAGAAATTAATTTCCATCATCTTTAACTTCATAATTCTGGGCCTAAGCCCATAATTATTTCATAATAATTTGTGGGCTTATGTTCTACACTACTTATGGGATTAATCATAACTTAAAATTAATTAAATAGTTTGGGTTAACTAATACATCTCAAGTCACTAATTAACTATGGACTAGAATTTAATATTTCCGTCGCCATAAATTGGTATTCATAGTAGCTAGCTACATCTTTAACATAAAACTCGATATCTAAAGTTCCCATCAAATAATTGACTTTATAAATTCTACATCTTCAATAACAACCAAGCAATCTTTACAAAATTATTAATACTCTAAAGTCTATGTCCTTGAGATTGCAAGTAAAAAATCAAGATAAGTACCTAATACTGGGTCCTTAATATTCCCCAAAAGAATTCAATTTATATCTCATATTTATTTTCATTTAAGATCCTTTAAATATTGATTGTGTCCCAAATAAATTGTACGCTAAAATTTTAGGAAAAGAGAAACCTAATAATATTAGTGAAAAATCAAAATCAACTAATGTTAATCCATTAGTACTAACATCCAATATTGTATATATCCTTTTTTTTCCCCTCAAAAGATAGAGATTCACTTCTAACCATGCAGTTTTTTATTCTAACTCGCATATCATCAAAGCCTAGTCTTAATGAAATTCAAGTACTTCTAGAAGTATAATTAATAATACTTCTAAAATAAACTATGATAATTCATCTAAAAACTTGGGGGTATTAAACTTCTGATCCTTTTAACATCTTCATAAATGAGAAACGGTTTTTCATTGTTGTAGTATTTAAGCCAATTGTGCTTACGTCTTGGGAAAAAGCATCCAAAGCAAGAATACTCGGTCTGATCTATTGCTCTAAGTTAATATTTAGGCTTACATGTAAATTTCTAGTGGCACATTATTATGCATTTTCTCCAGGCTGTGGGTGTTTCAATATGTTTTTATAAATATCATTCTTCTTTATTTCCTAGCTTCTACGCTTTTCCAAAGTATGTCTAGAAGGAAAAGAGTTCACCTTCTAATAAGAGTACTTAATGAAAGTTTATGAGCCTCGGTAAGAAAAGTAAGAGTTATTTCATGAAAATTGCAATAGGTCTGGCCTCAACTTCTCTATGTGATTCTAGAAATTGGGCTCCCTACTAATTACAATGTTCTTTTATCAGCAGCTTTATATTAACATTTTTATTTGAGTATATTTGTACCCAGAGTCTGAAAATTCCCTGATAAAGAATGCACTAAAAAGATTGAACATTCTTGCCAAACTATATCCTGCTGTCATGGCCCAATGGACGATGGTGATTTTGTAAATTTTTTCAGTTTGTTCGCCATTTCCTTAGGGGAAGTTGTACGCCTTTTTGGTGGTAACATTTCACTTTAGAGTGTAGATAATTTGCACAAGAGCATAGCAAGTTTCAACGGGTGTTTGAATTCCCAAAGATATGAAGATTAAGCTGCTTGAACCTCCCATGTATCTTTCCAAGAATATGATTCTATCTCTTACAGAACAAACCATTGCTTTACTATTTATATTGTGACTGTGATGACAAAAATTGTCTGTCTTACACTGATGGCTCGTGTCCATGTGGATTTCAAAAGAGAAACAACCAAAGCAAGGCCGGTAAGGATTTTCATATGCGGCTTGCAATATAATTTAGCCTTGTTGCCCAATTTTTCCATGTGGAATCTGCATTTGTAATTATGGACTATTTGGTTGCCATAAGTTGTTCTACTATTTAGACAAATGGTATCATGCTTGCATTCAGTGTTGACAAACTAATTATACTACGTATCTATTGCTGTCTTCGAAGTAAACTACCTTTTCTATGAGATCAAAATTCCAGCTTAGGAGAGATCGATATCTGTAAATGCTTAAATTCATTATACATCAATTTATATGTAATATATTGATACCAATAGTTGTATGAGAAAGTAACTATAATACCCCAAGTCTTTGGATGAATTATTATTTTAGAAGTATTATTAATTATACCTTTAGAAGTACTGGAATTTCATTAATGCTAGGCTTCGATATTATGAGATCTATTAAAAGAATGTGTGGTTAGTGTTGAGTTCCTATTTTTTTGAGGAAAAAAAAAGATATATATGATATTGGATGTTAGGAATAATGGAGTAATATTAGTTGATTTTAATATTCACTGATATTCTTGGGTTGCTCTTCTCCTAAAATTTGAGCACATAATTTATTTAGGGACTCGATTAACATTTAAGGAGTTTTAATTGAAAGTAAATATGGGATTTAAATTAAATTCTTTCTTTTGGAGTGATCAAGGATCCTATTTTAGGTACTCATTTTATTTTTATTTGCAATTCCAAGGATACAGATTTTAGATTTTTAGGATTGCTCGGTGATGATTGAAGATGTAGAATTTATTAGGTCAATTATTTGATGGAACTGTATTTATTGAGCTATGTTAATGGTTTTAAGCTAGATACTATGGATACCAATTTATGCCGAAGGAAATATTAATCTTTAGTCCATATTTAATTAATGATTCAAAATGTATTGAGTTAGCCCACATTATTTAATCCATTTCAAGTCGTTAAAGCCCATAACTAGTAAAAACAAGCCCATAAATTATTATAAAGTATTTACGGGTTTGGTTCCAAGATTGTGAGATTAAAGGTGATGAAAATCAATTTTCATTATGGAATTTTTGGATTTATGGATGGATCGATAACTCCAGAGTCTTCCCACCATTTTAAACTCTATTTAAATAGTTTTTGACCCCATAAGGTATTTAGTCATATTGGTTTGCTAAAATTATATGAATATAAGTGATATGAAATCCTAGAACCTTATTTTTTGTAACTCTATATTTTCATGCGAAAATTCATTAATATTTCATATTCTTTTAATTACTAAATAGCTAGACAAAATCCAGAATAAATAAATCATGAAAAGTTAGGATTTTTGATATTTTTCATGAGTTGGAAATTTTAGTAATTATTCAATACTAATGAGTCAAGATCTAAGGATTTAAGTAATTACCTAATCCTGATAAAGTTAGGATTTTAGAACTATCCCTATAGCTTTGAGTTATCATTATTTGGCATTGAGATTTGATGAAATTTGAGGGGTAGTGACCGTCTTATCTCAATAAAATATGAATTCTAGTTTATCCAGAATACCTAACCTATTAACATAAATACCTACACAGTAGGAAATAGAGAAGCCATACGTAGAGGTGAGAAAATACCATTTTTTTATTTATTCTTTAAAAATCCATAGGAATTTTCATTCTTGGGTACTAACATCCTATTTTTTTTGTCGTAGATCAAATCTGAGGGAAACTTTGGGTACTAAGAGTTTGATGTAAGTAAATTTCTTTCTTCCTTCTGTTGAAAATATTCTCTTTGCATAAATGTTTTCTGCATGAAGTATTAACTAAAATTCTATTCTCTTTCTATTGAAAATATCTTTCCTGCATAAATAATTTTTGCATCAAAATAGATAATTTTGCATATTGATTCTTAATTATAACGGTTTATTTGTTGGATAATTATTCTATTTGCAATTATTTAACTGTTCAACAAAAAAAAAAAAAGAAAAACTTTTCTTCGCACGCATAAAACTTATTTTTAGGATTTGAGCATGTAAAAATAAATTTTCTGAATCTTGCATGAAACATAGTATTCTTTATTGAAATAAAAATAATAAAAATGATCTATGCTTTGGATAATAGAGAAATTGTTGGTAGGAATGAGTTCCGTATATATGCTACGGGGTTATAGTAGCAAAATATTTCTGAAGCCCCTTAATGATGTTGTAGTTAAGATTTCCAACGCCACTTAACGACATTGTAGTTAAGTTTTTTGATGCTACTTAACGGCATTGTAGTTAAGAATTTTGAAGCCACTTAACAGCATTGTAGTTAAGATCTTGGCCTAGATAACCAATTAGAATCCCAAGAGTCCATAAGCATGGTTAATTAATGAATTGAAAGTTTCTGATAAGTTGTGTAACTTTTGTTCTGAATCACTCTAGAAGTATGTTCGGAAATTTTTTTTGATAAGATGATTCTTGATTTTCTACATTAGATTGTTATTAAAAAAAATGAAAGCGAATGTTCTTGTCTTCAATGATTTCTTTTCTTCTATTTGATATTTATACATGCTCAAATCCAGTAGGAGGAGGAGAAGATTTATTTACTGGTTGAAGTGTTGCTCAAAAGAAATTGATTCACCATTTTGTAGATAACTTTGTTCAGGATGAGAAAGATGAACAGTTTTTGAGAATAGTGACAAGAGATTGGTGTTTTTAGAATAGGTTTATTTGATGTTTAAATTTTCTAGTTAGATTGATTAGGAAATTTTCTTTGAGGTCTTGGGTATTCAAGTTTGATTGTTAAGCCAAGTATTTGAATTATCTTTCATTGTGACTATTTATTTTGGGGATTATTTAATAAAAGTTTTGGGAATTTAGCATGGTCTATTGGAACTTTGGGCTTAGGGGCACTGCCATATTATGTCCCGAATTTGGGGCATGACAAAAGTGATATCAGAGCTTAGGTCCCTATTTTTGAATAAGATATAGGTTTGCAATTTTTGGGTGAACTTAGAGAACAACATCTGAAATTGAGAATTAATAGTTTTGGGATATACTTTGGTATGGAGGACAACCATTTGATTTCGGGAAAGGAATGCTACATGAAAGAATGCTCCCCTAGGATTCTAAATTTACACGATCAGATATTATGATGGATATTTCTCATATTAACTGATTGAATCTGAAAATTTTTTGAGTGAGTCTATCTTTTAGGTGTTTATAGCCACTTGAATCACCTCAATTTGATTTATATGGAGTAAGTTATGACCAAAATACTAAGATGTATCCAGTTAGAAGATACAGGGCTTTGATTTCCCAAAAATGGATATTGGTGATGCCTTTACTGCTTTTTCCCTACAGAATTAAGTAAAATACTCAACACATGATTTAGGTCTGTTTCTTAGGTTTCTATTTCCGCATGAATCACTTCAATCCAATAAATACAAGGAAAGTTATGATCAAAATACTAAGATATATCAAGTCTGAAAATACATGATTTTGTCTTTTAAAAATAGATAGTTGTGACTCTTTTACTTCTTGATCTTGATAGAATTAAGTAACGAGTTCAACATAAGATTTGTAACCCTATATCTTAGATATTTATATCCATTCGAATTACTTCAATTTGATATATATGGAGAAAGTTATGAGTGAGGTGTGGCATGACAAAAAATACAGGGCTTCATTTTTCCTAGAATAGAATATTATGATGCCTTTTACTACTTGATTTTGATTTAATTTGGTGAGATGGTCAACATAAAATTTTTTACAATCCATTTGAATCACTTCAATCCAATACATAGGAGAACGTTATGGCTAAAATACTATGGTGTGGCATTACAGAAAATACATGAGTTCGATTTTCCAAGGACAGAATATTGTGATGACTTTTACTACTGGATTCCAATCTAATTTGGAAAGATGGTCAACATAAGAATTATATAAATGTCTCTTATGTTTCTATATCTGTTTGAATCACCTTCATTCAATATATATGACAAAAATACTAAGATGTGTCAAGTTAGAAAAAACAGACTTCAATTTTTCGATAGCAGATATTTGTGATGCTTTTTTTGGATTTATCCTGATGGAATTAAGAAAATTGATCAACATGTGATTTGTATCTCTGTCTATTAGGTTTCTATAGCCACTTGAATCACTCTAATCCAATATACATGGAGAAAGTTATGGCCAGAATTCTAAGATATGTCAAATCAAAGACTTCCTAGATTTGGATTCAAATTTTTATCACGCTTATGAATCTTGGACTCAATTTTATTCCTTGATATGTTGACTTATTTGATAGAAGTGTCAACATAAAAGTTTTTGGACTCCCTTTTAGCTTACCAATATCTCAAGAATTACATAAATTGGTTCTCTAGAAAGAAAGTTACAAGCATATTACAAGAGAAGTTATTGACAAACCTAGGGATTATATTGAAATATGGGGAGTTGAAAGTTTTGAGGACAAAACTATTTGTAAGGAGGGTAGAGTGTAATATACCAAGTGTTTGGACAAATTATTATTTTAGAAGTATTATTAATTATATCTTTAGAAGTACTTGAATTTCATTAAGGCTAGGCTTCGATATTGTGGGATCTAGAATACAAGAATGTATGGTTAGTAATGAGCTTCTATGTTTTTGAGGGAATATATATATATATATATATATGATATTGGATGTTGGGGATAATGGAGTAATATTAGTTGATTTTGATCTTCACTGACATCCTTGGATTTTTGTTCTCCTAGAATTTGAGCACATAATTTATTTTGGGACTTGATTAATATTAAGGAATTTTAATTGAAAGTAAATATGAGATATAAATTAAATTCTTTCTTTCGGAGTGATTAAGGATCCTATTTTAGGTACTCATTTTGATTTTATTTGCAATTTCCACGGATATAGATTTTAGATTTTTAGGATTGCTTAGTGATGATTGAAGATGTAGAATTTATTAGGTCAATTATTTGATGGAACTTTATTTATTGAGCTGTGTTAATGGTTTTAAGCTAGATCCTACGGATACCAATTTATGGCAAAGGAAATATTAATCTTTACTCCATATTTAATTAGTGATTCAAGATGTATTAGTTAGCCCATATTATTTAATCCATTTCAAGTTGTTAAGACCCATAACTAGCAAAAACAAGTCCATAAATTATTATGAAGTATTTATTTGGGTTGATGATTGTGAGATTAAAGATGATGAAAATCAATTTTTTTTAATGGAATTTTCATTTATGGATAGATCGATAACTCTAGAGGTCTTCCTACCATTTTAGAACTCTATTCAGATAGTTTTTGAGCCCCACAAGGTATCTAGTCATATTGGTTGGCTAAAACTATATTCATATAAGTGATATGAAATCCTAGAACCTTATTTTTTGTAACTCCATATTTTCATGCGAAAATTCATGAATATTTCATATTCTTTTAATTACTAAATAGCAAGACAAAATTCAAAATAATTAAATCATGAAAAGTTAGGATTTCGAATATTTGTCATGAGTTGGAAACTTCAGCAAGTATTCAATTCTAATGAGTTAAGATCTAAGGATTTTAGTAACTACCTGACCCTGATATAGTTTGAATTTTAGAATTATCTCTACAACCTTGTGTTATCATCATCTAGGATTGAGATTTGATCAAATTTGAGGAGTTAGGGTTAGATTGATCTTCTTATCTCAATTAAATATGAATTCTGGTTTGTCTAAAATACCTAACCTATTAGTATAAATGCCTATATGGTAGGAAATAGAAAAGCCATATGTAGAGGTGAGAAAATACCATTTTTTTTATTTATTCCTTAAAAATTCGTAGGAATTTTCATTCTTGGGTACTAACATCCTATTTTTTTGTTGTAGAACTAGCTAAAAATGCTTAAGTGGTAGATCAAATATGAGGGCCGAAAACTTTGGGCATGTTCTTTTATTGTTTGGCCATTCCTAATTTTTTGCATTAAATTGTTATTAGAAAATAAAAACTAAAAGCGAATATTCTTGTCTTCAATGATTTCTTTTCTTCTATTTGATATTTATACATGCTCAAATCCAGTACGAGGAGAAGGAGATTTATTTACTGGTTGAAGTGTGGATCATAAGATGTTGATTCACAATCTTGCAGATAACTTAGTTCAAGATGAGAAAGATGAGCAGTTTTTGAGAATGGTGACAAGTGATTGGTGTTTTTAGAATAGGTTTATTTGGTGTTTAAATTTTCTAGTTAGATTGATTAGCAAATTTTCTTTGAGGTCGTGGGTATTCAAGTTTAATTGTTAAGACAAGTATTTGAATTATCTTTCATTGTGATGATTTATTTTGGGGATTATTTGATAAATTTTTTGAAAATTTAGCATGTTTTATTGAATTTGAGACTTAGTGTCTTTGAGTCTTTGGGCTTAAGGGCACTGCTGTGTTATGTCTTAGATTTGGGGCTTGACAGTAACACTCAAGTGCATGTTGGCAATAATATATAATTCGTAAACTAATATGGAATTTCCAAGACTGAAGCAAAAACAGAAGGCTACAAAATGAGTTTTTATTATAGCTTGTAAGAATGATATGATAGTTGGTAATAGACAATGATTGTTTCCTATCTTTGCATGTACTTTTAAAAGTGGATGGAGTTGAAAAAAAGAAATTGATACTTCAAACTGTTTTCCAAGAAATTTTTATGATTGAAATCATTTTGGAGCTTGCGAAAAATCTTCATCAGTTGAGCTCCAAATGTCTTGATCAATATACCCCTGCTAGAATATTCTGAAAGATCCAAAACCTACTAGGAAAAATGCCAGTTTTTGTTGCGGATAATTTTATGATTTGTGTTTAAAGCATAAAATAAATGAACAATCGTCATACTCACTACTCTATAAAGTTATAATTTAGAAAGTAATAAACCAAACCACATAAAAGATTGAAGAAAATGAGCTAGATCAATGGAGGGTCACAACGCTTATCATTGTCCTAAGGTCATGATTGCCTCTCTGTGTAGGTTTGGCTAATTATGACTCCAAGATAAAGTTCCATTAGCTCTCAGTGGCATCTCATCCCATGTGTCCGACCATGAGGTGACTATGAACCAATCCACAGTTACTTTGCCAATAACACAAAAGTCTTGTGGGAGTGTGTGAAATAAAATTGTCTAAAATTCACAAACTTTATGTGCTTGAAATGGATTATAGCCCCTTTATATAAGAGTAAAAGGTTTGACTATTGGAAAGAATTAATGGGCCATTAAAACACCATAACCAACATAAAAAAGACACTGTAAATAGGCCCATTAATGATTAGAAATAAAATGGTCAAATATTTATAAAATCATGATAAAATAATTGATGTGGCCATAAAAATATAATAAATCAAAATTAATAGGCACATTAGTTGTGACATTAAAGCATGTAATCAAATGATTTTGTTGGAAATGACAAATTGAAGAAATTTTAAAACTTATTTCCAACAGTTTTGAGAATGAGTACTTCCCCTTCTCCAGCCCATATTGCCTAACTTGAAAACGGATAGCTAATGGGGTGGGTTCATTGTGCATGCTTTTTTGGTGCTTCAATCAATATAAGAAGTTTGAGGTTTATTTACAAGTTGAAAGAAGTGTTCAAATTTTCAAAAGGATGCAAATAAAAGTGGTAAGACTTAAAAACTACCTAAATGATTGATTTTTCGTGCCAAGAATTTGAATGTGGTATGTAATTGTAGGATTTAGATCAATAGAGCACCGCTTAAATAACATTTGCTAATGTTAGTATTTTTATATTATAATATCATAATTCTTTCAATGAATGACAATTCTCTTGGGTATATACTCAATTGGTTGGTATGAAATTTTTCAAAATAGATAGACTAACATACAACTATACCACTTAGGTATAAATTCAAGCAATTGTAAATTATTAAATAATAATATAACAGTACCATAGAAATATATTGATACATACAAAGCATATCACAAGTAGTACAAGTTCTCCCAAAGGAGAAGCATTTCTTGATGAGTAAACTTTCAGAAGTCCCAAATACAAACTAATGCAAATAACACTATTGGCGTCAATTAGAAGTAAACAAACCCTTGATGACCACTACCACTTTTGCAGTTCGTTCTTTTCCATAGTCACCCATTTCGCTAGGATACTTCCATTGGATAGTGAATAAAGATAGAAGAAAACAAATTGGCTTATCCAAGTCCAAAAGTATTCCTGCTCAGTTTTCCTGCTCTGGTAGCTTGATCAAGATGGAGCCGAGGCCATTGGTTAAAGCACAAGTCGATGTAAGGGACGCCTTCAGTATGTTTAAAGCCTGCACCAAGAAAATGATTCCTGATTACAAAGAAATGTCATCTCTCTATGGAAAAATGACATGGAAGTTAGATCATTACCTGTTCCAGCCCAATCTTAACCTCCACTTCTTCAACATCAGATAACTGGATTTTCATCCTACTGATAATAGAAAGACTAGAAGACACATGCAGAGGCGTCACAGTTAAATCATCAGTAACCATATACATTCCCAGCCCCTTAACGTAACTCCCCTGGCCTTTCGGATCAGTAATATCGACAGGCTTATTCTGGTGAATAACACTGAGGTGGGTCGACAAGCATGGTTCTCGAACTTCTTGGTTTTCCAGATATAGCTCTGGAGTTTTTTGTTCATTTAGGGAAAAAATTTGGTTCTTGGAAAGATACAGAGGAGCAAGCTCCGGATTGAACAGATTGTTTTTTGTAGTCTTTAAATACTTGTTCAAATTGGCTGAGCTTCTGTGTAAATTATCTATGTTTTTCAGACCACTATTGCTGCCCAAAAGGGATTCAACTCCTGCTAAGGGGATTGTCAGGAAACTGAAAAGAAAATCAACAAAATCTTCCTCTGCTTGAGCAAACAAGAACCTATTTGTAGATTTTTGTACTGTGATTGTCAAAATCATCATCTTCTCAGTTCTAGAAGTTTCTTTCTTTTGATCAATCTGATGCAGTAAAGACACCGTTTCAAATTTTGCTGTGGCCAAATTCTTCTGTCTTTTGTGGAGAATGAGGTCAGTTAATGGAGTCTTGGAAAAAAGTGATCCCCAGAGCAAATCCATGATCTGATGGAAAACAAATATCAGATAGTTAAAAATAAAAGTCCAACAGATGAAGCATTTGAGAAAGATTACTGGGACAAAATCAAGATTCAAGACTCACCTCGTTGAATCCAACGGTTAGAGTTCTTTGCTCGGCCCAATCTACGTCTTTAATGCCAAGATTGCTGAGAGTTTGAATGAGGGAACCCTCGTTGTTAATTAGCAGCATCCTCAGATCTTCGCTGATTAAGAAAGGACCTGTTTTTAACATAAAAACTTCATCACCACCACCAGCAGCTTGACTCTTCGAAGCAGTTTTACAGACTGTTTCCCTGTTCATAGTATTCCCACAATGGCGGCATCTAGCAGTATCATAGTACATGCTTATATTTGCAAACATGGAATAGCCACAATTGCAGTCGTCACAAATGAAGTACTTGGTGGGCTCAGTGTCATCTATTTTGAGTTTCAGTTTAGAAAACTCATCTTGGAAGGAACTTCTTGGATTCAGCAGCATCAGTTTGCCCCCCTCTGTCCAGAAATGGACATTATCAAGATCTGCTAAACCTTTGTACAAAGTGGTTAAGCTTCCAAAGACAGGTGCCTCATCTCCATAGTGCTTTTGCAGAAGTCTCACAATTGTCCCCAACGGCAATGTCAGGAAGCTTAACAAAACATCTGCAAATTTGCCATCGACTTGTGCGAAAAATACCTTATTTTTCTCTTTATTCATCATTACTTTCAAAGAGAACTTAACTTCATTCGTATCAGACATTTTTTTTTTTTGTTTGGGTGCACAAGTTGAGGATTTATAGGCTGAAAATATCAAGATTTTGGGTAGCCTCCCCTTTTTATAAGCCAAGAATTAGTTAAGAATACGCCCCTGTAATGAATTTCTCCCACCCAATAGTTAATAATGTAATTTTCTTTTGTAAAATATAGTGCATGATTATATTTAGTGTAAAACTGATGGTCCTCAAACCAACTTGAAATGCACTTAGTTGTCCCAGGGTGCTTCGTGCCACAGTCTCCACTTCGAATAAATTGTTATCATGAATAAATTTAATCATGGCTAAACGAGGATAAAAATAATAAAACTATATTTTTTCCGCTTTGCAAAAAATAAAACCTCTTTATATATTTAGTATGTATCCCTCATTCATTGTAAACGTACTATTATATTTGTGACATTGTACATGTGTTGGCAGAATATTTAGTATCATTAGTATGTTTGCCTTGTATCAACTATATTTTATGATTTAGTTTGCCTCAATTAGGGATGGCACCCGTGGAAAATGGGGCAGGGAGCTACTCTTCCGTCCCTATCCCCGATTGCTGCCGTGGAAAAATTTCACCCCCTATACCCGTTCCCCAAATCCCTGCAGATCCCCGAGGGGATTCCCAAAATATTTTTATGTGTGCATAAAATAATTAAAAAATAAAAAATAATTAAGCATATATATTTTATTAATTTATATTTCATAATTAATAAATTCTTATAAATTATATGAAATTATTAAAAAAGTATTAAAAAATAGTATATATATAAAATAATATATATGAAATATATATTATATAAAATATAATATATATAGCAATATATATGTAATATAATATATATTTTATTAATTTATATTTTATAACTAATAAATTCTTATAAATTATATGAAATTACTAAAAAAGTATTAAAAAATAGTATATATGAAATATATATAATATAAAATATAATGTATATATAATAGTATATATGTAATATAATATATATTTTTTTAATTAATATGACAGGATGGGGAGTATGATCCCCATCCCTGTCCCCGAATTAGCTTCGGGGAGAGTTTCATTCCCATCCCCATCTCCACAGGGAAAAATTCCTTGAATTCGGGGACCCAAATTTGGGGGACCCTACCTAGCCTTAATATAATGAATCTAACAACCTAACACTACAAGAAAAAGATAAATTGGTGACAAACTAGTAAGTGACAATATAAAAGTTGTCACTAATTAGGTATAGATGGAAAAAATTTAGTTTAGTCACCTTAATGATTTTTACAAACTAAATAGACACAACAAGAGTATTAAAGTTGTCACCATAGTCAATTAGTGACACACCTATAGTGACAATGTATTATTACAAATCATAGTGATAATTTTTATTATCACTAAGTTGTCATCATAGGGATGTTACTAATTATTAATGTTGACAATTTATAACATTAATTTTTGTCACTTTTGAGTCATTTTGTAACAAGATAAAAATTCTTATCCTTTAAAAACTATCATTAATGACAAGATAAAAGCTATTGTCACTCAATGCATATTATTAGTGATAATTTTTAGTTTGTCACTTATTTTTTTGTTCCTAATATTATATTTGTTTTTGTAATGTAAGTTAATGTAAGCTACAATGCAAAATATACTATTATATGTATGCAAATATAGGTAAACAAACCTTAAATGTCCCCATTGACACTGGTATACAACATTTTCTTATGTGATACTCTTATGTAACATGTCGTACATGATTAATACCATATTTATGTGCATTTGCTGCCAAAATAATGGAAAAGAGCATACTTGAGCCTTCCTAGTGCCTGTTTGGTTTCATTTGCAAAGTCCATTTTCATGTTTTCTACAATTTTAAAAATGAAACATATCACTTCATACACATTTTCACTTGACATCATTTTCATTTTAATCTATATATCTGTTCTCTCTATTCCATTATTTCTATCTCTGTCCACTTACAACCTACTAAACTCATCATAATCATTATTTTTCTAACAATTCATCCAAATACAAACTCATTTTCAATTCCTTTCTACCAACTACTTTCCAACATTTTGAAAATGATGGAAATAAAAACTAAAACTGAAAATAAAATGAATCCGGCCTAGTTTCACCAATCTTTGTCCAATAATATAAAAGCCAGCCTTCTCATGATGGTACAAATATTGCAAACATAAGAGTGCATACATTATAGTACAAATGGTAATAAAAACTAGCCTTCTCATGATGGATATGTTGCTCGAAACGGACCACTTTAACATCTTCTTTCAATCCGAATTAGCAAAAATAATATCTATTTGTATTATATTGATTTCAAACATTAAATTAAATATGTTGAGGTAATTATCCTTCAATATATTGGAGAACCATCTTTCTAAATATATTTTACTAAAATATCATTAATCATTAAAAAATAATATTCTTTTCAATTAAGTTTAGAACACAAAGTTCGAATATAATGTAAATGAAGGAAACAATGTCGTCACTACTACTTCATTCTTTTTCTTTATAAAAGAAGAAAAAGAAGAAAAAGCAAAACCTGCCTTTGCTTTTGTGGGGAAGATTCCAAGCATTACATAACTTTTCTTCAACCCCTCAATCATGGTACAAAACAAAATCAACTCATGTCACCCCATATTTCTTTACTACTTTGTCACTTCCAATCCTTGCTCAAAAGCCTTGTCCTTGCTTACTTAACTCCCAAGATCTCTTGATTGATTTGTGGGATTGTTGCTTCTTTGGGCTTCCTAGTTTCTTTCTTTGATATTTTTTCTTTTTTCATGGTTAAGTCAAGAATCAACTAATATACTAGACAACTTATCTCCAAAAGTTCTAATTATATATCTTTTTTACTAGATTGGCTATCATTATCTAATAATAATATAATTCACATCGTATCAAAGGAAGGCTGTAGAAAATCTCATCATCATCTGTCTGAAAGTGCTCTAAACTTTACAGCTAAGAGAGGATGTGTGATGTAGAGAAAGTTGAGTTCTCTTTGAAAGTAATGAGGAACAAAGGGAAACTAAGGTACTTTTTGCAGAAGTGGATAGTGATTTAGCAGATGTTCTATTAAGCTTCCTAACGCTATGGAGAAGCACTATGGAGATGAGGCGCCTCACTTTGGAAGTTTAACCACTTTGTACAATAGTTTAGCAAATCTTGATGATGTCCATTTCTGGACAAAGGGGGCAAGTTGATGTTGCTCAATCTAACATGTTCTTTCCAAGATCAATGTCGGAAATTGGAACATGTTAAGTTGCATATTTGTCATTTAATTTGTATAATTTTTCCTTATGATTAATAGTAAAACTGCTTAATTGTTGGATTTTAACTTTGATTTTATATTTTGTGAAGTAAATTGAAGATTCGAGCTAAATGTAGTTGAAAATCGAGTATTTGGCGTGTTTGGAGCAAAAAAATCACATTCTCAACAAGACGAGGAATGAAAAAAGAAAATAATTCGAGTGTGAACGTGTCTTGCTTCCCAATACTTTATGCAAATTTGATTAGGAAGCATTCAACCTCTTTTGATAGTTGTATATTTTTGGAATATTTCAATTTATATTTCTTTAATTAGGAGAATTTAGGTTTTCCTTCTTTGGTAGGACTTTTAATTAGTTTTACGATTGCATTAGGAGTATAGGCTATTTATATGGAACTAGGAATCTTTCATAGTATGCTTTTTCATATCTTTTTCATTCAACATATTTTATTTTCCTGCGTTTTTCTTTCAAACATGAGTTGTTAAACTCTCATTCTAGCTTAAGGGATTATCGAAGTTTAGGTTCTTCAGTATTTGTGAGTTCTAAATAATTGATTCGTATTTCTTATTTTTTTTGAGTATTTATTTATCTTCTATTTTCATTACGAATATTCAAGTTTATTGAATTTAGGGCCCAAATTTGATACTTTAGAATATTTGTTCTGTCAATTAGAACATTAGATTCCTACTTATTTAATTGTTCTAATACTTGTGGTAAATAATATAGTTATGTGTGGGGATATGCATGATTTATGTTATGTGGATAAAAAAATTTCATCTAAATGAACCCTACTTTTGTGCATTTGTTGGCTAGGGTTGCGTTTCTCTAGTTTTTAATGCTGGTGATAAATTAAATCCTAGGAACGTCTTTTTAGGGTTGTTTATTGGCTAGGGAAATAACTAATGAGTTTTTCTTTGTTATCGAGATAGTAAGGAAAGATTGCTAATTAAGGCGTATGAGTAACTATAACCAGTCTTTTCAAAAAAAGAGGAATTTATCTTTGCATTGATGATCAAATTTGTGAACCAAACTGAGATTTCACCTTGGGCTAGATTTCATTCTCATTGATTTGTTATTTGATTTATTTTACTTTTAAAATTTTAATTATTTCATTTTATAAAAATCCCCCCTTTTCTCTATTTTATTGGTAAGTTTGAAAAAAATAAAATTTTCCAGTCCTTGTGAAATACGACCCTACTTACCACTGATTACAAATCATATCTTTAAAGAAGGAATTTATTTTTGTTAGATTTGACACCCATCTGAACTCAATATAGATGATACTTGGCCCACCAAGTACTTCACTTGTGAAAATAGGGGTTGCCACTTGTCACTATAGCTAAGACTTTTATAGGATGTGCTATGGTGCTGCGAGATGCAAATGTGGGAAAATAATGAATAGCAAATTGGATGTAATAGAGTCCAAGGCTTAACTTGCTGATGGTGATGAAGTTTTTACATTAAAGATAGTTTTTTTCTTGATCAATGATGATACGAGGATGGTTCCTAATGTTGCAAGATCCTTTGTTCAAACTCTAAGCAATCTTGGTATTACATATGGGGCTAAGCAAAGAACTGTGATTTTTTCGGATTAGATGAGGTGAGTTTTGAATCTTGATTCTATCTTAGTAATCTTTTTCAAACCCTTCATTTGTTGGATATTTATTTTTTATTGTCTGATATTTGTTTCGCATCAGATTATGGATTTGCTCAGGGATCACTTTTTTCTAAGACTTCACTAACTGAAATTGTTCTCCACAAAAGACAGAAAAATTTGGCCTCAGTAAAATATAAAATAACTTCTACACTGCATCAGATTGGTCAAAAGAAGGAAACTTCTAAAACTAAGGGGAAGATGATGTTGAAAATCATGGTACAAAGGTCTACGTATAGTGTTGAGAAGGAATGACGCCATGCCATGCATTGCCGAACTTACTGTAAAAATGAGAAGTGTGTATTTATGTAGAGTTACAGGTGGTGTTCATATATACATGAGGGTTACAGCTAGAAAAGCAATTACAGACTCTTAACTAACATGTAACATCCTAACTAACTGACTAGTTTAAATATACAAGTTGCTAACTCTAATTATAAGATATGCTGGCTGATATCTATTACTTTAACACCCCCCCTTCAAGATGGGCTGTGGAGGTTCTTCACGGCCATCTTGGATAGTAGCATGGTAAAGGACGGTGCAGGCAATGCCTTGATGAATAAGTCGGCAAGTTGGTGGGAGGATCTAATTGGCATGAGTTTGACCACTCCAGCAGCAACTTTATCTTTAGTAAAATGACAATCAACCTCAATATGCTTTGTTCATTCATAGAATGTTGGATTGGATGCGATGTGGAGGGCATCTTGATTATTACAGAAGATTAGAGCAAGCTGAGAGACAAAAACTTGGAGGTCAAGGAGAAGTTGTCAAATTTAAGTGAGTTCGCTGGTTACCGCAATAAGGGCCCGATACTCAGCTTCAGCTGAGGAACGGGCTACAGTGGCTTATTTTTTGGATTTCCAAGATATGGGAGATCCACCATAAAAGATGTAGAAATCGGTAGTTGACTTATGGAAATCAACACAAGATGCCTAATTTGAGTCAGAGAATGCCCAAAGCTCTAGTGAGGACTGAGATGAGAAAAAAATTCCTTGACCAGGGGTGGCTTTTAAGTAACGGAGTAAGTGATGCATAGCTTAAAGGTGTAAGGAATGAGGATGAGCCAAGAACTGACTTAGTTTGTGAACGGCGAAGGTGATATCAGGCTTGGTGATAGTGAGATAAAGTAGCCGGCCAATGAGACGTCAGTACTGCGTAGGATTAGATAATAGTTCACCATTGCTGGAATAAAGTTGAAACTTAGGATCAATAGGACAAGTAGCAGGTTTGGTGGCCAGGAAACCCGTATCTTCTAGTAGTTGTAGTGTGTAGTGACGCTGTGATAGGTATATGCCAAGAGGGGACCTTGAGATTTCCAACCCAAGAAAATAATTCAAATTGTCGAGATCTTGGAGCTTAAAATGGAGTTGAAAAAGTGCTTTAACCTTATCAATTTCAATGAATGAAGGACCAGCAAGGACGATGTCGTCCACATAGACAATGAGTGCAATGAAAGAGGAACCTGATCCAAAAGTAAACAAGCTATAATTAGATTTTTGACTGTTTGAATCCAAGCTAAAGAAGTACATTGGAGAGCTTAGAATTCCATTGGTGGGAGGCTTGTTTAAGCCCATACAAGGATTTTTAGAGTTTACATATAAGTTTGGTGCCAGGAGAATGTGACAATGACTGTGAAACTTTATACCTTGGTGGTAGATCTATATATACCTCCTCAAATAGATCTCCATTAAGAAAGGCGTTATTGATATCAAGCTGAGCTAAGTGCCAATTGTGAGTGGCAGCAAGAGCTAAGACCAATTTGACTGTGACGAGTTTGGCGGTTGGTGCAAAGGTGTTAAGAAAATCAACTCCATGTTGCTATGTATAGCCCTTGGCAACAAGTCTAGCTTATGTCTATCAACAGATCCATCAGAATTGAGCTTGAGTTTATAAACCCATCGACAACCAATTGTGTGCTTGTTTGGTGGTAAAGGAATAATGGTCCAAGTGTTATTTTCTTGAAGGGCAATGAGTTCAGCACGCATAGCATTTTGCCATTTAGGGATGTGAATGGCTTGATGATAATACTGTGGTTCAAAGTGAGATGAAATATTTAGGAGAAAGGCACGATAAGATGAGGAGAAAGTGTGATAGGATAGATAATCAGATATAGGATATAGAACAATATTTTTTTGCTCTCTAGATAAGGAGAGATTACAGTGGCAGTCCCTTAAATAAGAAGGGGGACGAGTGACTCTGGATGACTTTCTAGTTGGAAGAGTTGGCTATTGAGTAGGTTGAGTAAAGGTTTGAGAGTAATGGGGTGATCGAGTTATGGGGATATTAGTAGAGGGCTTGGGAATGGCAATAGTTGGGAACGAATCAATGGTTGGTCCAGGTTGAGGAAGGGTTTTAAAGGGAAACAAAGACTCATGGAATACAACATTTCTAGAAATGATGACTTGGTTAGTAGACATATCCAATAATTTGTAACCTTTGTGAGAGATGGGATATCTGATGAAGACATAAGGTTTAGCTTGAGAGTCAAATTTGGTTCGATGTGCCTGGAGGGATGAGGCATATGCAAGACATCTAAACACTTTAAGTATAGAGTAATCGAAGTTAGTTTTGTGGAGTTCATATGGTGACTTATTGTTTAAGAGATCAGAAGGTGTTCGGTTGATGAGAAATGTAGCTGTGAGAAGGCATTCATTCCAGAGGTAGATAGAGACATTGGACTGAAAATATAGGGCCCGAGCAACGTTGAGAAGATGCTAGTGTTTATGCTCAACAACGGAGTTTTGTTAAGGAGTCTCGACATATGATAGTTGATCGATTATTCCATGTTTGGAGTAGAGGTCAGGCAGAGCAAGTTCACAAGCATTATCAGACCTTATTTGCTTAACACATGTGTGAAACTGAGTGTTAACAAGAGCTAAGAATTTAGGGAGAATGTAAGAGACTTCAGATTTTTGTTTGAGTAAGAAGGTCCAGGTGAAGCGAGTGCAATCATCTATAATAGTGAGAAAGTACTTGTATCTGGTGTATGCAATAGTACGAGAGGGGCCCCATATATCAATGTGTATAAGATCAAAGGGGTTGGCAGAAAGAGTGTTATGAGACATATATGGAAGATGCCTTTGCTTAGCTAAAGGACATGTGCTGTAGTGATATTTGGAGCTAACATTTTCACAGTTGAGTTTTGATTTCAAGATAACAAGTTTTTAACTAGACAAATGACCCAATCTATCATGCCATACTTGGGTAGATACCTTATTCAAGGGATTTACATGAGAATTACAAGGGTTATCATCAAGGATGTATAAGTCTCCAAGTCTGTTACCCTTGCTAATCGCATGGGATGTCTTGAGATCCTGAATCCAAAAACAATCATGATAGAATGTAAAGGTGAGAGGGGAGTCTTTAAGTAAAGAACTGATAGAAATAAGATGAAGATGGAACTACGGCACATATAGGACGTTGTGAAGGATGATGCTAGGGTTAATATGGATATCCCTAGTGAAGTGAACGAGAATGGTGGTGTTATCAGGGAGAGATACTGTAGTATTGTGTATAGGTTTCAAGTGTTGGAAGAGGGAAGGATTGGAGCATACGTGTTTAGATGCGCCTGAGTTAATGAGCTAAACAGTAGAAGGGAGCCAAACAGGCTGAGAGGTACAAGTACCTGTAGTATGAGTAACTGGTGAAGCATCTGCATCAGTGGACTTGATAAGAGGAGTGATATGAATAGATAGCAGATTTATGAGTTTAGAATATTATGTCGGACTCAAGGATTGAAAGAAGTTGCCAAAGCTGCCATCAGTTGTGTGTTGTTCAGAAACGTGGTTGACAACATTTTGAGAAGGCTGCTGCGGAGGTGCGGCCGACTGAATATTGTGTTGGTTCCATGGCTTGAACTGAAAACCGGGAGGATAACCATGTAGTTTATAACATGTATCTACTGTGTGACCATAACATGAGCAATGGGTACAGAAAGGACGTTCTTTGCATGGACCTCGGTATGTGTTAGGTTGATTGGGCTGTTGCCTATCATATGGGGATCTGTAGTTGTTAGGATGAAAAGATTCCTGTCTTTCTGGCAGTTTGGCATTTCCAATTTTTTTATTATTTCCAGACTTCACGGCAAATGCTGCATTATTGTTCAGATCAATAGGAGATGTGAATGCAATACCTCGCTGTTGTTCTTCTTGTAGTATTAAGGAAAATATCTTGCTGATTGGAGGAATAGGATCCAAAATGAGGATTTGATTGTGGATTTGCGAAAAAGACTCATTCAATCCCATTAAGAAAGCCATCACATACTCACGATTATAAAGTTCATGAATATCTCTCAATCCACCACAAACGTACTGACTACAGGTGCATGAAGGGCGGAATAGGCTCAATTCTTCCCAAATTATTTTGAGCTTTGTGAAGTAAACGGTGACAGATTGGTTACCTTGAGTGTGGTTGGTGAGATCCTTGTGTAATTGGAAGATCCGAGGTCCATTGGATTGTTGAAAGCGGTCACAAAGATTAATCTAAATTTCACAAGCAGATTTGGCAAAGATCACACTAGCAGAAATCTCTTTAGAGACCGAATTCAATAACCAGGATATAACGACATTGTTGTTTCTGATCCATGAGTTAAGAAGAACTGGATCCTCTTCACTCGGTTTGGTGATAGTTCTGTCAATAAAATCGAGTTTATTCTTCACCAAGAGAGCAATAGTTATTGCTCTGCACTAGGATGCATAATTTTCTCTAGTTAGAGGCTGAGAAACCAAGGTAAGCCCCGGACTATCTGAGTGATGAAGGAAATAAGGATTCGAGGTCTCGTCAATGGTGGAGATGCCATTGAAGACTGTGGAATAGTTAGAATGAGGAGTCGCCATGGAAGGAGGAAAGAGAAGGATGCAGAATAGAATTGGAAGAAGGAGAAAAGATGAATTTATAGGGAGAAAGAAGACGCGCAGGGAAGAGGAATTTCTGATACCATGTTGAGAAGGAATGATGCCATGCCATGCACTGTTGAACTTACTGTAAAAATGAAAAGTGTGTATTCATGTAGAGTTACAGATGGTGTTCATACATACAAGAGGGTTACAACTGGAAAAGCAGTTATAGACTCATAACTAACATATAACATCCTAACTAACTAACCAGTTTAAATATACAAGTTGCTAACTCTAATTATAAGATATGTTGGCTGATATCTATTACTTTAACACATAGGTTGTTGCTCACTCAAGTAGAGAAAGCTTTTGTAGATTTTCTTTTCAGTTTCCTCACTATCCCCTTAGCAGGAGTTGAATCCCTTTTGGGCAGCAACATTTATCTTAAAAATATGGATAATTTACACAGAAGCTCAACTAATTTGAGCAAGTATTTGAAAACTACAAAAAATAATCCATTCAATCACGAGCTTCCTCCTATGTATCTTTCAAAGAACCAAATCTTTTCTCTCAGCTAACAAGGAATTCCTCAATTGTATTACGATCATATTCAGAGCCAAGAATGTTTCTCAACCAGCAGAATCTACACTAATTTTATACCTTTGGATATTGTTAGTAACCCAAAAGGGCAGGGAAGTTGTGTTGCGGGACCAAGAATGTATATGGTAACTGATGACTTAATTGCTACGCCTTTGTGTATGTCTTCAAGTTTTACTATTCTTAATGGGATGACAATCGAGTTATCTGATGTCAAAGAAATAGATATTGACATTGGGCTAGGAGAGGTAATTATTTAAACTTTTATCCCATTTTCTGTAGAGAAATGATCTTTCTTGCTAATAAGAATCATTTTTTTGCCGCAAGCTTTAAGCATACTAAAAGCATTTGTTAAATTGACTTGTGCTTTAACCAATGGCCTCTGCTCCATTTTGAATAAACAACCAAAGCAAGAAGACTAAGTCTTATGATGCTTCCAATGTATCTTCATCTCCCAGACTTTGAATTAGTTTCTTTATGTGCCTTCTAATGGAAGTATTTAATTAAAGTGTTGAAATGGTAAATGTGAAAGGAAAAAATAGTGAATTGTATAAGTGATAGTGCTTATTTACATTTGCTTCTACTTATTTGTTTATTTGTGTTATTTCAAAAATGCCCTGATCAATAATGAACTAATAAGATTAAACATATTCTTGTCGTTCTATATCTTGATGTCATGCCTTGCCAAAAATGCTATATAGGGCAATTGATTAAACTTATCTTGCAACATCTTCGCATAACTGAAACTTCCCTTGTTAGTGAGAGAATTTGTGTATGCTTTCCCAATTCCTGTCTTCCCTACTAGCCATTTCCCTTGTCCTTTTTTATTTTTAGTAAGTTTTTCTGCTCTTATTTCCTCTACTTGCTTTCTGTCCCTTCTGCCGCCGCCGTTGGCCAGCAGTGGGTCCCCTCCACCCCTCTTATGGCCTCTTAATCTTCTCCCCCTTCTTTGCATCGTTCTCTTTTTCTTCCCCTTCGCTTGACAGCTTCCCTTCTTTTTCCATTCTCAACACCAAAAATCGTCCATAATAAAATACTAGCTTGCCTTCTCGCCTAGCTCCCCTTTGCTCATTTGCCTCTTTTCCTCTTTAGATGACTCTTTTTCTAACCTCGAACTATGTGACCTAGGCTTTCCCCAACCCCATCAAGCTATCCCTGCTGTTGATTCTGCTCTGCCAACTATTAATACACGTTAATCCAAATCCTTTGCAAAAGTGGTAAGTGGTAACCATGATGTCCCGCTTGGCCCTATTCCTTCAACCAATCAACCTTCTTTGAATTCAATAGTCCAAGAGTTGGTATGGTTTCTTCTACTAATGGCAAACCCACAGTCTCACTCTCTTAAGATGAAATCTCGGATTTGGCCACTGACTTATAGTTTGCCCTTGTAGGCAAATTTTCTTTTGGGTCACTCAAAGTTTTGTCCATTGTTAAATTTTTTGAGTCTATGAATTTTTCTAGGGGTTTTTCTATTTGAGCTATTTCATCTAAACATGTGGTTGTTGCCTTAATAATACAGTAAATTATTCAGCCCTTAGTTTTAAGAGAGAATTGGCTTCTTGATGGTCTTTCCACGAGAACTTTATCTTGGACCCTTGATTTTAACCCTTCTCATGAATTCTCTTTGGTTTCAGTTTAGGTTTATATCCCTACACTTTCGCTCTACCTATTCAAACCTAAATCCTTGCTTTCCATCGCTAAATCCATTAGCAAGCTGCTTAAGATAGATAAAGCCACATTGACATATGAAAGGCTGACATATGCTAGATTGTGTGTGGAAATTGATTTGAACATGCTACTGTCGAAGGAAATCATCATCGAGAAAGATTCCAAAGTAGCCACATTTCAGCTCATATTTGAGAATGTTCCTAGGTACTGTTTTCTACTGCAAGTATATGGGTCACAATATTGAATCCTACTATATTAGTGGAAATGCTCCTAGACTAGCGCATTCAAGGACCTTTGTAAAGCCTAAGAATGTTGGAAATATGGATAAGGGAGAGGCTAGAGGCAAAGGTAAAATAGTCAGCCCTAGGGTGAACAACTTCGAAATTGGTAAACCCAGTAGTACTAAGCAGCAAACTGATGTCCAAGTGAGTAATTCTTTTGATGCTCTTCAACTGGAAGTTTGTAACCCCAATAATGAATTAAAGATAATTGATTGTTCTGTTTTTGTTAGGGAGTTTATTGTGAATGCTAAAATGGTGGTTGATTTTGGAGTTAGTAATATCGGTTGTCATGCTGTTGATAATGAGAATTTGGGAAATGTTGTGGTTCAATTACCCAATAATAATTTGATTTTCAAGAAAAAAAAGTAAAAAGAAAGCTTCAAACCAACTTCAAGCCTCACACTCTCAGCCCCATAGCCAAACTTCTTACCTTCTTCCTAGTGGTTCCAAAGAACAACAACATACCCTAACTATGCTTTTAACCATAGCTCAAATCATTCAAGATGCCTGTAAATTGCTGAAAACTGCCCCTTCTAAATCTATTTAGCTACACATTCCCTATCACCTGAACCACAAACCAAAATACATCCTCACACCATTGAGCTTTTCCTATCTAAAATAAGCAAATCCAAGTCCTTATCTGATCGGTGATCACCATCCCCTCTGCTAGATCTCACCATCCCTAATCACAACATTAAAAAATTGAACAATTCAAAAACCCCCAAAAATCCCCATAAATGAATCACATCTTTATTTGGAATGTTAGAGGTGTGGGTAACCCCGCTTTGAAAAATATTGTTCATAATATTGTTAGCGACCATAATCAAAATTCTCGTCCTCTTTGAACCTAGAATCTAACTTGATGTTCCCTACATGCCTAGAAGATTGGGATTTGATAAAGTTGTTGCTAACACCAACCAAAACATTTGATGTATCTATAGGAATAGCTTGGATGCCAATATGCTTTTAGACACCGATCAACTTCTCCATGTCCAAATATCATCCCATCTTTGGCCTACCGATATTCTTTGTTCCTTCATCTATGCTAAATGTTTGAAGCTTGTTAGAAGACCTCTATGGGATGACCTTAGGAGTGTCTCTAATACTTCCTTCCTTTGGCTTGTGGGAGATAACTTTAACATTATCCTTTCTGCTGATAAAAAAAGAGGGTACGGATCCGAATTGTTCTGCCATAATAGATTTCTGTGATATGATAATGGATTGTGAATTGGAAGATATTGGTTTTGAAAGATCACTTTTCTCTTGGGCTGGGAACTTGATTTGGGAGAAACTTGATGATGTCCTTTTTTTGGTTCATTGGTGTGAATCTTTTGGATTATCTAGGTCCAACACCTTCCTAAGAATGAATTCTAACCATAATCCGCTATTACTTTCCCTTGCTTCATCTTCGTCCTCCAAGCCGTCTAGCTTTTGCTTCCAACATATGTGGACCAGGCACCATGATTTTTTTACTGTGATTAAAAACAGTTGGGACAATCCCATTCAAGCAAATGGCATGCTTAAGCTTGACCTGAAACTGCTCAGATTGAAAAAAGTCCTCAAGATGTGGAATAGATAGGTGTTTGATAATGTTTTCTAGGGTCAAGAATGCTAAGGAAGCAACTGCTAAGGTAGAGGAAAAGTATGATCAGGATCTTACAATACATAATCTTGTTAAGCTGAAAAGACACAATGCTTTATTTATCTCAACTCTCACCATGGAGAAGGATTTTTAGAGGTAAAAATCTACTTGTAAGTGGTTAAAGGAAGGGGGAAAGGAACTCCAATTTCTTCCAAGGCATGGTAAAAAAGAAATAGGTTAGAGCTAGAATTCACTAGGTTTATCACAACAACATAAACCTCATTGCCTATGATGATATTATGCAATCCGCCACTTGCTACTTTGAGCATCTCCTCACGAGTTCATTTAGTAGCTTTGATTTGGAAGACCTGTATATGATTCTCAATATTTTGGACTTCTTGGACAGCAACTTCCTTATTTCCATGCTATCTCAAGAGGAGATTAAAAATGCTGCTTTTGGCATTAGCCTTGACATTATCGCTGGTCCTGTTGGATTCTTTTCTAAATTCTACCAAGTTTGTTGGGACATAATTAAGGAAGATGTTTTTCAGGCTGTCCAAGACTTATTCTTTGGCTCTTCTCTTCCTAGAGGTTTCACTGCCACTACCATTACCCTTATACCCAAAATTGCCGCCCCTAGCTTTTGGAAAGACTTTTGTGTAATGCCTTTGCAACACCTCTAATAAAATCCTTTCCAAACTCATGTGCTCCAAATTGGTTGATTTCCTTCCCCTCATCATCTCTCCAGCCCAAAGTGGATTTGTCAAGGGTAGATTAATTTTGGTAACATCCTCTTTGCCCAAGAAATGGTTCATAGCCTAAGCAAATCCAAGAATAATGTGATTTTGAAGTTGGACATGCAAAAAGCCTATGATAGAGTCAATTGGAGTTTTTTGCTTGCTATAATGGAGAAATTTGGTTTCCCTTCGCTTTGGCTTAAGTTGGTGGATAATTTCATTAACAACTACTAGTTTACTATCCTTGTTAATATGTAGACTTCTAGTTTCTTCAAGTCTAATGGGAGGCTTAGACAAGGTGATCCTTTATCCCTTAGTCTTTCTATTCTTGCCTCTAAGTTCTTTTCTAGAGGCCTTAATCATCTCTTCAACCACTACCTAAACCTGCACTTTAACATTGGTAAAAGCATCCATATTTCACACCTTGCTTATGCCGATGATATGGTCCTCTTCACTGAAGCCTCCCTCCTAAATTTTCAAATTCTCAAACACTTTTTTTCCACCTATAAGGAAATTTTTGGTCAATTCATAAGCCTTTCTAAAAGCTCCTTTATCGCATACAAATCTCCTAAGTCCACTGGCCTTCTCATCAATGTCACCTTGGGTTTTGTCCAAGAAAGCTTCCCGTCACCTATCTTGGTGCTCCTTTCCACAAAGTTAACCAATGTGTTTCCATGTATGACTTCTTTATCACCAAAGTCAAGAAAAACTTTATGTGTTGGGATCATTCTAGGTTGGCTATCGGTGGTAGACTCACCCTTATCAAAAGCACTCTCTACTCTATCCCTCTTTACACTGTCCAAGTCATGAACCCTCTTAAATCCATCCCTTGAAGCTTGAAAGAGCCTTTAATAGATTTTTCTGAGGGTCCACAAACACCAAAAAAAAGAAAGAAAAAAAATCTACTAGTGTTCTTGGGAAGAAATGTGCTACCCCTTCTATGAAAGTAGCCTTAATGTGAGGAACCTCAAAGACATTGCTTATATCTTTAGCTTTAAACTTTGTTGGAAATTCAAACTTCAAAACTCTCTTTGGGTTGATTTTTCTAATAAGAAATATTGTGGTGCCCAAAATCCTTTAACTGACAAGGTCTTCCCTCGCAACTCTTGTATTTGGAAAAGGTAATTTATCCTTTTGGCATGATGCTTGGATAAGTGATCCTTCTCTTAATGCTTAGTTGGGCAGTAACTCTATTTCCAACCCCCATGTTTACTCTTTTTAGGATAATGGGAAGTGGTCTAGGAGGAAGTTAGAGGATGTGTTCCCATCAAACTTTGTTGATCAAGTTTGCTGTGTTCCCATCCTCTATGGATCTAGAGATGTCATGTATTGGAAACTCTCTAACAATGGAAGTTTCTCCTCCAAAGGCACCTAGTCTCACATTAGACAAATTGGTACCCCTAACTCTGTTACATTTCTTTATTGGAATAAAATTCTTACACCTACCATCTCTATTTTTGTTTGGAGACTTCTCCATAATTTAATTCCCATAGATGTTAAAGTTCAACAGAAAGGAATATCTATTGAAGTGCTACTACTGTAATGGATGGGAAAGCAATGAACATCTCTTCATCACTTGCCCATTTGCTCATTGAATATAGACTTTCTTTGCTCCTATCTTTAACTTTACATTATCTAACAATGTTAATATATCATTGCTATTTCAATCTTGGATTGACAAGTTTGCCTCAAGGAAAAAAATACATGTGAAATCCCTATTATCGATGATTATTTGTTGGTTTATTTGATGCAGTATGAATTATATTATGTTGCAATTGGCATTACTATTTGCCTAATTACATATTTAATTATTTGGATAGATGCTAATTAAGGTTGGAATCCAAAAGATAATTGAAGTGAATTGATTAATTGTTCATGTTGAGTTGTCCTACATGGGAAACTTGAGATAGAGGAAACTTTCTTGTGCTTTATAAAACCAAGTGGAGGAGTTGAAAGGTTATTAACTCTTCATTTGTCCCATATTGCTTTTATAAACTAATGTGGAATAGTTTATATTAAACTTAAGAAAGAATGCCTGATAAAGTATTCTTTAAGGGGTCATATGAGTCGATTACACGCGTACTGCCACCCCTGCCCGACCCGAATCTGACTCCCGATCTGAGTGCAGGCATTAGGGTGAATGTCTAAGTCCCAGTCTTATCTTTTTGGACAAAATTTATTTGAAATTTCAAATTTCAAACCTTAACCATTGGCTTAATCGGATAAAGGTTGACTAAAGGATCAGATAAGATAATTCAATCGGATAAGGGCTAACTAGGTCAAGACCCGTTGGATTAGCCTGATCTGATTAGATGGAATCAAATCATTGGGGATTAAGCTAGGATTTGACAGAGGGATGTGGGACACATAGTGTGATATTGGTGGATATGTGACGTGTGTGGGACATGTGGCGTGATACTGTTGGATGTGTGACGTGTGTGGGTTATGTGGGGGAATATTATTGGCTGGCTGACGTGTTAGAGACCATTAACCGGTAGACTCTAACCCTAATCCCGCTTATAAATAAACTGCCCTGGCAGTCTTGAACATACACTGCGTTTACCTTTCAACTTGTTTAAGCATTCTGCCCACTTTCTTGTTCTCTCTCAATAATCATTCCCTTCTTATTTTCTAATATTCTTTCCAAAAAAGATATTCTCTGTCCTGAATTTAGATATATGGCTATCTCATTCTTATTTGGCGACTGAGTATTATTCGAGGTGAACAAGATGGAGTTCACCTGATCGTTCTAGACCATCTCATCATGGGAGGAGCAGTGATGTACCTATTGCATTGGTGAGTCGGGGCGTTCATTTCTTCATGGCAAATAGAATTTTGTGATTTGATCGTCTGGTTGATTTTGTTACGATACAGAATTCTTAAGCTGAGTTTTCAATTTAAATTCTATATCTCATTTAAATTATACTGATTGCATGCTTTACTGCTTTTAATGTCTCGGTTGACTTATATCTAATTTTTTCTTTTCCTGGACTCGTATCTGATTAAATAAATGCTTAAATTTTGATTTGCCTTGAGTTTGACGTATATTTCTGATCACATATACTGTATGTTTAATTCTTATAACGTATGCTGTATGTTTAATTTTGTCAACACATGCTATTTGTATTAAATTTGATATCGCATGCTTTATTTGGATTTCATATTGATAAAACGTACATATTACCTCAATTGTGACTATTTATTTAATTTTTGATAATTTGATTTGCAATATTTAATTATTGCATTGCATGTTTGTATATCTTACTAACAACATATTATGCATAAGAACTTTGCCTCATCCACCACGTGGACAATCTTGAGAATCATTAACTTCATCTCTACTGCTGACCGCGCAGGTTGGTCAATGAAATAGAGATTACACTGCTGCTGCGGCTTTAGGCTTTCAGTTGCATCGGCCCCCCCAACCCCTGCAAAGTGATCATTTGGACTGCCCCACAAACAGGCTAGTCTAAACTTAATACGAATGGATTTTCTCTTGGTAACCCTAGTCTTGCTGGTATTGCTGGAATTCTCCGCAATGCCCATGTGAATCCTGTTTTTGTGTTCCAGTCGCCTCTCGATATCAAGTCCAATATGCATGCAGAGCTGTTTGCTGTTTTAAGAGGACTTTAGATATGTGAAGAGCGGAATATTAACATCCTTGTTGAGATGGACTCCTTGGCAGCGCTGTTACTTATCCGAAAAAACGAGGGACATCACTGAAGTTTGGCTCAGATTTTGGGAGGTATTCAATTGCTATCAACTACCCACAATGTCACATTTTCCCATATCTACAGGGAGGGCAATGTGGTGGCGGATTGGCTGGCCAAAAATGCAAATCGGTTGGAGACCAAACAAATCCTTGAATGCGGGAGAGTTCAACCTCAAGCTATGGCTCTTGCTAGATTGGAAAAACTTATGGTTTCATATTTTAGGTTTAAGTGACAGATTTCTTTTGTGATTGCTGTACACTGTTGCTTCAATGCTTGATCTCATATTTTATAGTCTCTTTTGGCGTAGGATTTAGCTATTTGTTTGAATTGTTCTTTCTCGAACGTATGACCCTCATAATGTTTTGTAAACATCCTGGGATCAATGCCTAAACCCCGATAAATTTTCCCCCCAAAAAACAAATCTATGCGAGGGCAGTCGTATAATGAAATCTTCTGCGACTAAGACCTACTAAGAGTTTCTCATTTTTTGATTAGCTTTCACTTTTTGTGGTAGAAGTCTTAAAAACTGTGCAAACTAGGTTGCTTTACTGCAAAGGTTGGAGAAAGAAGCTACGTTGAAATTGAAGAAATTCACAGGATATGTCATCTGGACTTATTATATTTCTCCACCATCTGATTCTTTATTTTCAGTAGAAGTTGACAATCTTCCCGTTTGGTTTTATTTTCATTCTCATTTTTTATTTTCATCATTTTTAAAATTTAAAAAGAAGTTAATGAAAATGAATTAAAAATAAGTTTGTATTTGGATAAGTTATTGAAAAAATAAAATAATTATTATGTTGGATTTAGTAAGTTTCCGGTAAAGAGGAATAAAAATAATAATAATAGAGAAAGAAGACATATACAGGTTTTTGAAAAAAAATATATAAGTTATTAAAAAATATGTTTTGATAATAAAAATAAAAATATATTAGGTGAAAATATGTAAAAATTAATGTGTTTTAATTTTTTCAATAGTATAAAATATGAAAACGTTGTTTGAAAATGAAGACAAATGGACCCTTAGATAAATAAGATAACGGCGACTGTCGCACTCCTCCATTAAATCAATTTATTGGCAAAAACGAATTCCTCAGGATCAACTCTTTTGAAATTAATTTCAGGAGAATCAGAATTTTTTTTTTTTTTCAGATTCAGTTTTCTTGAAGTTGGTAAACATACTTTAATCAGGATATGGTAAGTCTTTCAATTAATTTTATTTGGTGCAGAAAGACCTTTAGATAATAGAAATGCGAAAGCTTATGTCAAAAAAAATGCTCTGCAATTGAATGTTCATTACAAGAAAATAATGCAACCTTTATAGGCTCACATAAGCTTGATACACATACCCCGTTAAACCCATAAAGCCAAGTACTCATCTATCCACTAAACCCACTTGACCAAATTTTAGGAACAAACTACCTGCTTGACTAAAGATTAGGAACAAACCTAAAATATAGGAATAAGATAAACTACATGCATTTGACTCTTTCAACTAAAAATTAAAAATCTACTAAATTTGCTATTTTGAATTAGAGACTCCTGGAGTCCCGTAATTTGGTGGGACAAATTCTTGCTTCATTTCTGGACTTTAAAAAGGATGCTGCAGAAGATGTACATGCTATCCTTTAAATTTCAACTTGAAATATTTAGACTTTAGGATGACTGTAGCTGCAGGAGAGGAAGTTAAGTGCTCTTTGAGGGTCATGATAAATGAAGAGAAAACTAAGGTAATATTTGCAGAAGTAAACAGCGATTTTGCAGATGTTTTGTTAAGCTTCCTGACATTGCCATTAGGAACAGTTGTGAGGCTATTGAAGAAGCACTATGGAGATGAGGCACCTGTTCTTGGAAGCCTCAACACTTTGTACAAAGGTAGAGCAAATCTCGATAATGTCCATTTCTGGGCAGAGGTTGGTGCCGATGCTGCCCAATCCAAAAGGTTATTTCCGAGATAAATTTTCTAAACTGAAGCTCAATATAGATGACACAGAACCCACAAGATACTTTACTTGTGACAAGTATACTACAGACTGCGTAAGCTTGCACCATGGTAATGCAAGATGCTCATGTGGGAAATCGATGAAGGAAGAAGTATTCACGAGTGAGTGAATCAAATGGTGCAGCCATCGCTGATGATGGTGGAGTTCTCACCATGAGATATAATTTCTTAGTTGTAGATAATTTGCAAATGGCACCTAATTTAACAGGATCCATTTTAGAAACCCTCAGCAATTTTGTAATTGTAGACACATATGGTGCCAAGATAAGGACTGTAACTGTAGGTTTCAATGAGATGAGTTTATTTCTTGGCGTTCTCTTTAAATAATCTGTCTTGCTCACCTTGTAAATTTTAATTCTTACTGCCATTTGATATCTTTTTGCTTCAGGTTTTGGATTTGCTTAAGGGATCTTTACTTTCTCAGACTCCACTGACAGACCTCATCTTCCAAAGGATGGACTCTTCCACAGCAAAATGTACTAGTTTAATACTGCATACAATGGTGCAAGAAACTGCAGCTTCTAATTCTAAGAAGAAGATGATGTGAAAGCCATGGTACAAAAATCTACAAATAGTTTGTTATTTGCTCAAGCTGACAGTGATTTTGTTGATTTTCTTTTTAGTTTGCTCACAATTCCCTTAGGAGCAGTTGTGCGCCTTTCGGGCCACAATGATATTTCACTTGGGAGTGTAGGTAATTTGCACAGAAACATAGCATGTCTCAATGGCCATGAGTTCTTGAAGGCTTTGTATGTTAAGGCTCAACTACTCGAAACTATAATTCCGCACATGTATGTTTCCAAGAACCAGATTTTTACTCGTACTGAACCAGGAGGTCCAAGATTTTACTCCCTATATTGTCAATATGATAGTAGAAAATATCTGTCATCTAATATCTTTAGGGACTGAACATCCCCTATGTCTTTCAAAGATCCAAAAGGCAATGATAGTTATGTTAAGGGGTTAAGAATGTTCTGTTGAAAATAAATTCACAGCAGGATATACCAACATGCAAATAAATATGCAAATTAGATTATCTGAAATTAGAATAGATAATAACAATTGAGTCAGTACGTGCGTTTTTATCAACATGAGATTCAAATCAAGCATGCGATATCAAATTTAACATGTGTCGTCAGAATTAAACATACAGTATGCATGTTGAAATATATATATATATATATATATCAAATTCAAGGCAAATCAAAATTTTAGCAATTATTTAATCAGATATGAGTCCAGGAAAAGACAAAATTCATACAACAATTGAGGCAATAAAAACAATAAAACATGCTGTCAGTTTTATCTAATGTAAATACCAAAATTTAAAAGTAAACTTATCTTTAGAATTCTGTATCATAACAGAATCAATCGGACAATCAAATCATAGATAAATTCTATTTACCTTGAAGAAACGAGCTCCCCGACTCACCAGTACATTGGTACAACGTGGCTCCTTCTAGTATGAGATGGTCTAGAACGATTAGGTGCACTCCGTCTCACTCACCTCGAATAGTACTTAGTCGCCAAATAAGAATGAGATGGGTCTATATATATCTGAATTCAGAATAGGGAATATTTTTGAGATGAGAAGGGAAGGATTCTTGAGAGAGATCAAGAAAGTAGGCAGAAGTCGGATGTTTAGGCGTATTGAGAGACGAATGCTGTGTATTTGAAGACTGCCAGAGGCAATTTATTTATAGGCAGGATTAGGGTTAGAGTCCGCCAGTTAATGGCCTCTGACACGTCACCCAACCAATAATATTCTGCTGTGTCAGCCACACATGTCCACTAGTATTACGCCACATGTCCCACACACGTCACACGTCTATTAGTATGACGTCGCGTGTCCCATGTCCTCCAGTCAAATCCCACTTAATCTCTATCAATTTGGCCAAATCTGAGACTGAGACATTTGTCCTAACTCCAGCGCCCACGACCCAGAGCCGGGCTGGGCAACAGCGGCGCGTGTGTGGTCCACTCATATGAATCCCTTAAAGAACACTTTATCAAGCATTCTTACTTGAGTTCAATATAAACTAGTCCACATTAGTTTATAGAACTAATGTGGGACAAGTGAAGGGTTGGAATAACCCTTCAACTCCTTCACTTGATTTTATAATGTCCAAGTAAATCTCCACTTTCTCAAACATTCCATATGGGACAACTCAACAAGAAACACTTAACCAATTCCTTCCCTTATTGCACCACCACAATTAATCTTTAGATTCAAATCATAATTGGCATCCATCCAAAGTTAATTAACAACATAATTATGCTAATTATGCCAATTACAACATTCCCCCACAAATCCATAGATAATGGCTATTCGATTTAATCATAGTTCGCTTTTAGAAATGGTACCTTTCGGTTTGAACCACCCCTTAAGTTATCAAACTTCTGCCACCGACGGGAAAAATGGATCTAAGCTTTGAATTTGTTCCCGTGATTGTGATTGCGTCCATTAGTAACAATGAGCTAACAGCTATGTACTAATCTTTAGGGTTGACACATTAAGGCCATATGTCCCGATCTTGAGTTATGAATGTTTGTCAAGGAATAACCCAATTCTTTTAGTCCCAACCAAATGACTCCATTCATTTAGTTGGGCATCTCTAGGGATGCACTGCCAGCATCTCGTCTAAATGACTTGACCCTATTTAGAGTTAAACTCTTACTAGACTAGCAGTACTCAGCACCTACTAGGTATTTAGGGGAGAGACACCGGATACGAAGTATCAATTAATTTTAGGTGCACCTTGATATACTTAACAGCTTGTTTATACCACATTGAACCTACCTTATGGGATTACCACTTGGTAGGTTTGGTTGCCACTATAGGTATATCATTAATGGGTTTGCAGTCCCATCCCCAACTTGAATTTATGAGCTAAGGATAAATCAAGTCCTTTAGTTAAAGGGTTAGCAATATTATCTTTGGATACAACAAAATCAATTGCTATGACCCTTTCAGACACTAATTCCCTTATAGACTTTAGTCTAACTTGGATGTGTCTTTTGGTCTTTTAATTGAACTTTGAAGTTCTAATCTTTGCAATTGTAATATGGTTATCACAACGTACAGTAATTCTCGGAAGAGGTTTGGTCACCATGGGCAATTGTACCATTAGCCCAACAGCCATTCTGCTTTTGTCCTAGTAGTGTCCAAAGCGCACAACTCGACCTCAAAAGTGGATCGAGTTACCAAGGTTTATTTGGTAGACTTCCAAGAGACAGTGCCCCTACCCAAGGTAAATACATACCTTATATACCCATTACTTCTAGAGTTTTTGGCTATCCAGCTAGTATCACTATATCCTTCCAGCACTGTAGGAAATCTCTTGTAGTGCAAGGCTAGTGAAGCTGAGCTCTTTAGATATCGAAGTACCATGTCCAAAGCCTCCCAATGGGTTCGATTGGGATAACTTGTATATCTAGTGAGTTTAGAGATCGCAAATGAGATATCTAGTCTCGACCCGTTTGCAAGATACTGCAAGCTACCAATGATTTGAGAATACCTCAATTGAGATACTGGTACACTAGTTTCACTCTTAAAGAGAGCCATTAAAGGATCATATGGTGTTTTAGCAATTCTACTTTGTTTATAATCATATTTCTTAATTATCTTCTCAACATAGTGAGATTGAGAAATTGCCATACCCTCAGTTGAACGAGTCAACTTAAGTCCAAGAATCATATCTGCAACACCCATATTTTTCATTTCAAACTTCTTCATTAAGAAATACTTAGTCTCATTGATAATTTCAGTATTGCAAACTATTAAGAGAATGTCATCAACATACATGCATAACACAATATAGTTATCATCTTTAACTTTGCAGTAGACGCACTTGTCGCTATCATTGACTATGAAGCCAAATGACAATATGGCTTTGTCAAACTTTTCATGCCATTGTTTAGGAGCTTGTTTCAAACCATAAAGTGATTTAACAAGCATGCAAACTTTCCACTCATGTCCAGAAGCTACAAATCCCTCTGGCTGATCCATATAGATTTCTTCCTCAAGATCACCATACAGAAAGGCTGTTTTCACATCCATCTAGTGAATAAGATAATCATATATGGAAGCCAGTGCTATAAGCACTCAAATTGTAGTCAAACGAGCTACTGGGGATTAGGTGTCAAAGTAATCTATTCCCTCTTTTTGCTTAAACCTTATGGCAACTAGCCTGGCTTTAAACTTGTCAACAGTTTTGTTAGATTTCAATTTCTTTTTGAATAATTCCCATGTCCCATTTGAGACAATAGAATCTATCTCACTCTTAATGGCTTCCTTCCAATGCTTAGCTTCAAAGAAAGCCATAGCATCCTTGAAGGTAACAGGATCATCCTCAACATTGTAAGTAACAAAGTCACTTCCAAAATCCTTAGTAATTCTAGCCCTTTTACTTTATCTAGGTTCATCCAGTTCTTCTGGAATCGTGTTACTACTAGGACCGCCCCTCATATTTGTCATCTTTTCCACATGATTTGGAATCGATGCAAACTCTAAGGTTGAATCTAAAGAAACATTTGGAGGTATCCCAGTCTTCATGGGAAACACGTTTTCAAAGAATGTAGCATCATGAAATTCAACTATAGTGTTCACATCTATGCCAGGAATCTCTAATTTAATAACCAGAAATCTCAAAGCATAAGATGTTTCCACATAGCCTAGAAAGACCACATCAACAGTCTTAGGACCTAGTTTCTTCCTTTTATGTTCAGGGACTAATACTTTTGCAAGACATTCCTACACTCGAAAGTAAATTAGACTAGGTTTCTTGCCTTTCCAGAATTCAAATGGAGTACTTTTTTTTATGTTTCTGAGGAACTCTATTCAGAATATGGCAAGTCGTATTTAGAGCTTTCCCCTACATTACTTAGGCAATCCAGAATTCAAAAGCAGACTGTTAATCATGTCTATAAATATTCTATTCTTTTGTTCAGCTAACCCATTCGAAGTGGAAGAATAAGGGGTCATTTCTTCATGAACTATGCCAAAATTCTGGCAGTATTCATGAAATGGGTTGGACCCATATTCTACGCCCCTATCTGACCTTAGCCGTTTAATTTTTCTACCAGTTTATGTTTTGGCTTCATTTTTAAACATAATGAACTTTTCTAATGCTTCATCTTTATGTTTTAGTAAATAAACATAATAGTATCTGCTGCTATCATCTATAAAGGTGATAAAGTATCTTTTATTGTCTTTAGTTAAGACTCTATTGAACTCACAAATATCTGTGTGCATTGAGTTAAGAATTTTAGTTTGCCTTTCAACTGAATGGTAAGGCTTTCTCACTTGCTTAACTTTAGCACGGATTTGACATTTATGACCTCGTTCAATTTCATGTTTAGGAATTAAATTTATGTTCATCATATGTTTGATGGAACCAAAATTTAAGTGTCCTAAACGACTATGCCAAATAGAAGAATTCTCAATAACATTTATGATAGGAGATTTAGAAACATCAACTTTATTTGAACAAAGAATATTCTCAACTCGCAATTTAAACAAACCATCAGAAAGATAGACTTTACAAATAAAAGTTTTGTAATGTAAAATTACTACTTTATTTGATTTGAAGAAAATCTCAAAACCCTCCCTAACTATTACAGAACCACTTATTATATTTCTTCGAACTGCTGGAACATGATGCACCCTTTGCAGAGACAGTATGCGCCCTAAAGGAAATTTTAGGTCCACATATCCTATCCTAAACACTTTGGCTGCACTTGAGTTCCCCATCATCACAGTCCTTCCACTAACAGGCTGGTAAGACACAAACAGTGATTTATCAGTACAAATGTACACATTAGCACCAGTGTCTATCAGCTAATCATATGGTTCATAGATAGAGAATAATTTGGGTTTAAAAGAAATGTACTAATCAATGGATGCATTAGGAACTCCAGCTTTGCTGGTGTCTCCAACAACCATGTTGACAACTGGTCCAATAGACTAGGATTTAGCCTTGGCTTTCTTGGAGGGACACTCCTTAGCCCAATGCCCTTTTTGTTTGCAATTGCAGCATGGCTTGTTAGCCTTCGGTTTCTTGTTTATTTTAGCTTTTCCTTATCAGTGGTTTTAGAGTTTAAGTTCAAGTTGACTTTCTTCTTTCCCACTATCACATTTGCCTTAGGAATATTCAACAGGAACATTGTGTGATTGATTTCTATGTTTCTTTTCTATGCTTATGGCAATCATTAGATCATCTAAAGTTAATTTCTCTTTTTGATGCTTTAGAGTCATGCCAAAGCCTTCCTTAGACTTGGGGAACTTATCGACAATTGACATCACCATAAATTTCTCAGGGAGTTTCATCTCAACATTAGCTAGGGAATGCTCTAGATTGATCAATTCATATGTCTGTTCAGATACAGACCAGCGTTCAACCATCTGATACTTCAGGAATTTAGAAATCGAATACTTTCCGAGCCCTTGCTCTTCAGTATTGTATTTCATATCCAATTCATCTCATAAATTCTTAGCCGAATAGGAATTAGAATAGTACACATCAAAAAGTGTATCAGACAAAGCTGACAGAATCACCCCTCGAACAATCTGATCCTTCATTTTCCAATCGGCTATTTCCTTAATTTTGGGATTTCAGTTAGTTCTGGCATGGTCAATTGAATCAACGAAAGAAGACCTTTCATCGTTAGCTAGATTTTTATGCGCTGTTGCCAACGCTTAAAAAACTGACGTGAGAACTTTTTCGAAAGGCTAAAAAGGTCAACTTTTGCTGACACAACTTCACCAACGACACTAGAACTTGCAGCTATAATTGATTACAGAATAAATCCTAAAGTAGAATATCTAGGTTGAATTCCTAAACAGGATATCTATTCAGAAATATCAGGTAAAATTCCTAGACAGGATATCAAATTAGAATTTCAGCAGATAAAAACACACAAAAAAAATTTCATTTCTTCAAGATTGTTGGAAATAAATTCGCAGCAGGATATACCAACATGCAAATAAATATGCAAATTAGATTATTAGGAATTAAAACAGATAATTACAATTGAGTCAGTACATGCATTTCAACATGAGATTCAAATCAAGCATGTGATATCAGATTTAACATGCGTCATTAGAATTAAACATACAGCATGTGTGTTTAAATATATATATATATATATATATATCAAATTCAAGGTAAACCAAAATTTTAGCAATTATTTAATTAGATATGAGTCCAAGAAAAGCCAAAATTCATATATCAACCGAGGTAATAAAAATAATAAAACATGCTGTTAGTTTTATCTAATGTAAATATCAAAATTTAAAAGTAAACTTATCTTTAGGATTCTGTAACATAATAGAATCAATCGGACAACCAAATCACAGAGAAATTCTATTTACATTGAAGAAACGAGCGCCCTGACTCACTAGTGCAATGGGTACAGCGCAGCTCCTTCCAGGATGAGATAGTCCAAAATAATTAGGTGCACTCCATCTTGTTCACCTTGAACAGTACTCAGTCGTCAAATAAGAATGAGATGGGGGTATATATATATGAATTTAGAATAGGGAATATTTTTTAGAAGAGAAGGAAAGGATTCTTGAGAGAGATCAAGAAAATGGGCAGAAGTCGGATGCTTAGGTGTGTTAAGAGACGAATGTTGTGTATTTGAAGGTTGCCAAAGGCAGTCTATTTATAGGCAGGATTAGAGTTAGAGTTTGCCAGTTAATGGCTTCTAACACGTCACCTAACCAATAATATTCTACCACATCAGCTACACACGTCCACTGGTATTACGCCATGTGTCCCACACATGTCACACATCCATCAGTATGATGCCACGTGTCCTACATTCTCCAGTCAAATCCCATTTAATCTTTATCAATCCGGCTAAATTGCATCTTAATCTTCAAAGATTTGATTTAGTCTAATCGAATTAGACTAATCTAACGGGTTTTGACTGAGTCAGCCCTTATCTGATTATCCAAGTTAAGTTCAAATTTAGATCAAATTTGTCCCAAAAAGATAAGACTGAGACTGAGACATTTGCCCAAGCCCACGACCCGGAGCCAGGTCGGGCGGCGGTGGTGGCGCGCGTGTGGTCTACTCATATGAATCCCTTAAAGAACACTTTATCAAGCATTCTTACTTGAGTTCAATATAAACTAGTCCACACTAGTTTATAGAACCAATGTGGGACAAGTGAAGGGTTGGAATAACCCTTCAACTCTTCCACTTGATTTTATAATGTCCAAGTAAGTCCTCACTTTCTCGAACATTCCATGTGGGACAACTCAACAAGAAACACTTAACCAATTTCTTCATTTATTGCACCACCACAATTAATCTTTGGATTCCAACCATAATTGGCATCCATCCAAAGTTAATTAACAACCTAATTATGCTAATTATGCCAATTACAACATGTTCATGATATTTGATGGTTTAAATATGAAACCTTTGTGTATGATTACGAGTTTTTCTATTCTCAGCAGGCTGAAAATCCCTTTAAATGATGTTCAGGAGCGGGTGGTTGAGATTGGGATAGAACAGGTAATGATTTAAGGTATTGTCAGATATTGATGATGGTCATATGTTCATAGGATGATTCTTTTTTTATTTTTTTGCAAAGTTTAAGAATATACAAAGCATCTCTTGCCTTGATTACTGCCTTATCCAATATCCTTAATCCTATCTTAAGGAAACAACCAAAGCAAGAACACTAAGGCCCTGTTAAGGATTTTCATACGCAACTTGGAATATAATTCAGCCTCATTCTCCAAATTTTCAATATGGAATCAATATTTGTTATTATGAACTATTTGGTCGCCATCAGTTATTTTACTATTTAGCTAAATGGCATCATATTTGTTTTTGTTACTCTTGTTGTATTGTTAATAATACATTTTGTAAAAATAATAACCTTAAATTGGGCTTAAGGCGATGTTATTATCAAATTGAATCAATATTTTTATCTGGAAGTTTCAAATGGAAATAATTGCAAATGTACAGTAATGAAAAGGTAGATGGGACATTGGATTTATAGTGGTTTCACAAGCTTATTTCACTACCTAAGCTTTCACTTAGGGTTTTTAATTTACAAGAGTTTACTAATAATCTCAAAAACGATTAGTACAAATGAGTTCAACATAAATGAACAAGAAAAAACCAACTAAAACTATGTCAAACAAACCGATATAGTGGGAGGGAAGGAATATTCCAAGATCCCTAACATAGAAGACTGCACACGGCTAGTGGTAGTTTTAGCTGATAGTAAACAGCACACCCCTTTCTTTTCTCCAACATAGTACTTCAAGAAAGTTGATGATAAAAGGTGAATATGACTATAAGCAAACACTTGTTCTACTGAGATCTTCTCTTCAAGATTAAATAGTAGACCTTCGTTGATACATGGATGTTCCAACGGTAACTTATCATAGATAGATCTAACAATAACTTACCATGTGTGTATGTGTGCAATCAATCAGAATAGATACTCGGTGTTCAACTATGTTTTTTTTTTCCAGGTATAAGAGATTAGAAATTGTTTCCAAATAACATGCTAATTAAAGATAGAAATAGATTGTGATTTGTTTGATTAAAGGTATTATATATATTATTGTCTTACATCAAAATAATAATCCTAACAATCTCCCCTTTTTTGATGATGATAATTTACTTATTTATTCACTCCCCTAAGTTTTGTTCTTAGTGTAGTTTTGCAACAATATTTTCTGGATGTACCAAAGTCTGTCAATACTGTAAATAGGTTATAACTCCCCTTGGATAGTGCAATCATATATTGAAAGAAACCCTACGAGATTAGAAATGATAAGATTAGTCCTAGAGTTCATTTCTATACTATTTACAGGACAAGAAATGCTTAGAAGATTTGTGGCAAAAATAATGATAAGCATAAAAACAATAAAGGAAATCGGATTACTAGCAAATGCTAGGTCGGAAGCTAAGACTGTTGGCTCAATGGGCTGTTCATCCAAACCGATTTACACCAAGAGGTATCGACATTGGCCAACTTAACCAATCCTACTGGGACATTTAGAGGCATCTCAACCAGTCACAGTCGGGAGGCATCGATATCGACCAACTCAATCATTTTACTACGGGAGTTTTTATTTTCTATTAGCTCGTTAGCCTGGAACGTCTGTCCAACCTAGATTGAATACCACTCCAGCCTTATTGCTCTAAAAATAGAATACAAGTACAAAGATAGCAAACCTAATCACATATGCAAGCCAATAAATCAAAGTTAACATGCATATTAGAACATTCTTATACCTCTGTAATAGTACAATAACAATTTAGTTCAATATAGTAACAATCAGTTTGGTAGCTCAAGCATGGTAGCTTGGCAATAACAGTAGCTCAAGCATAATAGCTTGGCATTAACAGTAGCTCAAGCATAACAGCTTGGCAAGGCACTTGGCTAATGGTTTTTCTGTACACATGCTTTTCAATTGGATCAATTAATTAATCAATATGCCAGCATGGTAGAATAATAAGTTTCACAGAATGGTTTCAATTAAATCAATACGTGACGGTAACAATCATATCAATCAAGGAAGTTGACACGACTAACAACAATATACGATATAGTCTGATTGATACAATTATGTATGAGACATATAATTGTTCATGGTACTAGAACAGAACAAACCGTGGTTTCTAAACGATTTTAGTACACAATTTGACAATAGTACGATACATAAGTTCAATAGTTAGCGGTGTTCAGTGAACGATAATCAAGCTAAGAGAACCTCATAAGGTTTGAATAGCAATAATAAATGATTATTAGATTGAATACCAAGCAATAGAACCTCATATGGTTTAGATAGCAATAATAAACAAATATTAGGCAATAGAACCTCCCAGGACTTAGATAGCAACCAATACATGATAAAAATAGTCAAGATAATGAGACCTCATAGGGTTCAAAAAGCAACAATAAACAATAATCAAATCAAATGTCCAACAATAGAACCTCACTGGGTTTAGAATGCAATAGTGAATGATAATTAGATTAGATGTCAAGCAACATAACCTAATAGGGTTTAGAAAGCAGCAATAACGATAATCCAATCAAATGTCAACAATAGAACCTCACAAGGTTCAAAACGCAATGGGGAATGATAATTAGATTGAGAATAAAATAACAGAACTTCATAGGGTTCATCAGTCAATCGATAGTAGTATCAATAAAATGACAGGTAATAGATCAACTGGATCACACATGGTTCAATCACAATAATATTGCTTTGCTCAAGGAATTACAAGGTCAGTGGATCCTCACAGGGTATGCACAAATACCCAAGAGGTTAAGATTCTCACCTTAATCACATCAACGACATAGTCAAAGTCTACTGGTCCTCAAGGTCAAATCCTCCATCACCTATTCAAAAGAATAGCATTATATCAAAATTCATGTTCAACCCTAACGATCATCAATACTTAGAATCATACCCATAATAGCCTAATTCTGAGTAATTATCCTATTGATACTCGATATTGATCATAGCAATCCAGTTACTAATAAAATCCAAACTTAGTCGATTAAATCATGGTTACATAAAATTAGGATTTTCTACACTTAATATACTATTTAACCTATAGTTTACATGAAATAATACCATTTTGGATTCACTATGCTAACTTAATCGATCAAACATGTTCTGATCGACCAATTCTATCTAATATACGTTAATACAAGATTTTATGAAGATCATAACATATAAACATATACATGCAATTACATACATCAACCATATTTTTCTTATACCAATAATTCTCTAACAAAGAAGAATCTTCATGATCAGACCGCATACATGTAAATTTGTGAAATTTAAATATTAAATTTTAAAGTTCTAAATTTAATTTTACTTGATCATTTTTTGAAGTAATATTTAATTTTACTAATCACTTCACGATTTTTGGTGATATTTTTATTTTTATGTTCTTATTTCTAATTGTATTTATAATTTAACAATTAATTTAACATATATAGTAACTTCAGATCTTATTTTTATTTTTAAATTATTTGTTTTAGCTAGTAAATATTTTGTATATTTAATAAATATATTTAACTTAATCTAATTAAATTATTTTAGATATGATTATTTTTTAATATTATTGAGATATACTTTAAAAACAAAATCATATTTAATTAAGAGATGTATTTGGTTTTAATTTTAATTTTATAATTATTAAATATGTTTAATTAAATTTGATTAAATTACTTTAGATATGTTGATGATTTTAAATTTTTATTTTTTAAATTCAACATCAATTAAAATATTATTTAATATTTACAAAAATAATTAATAAAATTATTTAAATTTATTCTAAGTAATTTAAATAATATTGAAGTTAAACCCTCATGTTAAAGTTACAAATAAGTTCAAGGATATTTTTGTCTGAAAAATAATCAAAGCAGCTTTTGAAGGATATTTTTTAGTGTTAATATAAATTTTCAACCAACGTCTACAAATTTGTTAAGGATGCTAACAATTCTTCAAATATTTAATTAAATATATGGGGATAAAAAGTAATTTTATTAAACTTATAACTATATTACTAAGTTTATATTATAATGTCATGAGTATTTCAAAATAATTTCAAAATTTCCAACTATATTGAAGTTGTACAAGTTGATCAATTTCAAAACAATTTGCATAAATTAGGTGTAGAAAATTTTCAATAAATGCATTTTCAAATTTTCCACATCAATATATTATCAGTATAAAATTTTTTAATTTTTAAAATAAAATTAATTTCACGTAAAGATTAAAGTTTTTAGAATTTATAAAAAATCTTACTAAAATCTTTTTGTTCAAAAACAATGCCCTAATAAATAATAACAAAGAATAGAATTAAAGCCCATAATAATACATCGTAATTCATTTTATAATATAAGATAAAAAAAATAATTTTTGTATATACTATTTATACACAAAATGGAGGGAGAAGCAAAAATTTGGAGGGAATAAAAAAAATAATAGGAGATTTCATTTTTGGAGGGAAATTTATTTTTTTTGAAGGAAACATAATATGTAGACCAATTAATTCTTAAGAATAACTTGTTTAGGTCTATGAAAGTTAATAATCATTACATTTAATAATATACTTTAAGTTAATACTCTTTTTACACTATATTAGACCACGAAAGTTATCTTCATCTTAGCAATTTATATAGTAAAACTTACACACAACTAACATATAGATATCTATAAGTTATAAAAATCTTTAACTAGCCAATACAACGATTAAAAAAAGAAATGTAACATTAACATGCCTAACTTTAGGAATCATTTTTTTTCATTAAGTATTATGATAAACTTGATTTCTTTATTTTCTTTTGCTATTAAGGTATGTAACCTTTAGCTATTTAGTTTAAGGAGTTTTTAGAAATTTTCTAAAAGAATATTGTATTGAATTATAATAAAAAATTAAATTCTTAAGCACCAAAATTTATAAGTCCAAATTATTCATTATTTAACTATTTTAACTATAATAAAAATTCATTTAATAATTTAAAAAATTATATGTCAATTCATCATGTAATCTAAGATAAAAAAAATTAAGTTTGCTATAAATTATTTATACAAAAAAAAATTTAGAGGAATAAAAAAAAATGAAGAGAATTCATTATTATTAGAGGGAATTAAATTTTTGGAAGAAATCAAGCCAAATTATTATGTCAAACTAATAATAAGAACAATTCATAACATTTTTTATGGGCCAAATTTTGGAGGAAATACAAAAGTTGGAGGGAAACAAAATTGTATTGCCATCCAAATTCATTAAATAAATTTATACATGTGTATAAAATAAGAACATATGAAATAATGAGAAATGAGAAATAATGACAAATTTCTATATATGTATAAAATGAGAAATATATGATGAATTTTTTTTAAATTTTTTTGAAATTTATATATATTGTATATACATATACTATATATGTATATAAATATGAATAAAAAATTACATTATACATTATAAATATTAAATATTATTTAATTCAGAATGAAAAAATAGATAAAAATAAAAGAAATTTAAATTTTATTGATAAATTAATATATATGTATATTATGTGTGTGTGTGTGAATAAGTAAATAGAATAGCTAAAAATTTGTTTTGGAGAGTTTTGGTATCTTTGCAATTAAAAATTTCTAGACAATTAGATATTTACCCATAAAAAAATTAAATTAAGTACAAAAGTAAAAAAATAAGTCATATGAAATATAAGTATAACAATAAAAAATAAATACATAAAAAGGGAAAACATATAAAAATAAACTATTTATGCACATATAGGCAAAATTGTAATATTGGTCCTGTAACTTTACCCCATTTGATTTTTGGTCTTATAAATTACATAATTACAATTTTAATCCTATAAGTATAAAATAATTATCACTTTTAGCCATTTTTTTGTTGGAATCGGCAAAAGTCACAAGAAAAGCTAATGTGGCTTGCTGAACACGTGCCCATTTGGAATTTTTGCTTTGTTGGTAGCTGATGTGACTTGATTAATTAAAAAAATAAAAAAAAGCAAAATAGATATATAATAAAATATATATGATTATATATATGATATATATTTATATATACACATATATCAAAATATATACATTTATCTAAATATCTCTATCTATATATACAC
>JACGDI010000302.1:691775-754273 GCA_014898725.1 Jacaranda copaia
CATTAGCAGGACTTGAGCGGCTTTTGGCAGTAAAAGTTGTCTTACAAATATAGATAACTTGTACAGTAGCTCAGCCAACAACGACTTTCTGAAAACTGGCGGTGTATTACTACCCGAGCTTCCTCCCAAGTATCTTTCCAAGACCCAGCTTTTTTCTATCAGCGAACAAAGAACTCCGCAACTGTATTACTATGACAGAGATAGTATCTCTTACTATGATGAGCCTTTAGGTTCTTTCCCTTACTGAACAAAGACTTTCCAAGAATAAGATTCTGTCTCTTATTGAACAAACCATTGCTTTACTATTTATATTGTGATTATGATGACAAAAACTGTCTGTCTTATCCTGATGGCTCGTGTCCATGTTGCTGTCTTTGAAGTAAACCACCGTTTCTGTGAGATAAAAATGCCAGGTAACGAGAGATCGATATCTGTAAATGTTTAAATTCATTATTCATCAATTTATATGTAGTATATTGTTACCAATAGTCGTATGAGAAAGTAACACTTGAGTGCATATTGGCAATAATATATAGTTCGTAAACTAACAAGGAATTTCCAAGATTGATGCAAAAACAGAAGGTTATATGATGAGTTTTTATTATAACTTGGAAGAATGATATGATAGTTGGTAATTACCTGCCTTTACATGTGCTTTTAAAAAAGAATGGAGTTGAAAATAGAAATTGATAGTTCAAACTCTTTTCCAAGAAATTTTTATGATTCAGATAATTTCGGAGCCTGCGAAAAATCTTCATCAATTGAGCTTCAAATGCCCTGATCAATATACTCCTACTGGAATATTCTGAAGGATCGAAAACCTATCAGGAAAAATGCAGGTTCTCGTTGTGGATAATTATATGATTTGCACTAAAATATAAAATAAATAAAATAATTATCATACCCATTACCCTATAAAATTATAATTTAAAAAGTAATAAACCAACCTGCATAAAAGATTGAAGTAAATGAGTTGGATCAATCGAGAGTTGTGGCACTTGTTGATATCCTAAAGTCATGATTACCTCCCTTTGTGAGGGTACTAATGGCCGTTCATAAATTTAAGATAAATCTCCATTAGTTCTTAGTAGTGTCTCGTCCTATCTGTACAACCATGAGAAAACTATGAACCGATCCATAGTTACTTCGTCAATAATACAAAAGTTTTGTGAAAGTGTATGAAATAAACTTGTCTAAAACTCACAAACTCCGTGTGCGCAAAATGGATTTGGCCCCTTTATATAAGAGTAAAAGGTATGGCTATTGGAAAGGATTAATAAGCCACTAAAACCATAAACAACACCATAAAGATACTATAAATAGGCCCAATAATGATTAGAAATAAAATGGTCAAACATTTACAAAATCACAATAAAATAATTGATGAGGCCATAAAAATATAATAAGTCAAAATTAATAGGCACACTAGTTCTGACAGTAAAGCATATAATAAAATGATTTTGTTGGAAATAAAATAAATTGAAGAAATTTTAAAGCATATTTCCAATAGTTTTGATAATAAGTACACCTCCAACGCTTACTACCTAACTTGGAAACGGATAGCTAATGGACTTCATTGTGCATGCTTTTTGGTGCTTCAATCAATATAAGAAGTTTGAGGTTCATTTAAAAGTTGAAAGAAGTGTTCAAATTTTCAAAAGGATGCAAAAAAAAGTCGTGAGACCTAAAAACTACTTAAAATGATTGATTTTTTTGAATGTGGTATTTAGTCGTAGAATTTAGATCAATAGAACACCTCTTAAAAATCATATGCTAATGTTAGTATTTTTCATATTATAATATCTTAATTCTTTTAATGAATGGCAATTCTCTCGAGTATATACTCAATTGATTGGTATGAAAATTTTCAAAATAGATAGTCTAACATACAACTATACCCCTTTGGTATAAATTCAAACAATTATAAATATTAAATAGGAATATGACAGCATCATAAAAATATATTAGCACATTATATGTGATTTGGCAATTCAGATCAATACCATAAACAAAATATTAATATATTATTATATGTCATGTAAAGATACATATCCACACGATACAAGCTTCAAACATACAAAGCATATCACAAGTAGTACAAGTTCCCCCAGAGTAGAAGCATTTCTTGATGAGTTAACTTTCACAAGCCCCAAATACAAACTAATGCAAATAACACTGTTGGCACCAAGTAGAAGTAAACAAACCCTCGAGACCTCTCTAACTTTTGCAGTTTATTCTTTTCCATAGTCACCCTTTTCACCCTTATCCAAGTCCAAAAGCATTCCCGCTTAGTTTCCTTTCTTTGGTCGCTTGTTCAAGATGGAGCCGAGGCCATTGGTTAAAGCACAATTCGACGTAAGAGACGCCTTCAGTATGCTTAAAGCCTGCACCAACAAAATGATTCCTGATTACAATGAAAGATCATTTCTCTGTCGAAAAATGGAACAGAAGTTAAATCATTACCTCTTCCATCCCAATCTCAACCTCCACTTCTTCAACATTAAATAACTGGATTTTCATCCCACTGATAACAGAAAGATTAGAGGACACATACGGCGGCGTAACAGTTAACTCATCAGTAACCACATACAATCCGAACCCCTTAACGTAACTCCCCTGGCCTTTCGGGTCAGTAAAATTGACAGGCTTATTGCGGCAAATAACTCTGCGGTGGGTCGACAAGCATGGTTCTCGAACTTCTTGGTTTTCCAGATATAGCTCTGGAGTTTTTTGTTCATTGAGGGAAAAAATTTGGTTCTTGGAAAGATACATAGGAGGAAGCTCCGGATTGAACAGATTGTTGTTTGTAGTCTTTAAATACTTGTTCAAATTGGCTGAGCTTCTGTGTAAATTATCTATGTTTTTCAGACCACTATTGCTGCCCAAAAGGGATTCAACTCCTGCTAAGGGGATGGTCAGGAAACTGAAAAGAAAATCAACAAAATCTTCCTCTGCTTGAGCAAACAAGAACCTATTTGTAGATTTTTGTACTGTGATTGTCAAAATCATCTTCTTCTCAGTTCTAGAAGTTTCTTTCTTTTGATAATTCTGATGCAGTAAAGACGCCGTTTCAAATTTTGCTGTCGCCAAATTCTCCTGTCTTTTGTGGAGAATGAGGTCAGTTAATGGAGTCTCGGAAAAAAGTGATCCCCAGAGCAAATCCATGATCTGATGGAAAACAAATGTCAGATAGTTAAAAATAGAAGTCCAACTGATGAAACATTTGAGAAAGATTACGAGGACAAAATCATGATTCAAGACTCACCTCATTGAATCCAACGGTTAGAGTTCTTTGCTCGGCCCAATCTATGTCTTTAATGCCAAATTTGCTGAGAGTTTGAATGAGGGAACCTGCGTCATTTGGCAGCAGCACCGTCAGATCATCGCTGAATAAGAAAGAACCTGTTTTTATCATAAAAACATCATCACCACCACCCGCAGCTTGAGTATTTGAATCTGTTTTACAGACTATTTCTCTGTTCATAGTATTCCCACAATGGCGGCATCTAGCAGTATCATAGTACATGCATATATTCGCAAACATGGAATAGCCACAATTTGAGTTGTCACAAATGAAGTACTTGGTGGGCTCAGTGTCATCTATTTTGAGTTTCAGTTTAGAAAACTCAGCTTGGAAAGAACTTCTTGGATTGAGCAGCATCAGCTTGGCCCCCTCTGTCCAGAAATGGACATTATCAAGATCTGCTAAACCTTCGTACAAAGTTGTCAAGCTTCCAAAGACAGGTGCCTCATCTCCATAGTGCCTCTGCAGAAGTCTCACAATTGTCCCCAATGGCAACGTCAGGAAGCTTAACAAAACATCTGCAAAATCGCCATCAACTTCTGCAAAAAATACCTTTGTTTTCTCTTTATTCATCATAACTTTCAAAGAGAACTTAACTTCATTGGTACGAGACATTTTTGTTTTGTTTGGGTGTACAAGTTGAGAATCTTGAGAATGATGATATCAAGATTTAGGGCTGCCTCCCCTTTTTATAAGCCAAGAATTATATAAGAATATGCCCCCTAACAAATTTCTTAAACCCAATAGTTAATAATGTAATGTTCTTTTGTAAAATATAGTGTATGACTATATTGAGTGTAAAACTAACGGACCTCAAACCGACTTGAAATGCACTTAGTCGTCCTAGGGTGCTTCATGCCATGGTCTGCCGTTCAAATAACTTGTTATCACGAATAAATTTAATCATGGTTAAACGAGAATAAGAAAATAAAACTTTATATTTTTTTGGCTCTGCAAAAAATACAACCTCTTTATGTATTTTGTGCGTATCCCTAATTCATTGTAAACGTACTACTATATTTGTGACATTGTACATATATTGGCGGAATATTTAGTACATTAGTATGTTTGCCATGTATCAATTAAATTTTATGGATTATTTTGCCTAAATATAATGAATCTGACAACCTAAATTAATGTAAGCTACAATGAAAATTATATTATTATATGTATGCAAATATAGGCAAACAAACCATATATGTCCCCATTGACACTGGTATACAACATTGTCTTATGTGATACTCTTCTGTAAAATGTGGTAGATGATTAATACCATATTTATGTACGTTTCATGCCAAAATAATGGAAAAGAGCATACCTTAGCCGACCTAGTTTCACCAATATCTATCCAATTATATACATTCAATGGTAATAAAAACTAGCCTTCTCACAATAGTACATATATTGCAAACATAAGAGTGCATATATTACAATACAAGTAGCGCAAAAAGATTATAAAGCATAAACAACATGAAAAATTGTATAATACACATAATATTGATGATCATGCACTGTGAATACTATATATAATTATAAATGTCCATCAATCACGAATATTAACTTTAAACAAATAACACCTAGTAACCTTGATAAGGAAGCTGAAATTGCCCTTTTTTATGAATGATGACTATGGACTCGAAACAAACCACTTTTACATCACCCTTCAATCCGTATTAGTAAAAGGATTATCGATTTGTTTTATATTGACTTCAAATACTAAAGTAAATAAGTTTTAGTAATTATCCCTTGGTCTATTACAAAACCATCTTTCTGAGTATGTTTTACCAAAGTATCATTAATCTTTAAAAAATAATTTTCTTCTCAATTAAGTTTAGAACACAAAAGTTCCTATATAATATAAATGAAGGAAACAACATTGTCATTACTACTTCATTCTTTTTCTTTATTAAAAAGAAAAAGAAGAAAAAGCAAAACCTACCTTTAGTTTGCTTTGGAGGAAAAAATAATGTGAACACATAAAGCTCATTCATACATCTATGAAAGATTCCAAGCATTACATGACTTTTCTTAAACCCCTCAATCATAGTACAAAACAAAATCAACTCATGTTGTACCCCCATATTTCTTTTCTACTTTGTCACCACCAATCCTTACTCAAAAGCTTTGTCCTTGCTTACTTAACACAAAAGATCTCTTGGTTGATTTTACCTTGAAATTTGGGCTACAAATGAAAAAAAATGGGAGAAATGATGTGAAATGGAGCAAAGTGGACGAAAGGGGTGGTGGGGCACACACTAGCCGCATTGGCAGGACATCACGCACCGATGGTTGAGGTGATCTGCGCCTGAGCATGGAACATGGCAAAACATGCCCTCTATGTGCGCTCAGACGCAAGGATACTGACCTAGGCACAATAGTCACTGGAATCATGAATGTTGCATTAGGGTGCAAGTCTTCTATGCCCAGGCACGATGTGTTTTTTGTTAGGCAGATTTCTGCATGCTAGGGCACAAGTCATGTGTGCTCGACACGTGGTGCAAGTCCCACGAGCCAAGTTGCTACTTTTAGGGGTATATACATATGTTTTCTTCCTAGACAATAAGAGATGGACCCTATAAGATAGATTCTATGCTATTTTTTAGAGAGTTTCTCGAGATGAATTTTAAAACAAGAGTTGGGTGTTCTCGTAAGAATTATGGGACTCAAGTTGTACTTGTTACCTTGATTTAGAATTAATAAAAAAAATGTTCTTTGTCGGGTGGATTAAGCACATCACCAAATCACGTTAAATCTTGTTATCAATGTAAACAAATTACTTTATTATTACTTCCAAAGTTATTATTTGATCTTTTTGGGTCTCAAAAAATTGGTATTAAGAGCCAAGATTGATCAGATGCTAGCCATAAAGTATGAGGTAGAGAGGTTTGATGGGAAAAATGATTTTGGGTTGTGAAAGATAAAGGTCCATGCTCTCTTGTGTCAATAACGTTTATAGAAAGTGTTAAAGGGCAGAGATTTCTAGTTAGAGACATTATTAGATGAGGAGAAGGGTGAGTGTATGATGAAGGAATGGTACTCTAGTGTTATCATTGGCAGATAATGTATTAAGAGAAGTCACCATAGAAAATATGCCAATAGGATTGTGGTCAAAGTTGGAGAGTTTCTATATGATGAAGTCCCTCACAAATTAGTAGTATTTGAAACAATGATATACACATTAAGGATAAAGAAAGGTACATCTATTACTCAACACATAGATTATTTTAATAAGGTGATTCTGTATCTTGCTAGTATAGATGTACAAATTGAAGATGAAGATCAAGATTTAATTCTCTTGTGTTTTTTGCCTAAATTGTTGAGCACTTGGTTGCCATTTTACTATATAGGAGTGGTACAGTTTTAGTGGAGGATGTAAAGGCTTCATTAAATTCCTACAAATTGAAAAAACATGTCTTGGGCAGTAACAATAGTGAAAATAGGGAAGGATTGGTTGCGAAAGGGAGACTAAGAGAAAGGGGAAAGAGTAGAAGCTGATCGAAGTCTTGAACCAAGCCTAGAATAGATGATAGATGTTTTAGGTGCAATAGAAAGGGCATTAAAAATGAAATTATCTAGAACAAGGAACAGTGAAGGATGCAGATGAAGCTTTTGATCAGAAATGGGATGATGCTGTAGAAATTGTTAAGAATAAGTCTGATGGTGGGCTTGTTCTCAACATTACTGAGAGTCTTCTAAGTTTAGAGTGGATTTTAGATAGTGGTTATTCTGACTGTATATGCCCATGAGAAAATTGGTTTGCCACTTATTAGAAATACGATAAAGGTAAAGTAATTATGGAAATGATATTTCATACAGGGTTATAGGAATTGGCTCAATAAATGTTAGATTACACAATGAAATAGTGAGGACCGCAATAGATGTGCTTCATGTTCTTAATCTGAAGAAAAATTTAATTTCTCTAGGTACTCTAGACAAGAATAGCTATGAGTACAAAACTTAAGATAGAGTTCTATAGGTTTTCAAAGGTGCATTGCTTATCATGAAGGGAGACAAGAGAAATAGCCTTTACATATTATAGAGCAGCATAGTTCTAGTACTGCATCAATTTCTTGATTGATCAATGATACTAAGAGATTATGGCATTTGCAGCTTAAGCATATAAGTGAGAGGAGGATGTCAAAATTGAGCAAACAAGGTTTGCTTTGTGGAGAGAAAACTAAAGAGTTGGATTTTTGCAAGTAGTATGTTTTTGGCAAGAACACAAGATAAAGTTCGGCACCACAATTCACAGGACCAAAGGCACCTTGGATTACATTCACTCAAATCTTTGGAGGCTTTCTCAGTTTTCTTCAAAGAGTGGTGCTAGGTACATGCTAACATTCATTGAAGACTTCTGATGGAGAGTATAGGTGTATATGTTGAAGTATAAGGATGAGGTGTTTGTTAACTTCAAGCAATGAAAGACTTTGATCAAAAAGTAGATGGAAAAAGGATCAAGTGCTTGAGGACTTACAATGGATTGGACTTTTGTAATAAGGAATTTTAGGAATTTTGCGATAAGAAAGGAATTGTGAGTCATTGCACAGTTGTGCATACACCATATCATAATAGAGTTGTAGAATAGATGGATAGGACTATCTTAGAGAGAGCTAGATATATGCTCTTTAACATTAGATTGTCTAAGGATTTTTTAGCAGAAGCAATTGATACTACTTGTTATTTAGTGAATAAGTCACCATTAACTATTAGACACTAATGAAAATTTGGTCCTGGTCTCCTGCCAATTACTGAAATTTAAGAGTATAAGAGTAAAGCTTCTGCTCATGTTTGTGATGGAAAGCTTGAGTTGAGGGCTAGGAAGTGCATATTCCGAAGCTATAGAGATAGAGTAAAAGGTTATCATTCTTGGTGTAATGATGACAAGGGCTTTAAGGTGATTATCAGTAGGGACATGCCATTTGATGAGTCTCTTATGATAAAAAATGTAGAGCAGAGTGAAAATAGTCAACAGGGCATTAAAGAGGAGATGGAGTTTGAAATTAACACTCCACAAATGTTAAAAGGAAAACAGAAAGTGGTAGATGAAGCTAGTGAGAGCTCATTATCACATTATCAATAATAGAAAAATGATTCACTACAAAACTATCATTTGGCTCACAATAGAAAAAAAAGGCAGATCAAACCACCATAGCAGTTTGCATAATCATATGTAGTTGCTTATTTTTTATGTTCAGACAAGAAGTTTGTGGGTGATGATCTAGTTATATATAAGGAGACTATTTCTCGTCCAAATTCTAATAAATGGAGTAGCAACTATGAGTAAAGAGATGGAGTCTCTATATAATAATAGCACATGGGAGCAGGCTGATGTACCTAAGAGAAGAAAATTGTAAGTTGCAAATGGATTTACAAGAAAAAGGAAGGGATTCCTGGGGTTGAGATTCTAGATACAAGGTACAATTAGTTGCTAACGGTTTTACTCAGAAAGAAGGAGTTGACTTTTATGAGGTGTTCTCTCTATTTGTAAAACATACTTCCATTTGTGTGTTACTTACCATGGTACCTCTGTTTGATATAGAGCTTGAGCAAATGGATATGAGTACAATATTTCTGCACAGTAAATTAAAGGAACAAATTGACATGAGTCAACTTGAGGAATTTGTTATTTTCAAGAAAGAAAATCAAGCATGTCTTTTGAATAGGTCATTATATAGCTTAAAGTAGTCTCCCAAACAGTGGCATAAAAGGTTTGATGCTTTTATTACCAAGATAGGATATATTAGAAGCATATACGATTGTTGTGTATATCATAAAAAATATAGCAATAGCCTTCTCATATATTTGATATTGTACATTGATGATATGTTGATTGTCTCTAAAAACATATATGAGATTAATATTTTAAAAGCTCAGTTGAGTGATGAATTTGAGATGAAGGATTTAGGCAGTGCGCAGAAGATTTTAAGCATGGAGATCATCTAGGATAAGCATTTGGGATTGTTGTACTTATCTCTACAATGTTATATTATGAAAGTACTGAAATGTTTTAGGATGGATAAGTCCAAGCCAGTTAATATACCACTTGCAGCTCATTTCAACTCTCATCAAATCTATCATCAAATATTGAGGAAGAGGTGGAGCACATGTCAAATGCGTCATATACTAGTGTAGTGGGTATCTTGATATACACTATAGTGTGCATTAGGCTAGATATTTCACACGCAGTTAGTATTATGACCATGTACATACACAAGCTAAGAAAGACTCATTTGTAGGTAGTGAAATGGATCAATTAAATTCTAAGAGCAATTAAATTTGCAGTGAAATGTATTTCTACTGCCTACAAATAATCTATTTAATTTCTACTGCTTGCCATGTATCTGAGAGCATCTACAGATAGATATTTGAAGATTGTCAATTAAATTCTACTACTAGAATTATTAGCTATGTGGATGTAGATTATGCTAGAGATTTGGAAAGCAAAAAGTCCATGACTAGATATGTATTTTATGTTTCAAGTTGTACGATTAACTCAAATGTGACTTTGCAATCATCAGTTGCATTGTCCACAACAGAAACTGAGTACATGGATTTTGCCTAAGGAGTAAAGGAAGGCATTTGGCTAAAGGGGCTAATTGAGGATACGAGTATGAATTCTAATATTACTACAATATTTTATGATTGTCATAGTGTCATACCCTTGTCAAAGAATCAAGCTTTTCATGAGAGAACAAAGCATATTAATGTGAGGTATCACTTTGTCTGGGATATGGCATCTCAAAGTGTTACTTCAGTTGACAAAATTGGGACTAAGGATAATCCAACAAACATGTTGACTAAAACTATTTTAGGAATCAAATTCGAGCATTGCTTAAATTTGATTAACATTTCTAGACTTAGATAAAGAGCCCTCCTAAGGGTAGGGACAAAGAAGATGGCTGGAGAATTTTAAGTAAAGTGGAGAATTATTGATTTTGCTTTGAAAATTAGATTGAAAATGATGAGAAATGGAAGAAATGGAGTGAAGCAGAAGAAAAGGGTGGTAGAGCATGCCCTAGCAGGCATTGGCAAGATGCCACGTGCTGGAGTGCAAGGTGGTGCATGCCCAAGTGCAAAACTAGGTGGAACAAGCTTACAATGTATGCCTGAGCACAAGGATATCGCCATGGGTGTGGCAATAACTAGAACAGCGCACCTGGTCACACGATCTACTGGAAATACCATGCTAGGGCGTAAGTTTTTTGTATCTTAACACAACCTATTTGCTACTAGGAAGAATTCCACATGCCAGGGTGCAAGTCATACATGCCTCAGCGTGCGGTGCAAGACCTATGGGCCAGGTTACTATTGTTGTGGGTATATATACATATTTTCTTCTGGGACAATAAGAGATGAACCCTATACAATAGATTCTATGCTACTTTTGAGAGAGTTTTTTGAGACCAAGTTTAGAATAGGGGTGTTGAGTGTTCTCCTGAGATTTATAAAATTCAACTTGTACTTGTTGCCTTAATTTGGAATCAATAAAATTTCTTTTTTTGTCGGGTAGATTAGGCGCATCGCCAAACCACATTAAATCTTGTTGTTAGTTTCATCAAAATACTTAGTTGTTACTTCCATAGTTATTATTTGATCCTTTTAGGTTTCAACAATTGATTTGTAGGGTTGTTCTTATGGGCTTCCTAATTTCTTTCTTTCATATTTTTTCTTTCTTCATGGTTAATTCAAGAGTTAAGTGATAGTATACAAGATATATAACTTACCTCCAACAGTTTTAATTATATATATATTTAATCTTTCTACATTGACTATCACTATCTAATAATATAAATTCATATCATAAGAAAGGAAGGTCATAGAACATCCTATCAACATCAATCTGAAAAGTGCTCTAAACTTATACAACCACGAGAGGATGTCTAATGCAGAGAAGGTTGAGTTGTCTTTGAAAGTAATGATGAACAAAAAGAAAACGAAGGTACTTTTTGCAGAAGTCGACAATGATTTAGCAGACGTTTTGTTGAGCTTCCTAACGCTACCATTGGGAACTATTGTAAGGTTAATAGAGAAGCACAATAGAGATGAAGCACCAGTTTTTGGAAGCTTAATGAATTTGCAAAAATGTTTAATAGATCTTGATGATGTCCATTTCTAGACGTGGGGAGAGGGGGGTAAGCTGATGCTGCTGAATCCAAGAAGTTCTTTACAAGATCAATGTCAGAAATTGGAACTCAATATAGATGGTACTTAGCCTACCAAGTACTTTACTTGTGAAGATAGGGGTTGTCCCAATAAGTGGAACTTCTTTTGCATGTATTGTGGTGCTACTAGATGCAAATATGGGAAAACAATGAATAGAGAATTGGATGTAAGAGAGTTTAAAGCTCAAGCTGCTAATGGTGATGAGATTTTGCATTAGGAATGGTTTCTTTCTTGATCAGCAATAATCTGAGGATGGTCTCTAATGTTGCAAGGTCTATTGTTCATACTCTTTGCAATCTTGGCATTACGGAACGTATAGAGCTGAACAAAGAATTGTGACTTTTGGATTCGATGAGATAAGTGTAGACATTAATTTTGTCCAACTAGAGAGTGAGACATATAAAATAATATGCTAGTTATTAATTCAAAATTTTCTATTTATCTTGAAATTTATTAAATTTAATTCCAAAAAATAAATAGTTAATTTTAATTAACACCCTAGTATTTATTTTATGCTGAAATCAAACATTGATAAATATAAAAAAATAAAGTATCTACACCTATACATCTATGGACCAATTAAATCAAAGATATTTGATATTATATCATGATATTTGATATTATCTTATCACAAAGATAACTATTAAAGAAGTTTAAGTCAATTTGAAAGCCTCCTATCAAACATCTATCTAAAGGGGGTGACCAAAGCTTATTCAACACATACCGAAAATTCCAACAAGCAAAAGGAGCCTTGAAGGAGTCCAACAATTCTCTCAATCAAACTCAAGGAGATCCACTACGTTCAAGGCATAATTCACGGAGCTCATATATTTTAGCATTTGATTTGAAATTAAGGTGTGAAACCCTCAAATTGGCATTATTTTTCTTCAAATCAAATTTAAAAAGGTCCTCAATGTTCAAAACATTCTTTGTGAAGCTCATATATTTTGGTGTTTGATATGAGACTAAAGTGCGAAGTGCTCAGATTGAAGTTATTTTTCTTCAAATCAAATTTAATGAGATCCACAATGTTCAAAGCGTTCTTCATAGAACTCATTAAATTCAATGTCATAAATAGAAGGAAATAATCACAGGATTAGATTAGAGATTGAATCCACAGTTGATTGACAAACTTCAATTTTACTTTATTTATATGATTTTTCTTGTCTTGTAATTTTAATTTTTGTAGAGAAAGAAATTTGAGCTTATGAATTTTGGCTTGCCCAGTGGAACCATTTCTACCTCTTATCTCTTTCTCTTATCTAGATTGAAGTGTCATGATCGTCAACAAGACTACAATATTGAAAATTACTACCTCAAATTTCTCAAGTACTAGAGCAAAAAATGTTAGCGTCATCACAAAAAGTATGTCTAAAAGGTTGCAATCATCTTTGGAGTTGGCTTTTTTGCTTGTTGTGAAAAAGGTGTTGCTGCATTTATTGATATGAATGATGATGGTGAAGACTCAAATGAAGAATCTACATCATCCATTCCCTACTTAACATCAAATTCCCCGAGCATGGCAATGGTGATGGTGACAAGTGCTACAACCTAGGAGGAACAAATTTCAAATTTAACTAAGGCTATTAAAGAACTCACAAAGCATGTCCAAGAGTGAGACTTTCAAATCTCCAAATTAATGAGCAAAGTGAGCAATCTTGATGCTAATTGCATGATGGAGAAACAAATTGAGGCTCGAGACAAAGGCAAAACATTCATAAAGAGACAATTAGCCAAAAATGAAGAGATTGTAATAAAAAAAATAAAAATCTCCACTGGATTAATTCCTATCAACCCACTAAAGGAGTTTATCATGGTGACTATTAAAGACAAGTTTGATGGAAGTTCTAAGTTGTCTATGACTTATTTCAAGCCATATACTCAAAGGATAGATAACTTGAAGATGCTGATTGGTTACCAACCTCCAAAGTTTCAGTAATTTGATGGTAAAGACAACCCAAAATAGCATGTGGCTCATTTGATTAAGACTTGCAATAATGCTGGGACATATGGAGATTATTTGGTCAAGCAATTTGTTCAATGATTAAAGGATAATGCTTTTGATTGGTATACTAACTTGGATGCAGGATCTATTGATAGATGGGGGCAACTGGAACAAGAATTCCTCAATCATTTCTACATCACTTAAAGGATAATTAGCATGATGGAACTTATCGACTCTCAATAGTGGAAAGAAAAACATGCCATTGACTACATTAATCGCTGAAGAAATTTGAGTTTTAAATTGCAAAGATCAATTATCGGAGGCTTCAGCCATTAAGATATGCATCCAAGGAATACATTAGAGTCTTTGCTACATACTTCAAGGAATTAAACCAAAAAATTTTGCAAATTTGGCAACTCGTGCACATAATATTGAAATGAGCATGAATTTTGATAAACAAGAAGACTCAAGTGATGCCTATTACGATGAAGATGTTGGGGCAATTAAATTTCATCTACAAATTACATGTGCTCTTAGATATGAGCCTAAACTATCAATGATACTCCTAGATAAAAGTATAAACTATCTAAAATTCTCAAGTCCATAAGTATCTAAATACAAATTTCCAAGTTTCCAAGTCTTCAAATCCATGGATCAAGTTTTCAAGTCTGCAAATTCACGACTCAAGTCTCCAAGCCTTCAGGTTTAAGACTCAAGTCTCCAAGTTTTCAAATCCAAAAATCAAGTCTCCAAGTCTTCAAGTCAAAGGCTCAAGTCTATAAGTCTCTAAGTCCAAAACTCAAATTTTTAAGTCTTTAAATCAAAAATTCAAATCTTCCAGTCTTCAAGTCTAAAGCTCAAGTCTTCAAATTCCAAATGCTCTTTGATAAGGGTCTATACTATAAATAATGCTTCTAGATATGAGCATAAACTATCTAAAATTCTCAAGTTAAAGTTTTCTCATGTGCTCCTTAATAAGAGCTTAAACTTTCAATAAGGCTCCTAGATACGAACAAAAACTATCTAAATATTCAAAGTTTCCCTATGTGCTTCTTCTTATGAGCTTAAACTTTCAATAAGGCTCTTAGATATGAGCATAAACTATCTAGCTATTCAAAGTTTCTTCATGTGCTCCTTGATATGAGCTTAAACTTTCATTAAGGCTTCTAGGTAAGAACATAAATTATCTAAATATTCAAATTCTCCTCATGTACTCCTTGATAAAAGTGTAAATTATCTATTAAGTCACACTCAAGTAAACTCTTTAACATGAGTATAAATTGTCAATCAAATTTAATTGAACTCCTTGACATGAGTATAAATTGTCTATTCAAATTAAATATGCTCCTTGATACACGAGCCTAAACTACATGTTACTCCTAATTTGTATAAGCATAAACCGAGTATGGAACCACCTTTAAAAGGATATTTACTTTGAATTATATTATGACTTGATCCTTTTATTGGACATCATAGCTTAAGAAATGCTTTAAGGACTTCTAGTCGTAGACATATTTGAAAAAAATGGAGAGAAAAGGGAAAAATCTCAAATACTTCAAGTCTTGCCTCTTTTGTGGATGATTGGCATATCTTTTGCCAAGCCTTGAAGTGGGGACATTTGTAGACATATTAATTTTGTCCAATTGGAGAGTGGCACGTATAAAATAATATGCTAGTTATTAATTCAAAATTTTTAATTTATCTTGGAATTTATTAAATTTGATTTTAAAAGATAAATAGTTAATTTTAATAAATGTTCTAGTATTTACTTTATGTTCAAATCAAATATTGATAAGTGTCAAAAATAAAATATCTATATCTATGAACCAATTAAATCAAAGATATTTGATATTATCTTATCAAAGAGATAACTATTAAAGAAGTTCAATTCAATCTAAAAGTTTTTCATCAAGCATCTATATAAAAGGGATGACCAAAGCTCATTTAGCACACAATAAAAATTCCAACAAGTGAGAGGAGCCTTGAAGGAGTCCAATAATTCTCTCAATTAAATTCAAGAAGTTCCACGATGTTCAAGGTCCACAATGTTCAAGGCAATCTTCGTGGAGCTTATATATTTTGGCATTTGATTGAAAATTAAGGTGTGAAGCTCTCAATTGGCGCTATTTTTCTTCAAATCAAACTTAAAGAGATTCACAACGTTCAAGACATTCTTCACTGTGCTTATTAAATTCAAGATCATAATTAGAAGGGAAAAATCAGAGGATTAGATTAGATTAGATATTGAATCCATAGTTGATTGATGAGTTTCAATTTTATTTTATTTATATGACTTTTCTTGTCTTGTAATTTTAATTTTTACGGACACAGAAATTTGCACTTATAGTAAGTCTTGAATCTTGATTCAGTCTAAGCAATATTTTTCAAACCCTTCATTTGTGGGATTTTTATTTCTTACCAACTCATATTTGTTACATCACATTACGGATTTACTCAAGGGATCACTATTTTCCTGGACTCCACTAACTGAACTCATTCTCGACAAACGACAGAAGAATTCAGGCTCAGAAAATTTTGAAATAGGTTCTACACTGCATCAAATTGATCAGAAAGAAACTTCTAAAATCGAGGAGAAGAAGATTTAAAATATCATGATACAAAAGTCTACGAATAGGTTCTTTTTTGCTCAAGTAGATGAAGCTTTCGTAGATTTTCTTTCAGTTTCCTCACTATCCCCTCAGCAGGAGTTGAATCCCTTTTGGGCAGCAACAGTTGTCTTACAAATATTGATAACTTACACAGAAGTTGAGCCAATTTGAATACGTATTTAAAGACTACAAAAAATAATCCATTTAATCCGGACCTTCCTCCTATGTATCTTTCCAAGAACTAAATTTTTTCTCTCTACCAACAAAGAGCTCTTCAAATGTATTACAGTCATATTCACAACCAAGAATGTTTCTCTACCAACATAATCTACACTGGTTATAATCCTTTGTATATTATTGATTCGAAAGGACAGGAAAGCTATGTTATGGGACCAAGAATGTATATAGTAACTGATGATTAATTGTTACAACTTTGCGCCTATCTTCAAGCTTTAGTGTTCTTAATATGATAAAGATCTAGTTATCTGATGTAAAAGAACTAAAAATTGACATTAGGCTGGAAGAGGTAAAGATTTAATCTTTTATCTCATTTTTCTATGAGAAATTATCTTTCCTGCTAATGAGACTCCTTTTGTTGCTATAGGCATTAAGCATACTGAAGGCATCTCTTACGTTGACTTGTGCTTTCACCAATGGCCTTGGCTCCATTTTGAATAAACAAACAAAGCAGGGAGATTGAATCTTAAGAGTTGTTCTTATGTTTCTAGTGCATTTTGTCATGGAAGTATTTAATTAAGTGTTATCTCTCAGAGTTTGAGTCAGTATCCTTATTGGCCTTCTAATGGAAGTATTTAATTCAATATTAAAAGGGTCATTTTGGAAAAGAATGAATAGTATAAGCGAGAGTAGCTTTTTGCATTTGCTTCTACTTGTATGTCTATTTGCATTATTGTAAAAATGCCCTAATCAAGAATGTACTAATAAGATTGAACATTCTTGTCATTTTATATCTTGATGTCATGCCCCATGGAACAAATGCTAGCTATATGAGGGCAAAAAGTTATGATAATTCAAATAAACAATGTCATGCCCCATAGAACAAATGCTAGCTATATGAGGGCAAAAAGTTATGATAATTCAAATAAACAAGTTATTGTACTCCATTAGGACCACAAAGTTATTTCATTTGGGAGCATGGGTAATTTGCGTAAAAGCATAGCAAGTTTCAATGGGTGTCTAAAGACCCCAGTACTTTAAGACAAGCTACTCAAACCTGAGCTTGCTAACATAGTATCTTTCCAAGAACTGGATTCTTTCTTACTGAACAAAGGCCTTCACCACTGTGGTATCTGCATTGTGAGTATGATGGCAGAAGATATCTATCTAATATCTTTAGCGACCGAACATCTCCAGTGTCTTTCAGAGACACAAAAGGCAATGATAGTTTTGTTAAGGGGCCAAAATGTTGATGATAACTGGTGGTTTAAAAGTGACACCTTTATGTATACTTTAGAGCATTTTTATTCTGAACAGGCTGAAATTCCTTTTTAACTGATGTTGAGAAATGGGCTGTTGAGATTGGGATGGAAGTGTTAATGGTTTGAGGTCCCTGTCAAATATAGATAATGGTTCATATGTTCATAGGATGGTTCTTGGTTTGTTTTTTGCAGGGTTTTAAGAATATTAAAAGCATGTTAATTCAAGTTTGTTTATCTTTATCTAGTAGGTTTGGTAAATCTGTTTCCTAGTATTTCATAAATCTGGTACAAGACCATTTGTATAAACTGTTTGTTGTTCTTCATTAATGATATAGAACTCTTTCTCATTCATTAGCTTAATATTTTATATGGTATATAAAGCCTAAAACACTCCAACGAGTAATCTAATTTTCTTTTTTTCCAATTGATCTTGTAATTGATTATTCACATGGCCTCTGAAACTGTTCCCCTACAATGGTCCAGCTAACTGATCCCACGATATCTACAACTAGTTCCTCTCAATTAATCTAGTTTAATCCCACCTCCCTGTTACCACTCAAACTCACTGGAACCACCAATTTTGCCAACTAGAAAGCTTAGGTCTCTTCACTAATATATGGATATGATATCTATTCATACCTCAATAGCATAATGATACCATTAACCAAAACGATCATTGAAAACAATCAAGAGGTGCCCAACCTTCTCTACAAATTTTGGTTCTAGCAAGAACAGTTATTTTGTAATGCTTCAATGGCCTCGGTTGATCCAACCATCACCTCTACCATTACTGCTACTACAACTTCAAAACAAGCCTGGGATGCTCTTCACACATTTTATGCCAACAAATCTAACACTAGGATCTTTAGCCTTCGCAAATCACTCAATCAAGTTTCCAAGGATGCCAAATCCGTTGCTGACTATCATCAAGTAATTTGAACCATTGCTGATGCACTTGCCACTACAGGAGCTCCTATTATAATTAAGGAACTCATTATAAAAATTTTAAGTGGCCTTGGTCCTGAATATGAGACCATCGCTACTACAATCCAAGCTCGTGACTCTTCTATTTTATATGAAGACGTGTTTGACAAGCTTCTTAACTATGAGCTCTTTCTAAAACATGCTGAGATTAAAAAGTCTATGACCACTGTTACTGCTGCAGTTGCGCAAAGGACTAGCAATTCACTAAACTCCTCTCGCAACAATCACAAAGGCCCCCACAACAACCTTGGTGTCCACCTCCTAGTCAAAATCGGCAACAACAATGGCATTCTTCTCCTCCTACACAGAATCCACGATAGCAAAATGCTAACTTTATGACAAATTTGGCCACATCACTCGTGTCTGAAGATCTCGATCACATAACCACCTCGAAGCAAAAGCAAACTTTACTTCCCGATCCTACAATCTGACATCTTCTTGGATTCTTGACAGTGGTGCATCCCATCATGTAACCACTATTTTGCAAAGTCTTCAACAAGCCAAAGAATATCGTGGCACTGAGCAAATCTCCATGGGAGATGGTAATAGAATTCCCATTACACATACTAGTATAATTCAATTCACTACATCCAATCATAAATTCCAGCTCCTTAACACTCTCTGTGCACCTCATATTAAACAAAACCTTATTTCTATCTCGCAATTTTCTCAAGACAATTTAACCTCAATTGAATTTTTTGTCTCCACTTTTTTGGGGAAAGACCTAACTATAGGTGCACTGCTTGTTTGTAGCTAGAAATAAACTTTATGAATGGCCTTGTGGAGCAAGACTCAACCATCCTCAAATAAACACGATAACCAAAGCACCTTCCAAGTTCCTTTGGCATCAAAGACTTGGTCACCCTAATCATCGAGTTCTTTAAACAAGTCTCAATAAATACTCATTGCATTTTTCAAGTTCCAAACAATTTGATTTTTGCATGCATGTTCTTGTAATAAAAGCCACAGGCTTCCATTTTATCAAAACACTTTGTTGAGCTCTAAACCATTTCAACCCATTTTCAGTGATTTATGGGACCTCTCTCCCATCTTGTCTATTGATCACAAACTATACTATGTCATATTTGTTGATCAATATACAAAATATATTTGGTTGTTTACACTAAAAAATAAAAATGAGGTTCCAACAATCTTTTCACAAATTCATTCTTTAATTAAAAATTATTTCAACACAAAAATAGTCTCTATTTACACTGATGGTAGTGGTGAGTTTCAAAGCTTAAAAACTTGTCTTCAAAACAATGGGAATGAATACCTAGTCACCCCCATATGCCTCTCAAAGAGTAGTCTTTGCTGAACAAAGACACAAACATATTGTAGAAACAGCTAAAACTCTTTTGCATCAAGCATCACTACCATATAATTTTTGGACCTTTGCATGTTAATTTGCAGTCTATCTTATTAATAGGCTCCCCACTCCAAATCTTCAAAATAAATCCCTATATCAAAAATTATTTAGAGAAATCCCCAACTATAATTCCATTAAAACCTTTGGTTGTCTTTGTTACCCATGGCTTAAGCCTTACACCAACCATAAATTAGAACCCATGCCCAAATTTTGTGTTTACATTGGCTTCTCTCAAATGTACTACTATCACCAGTATCTTGATCCTATGGATTCAAAACTTTTTCTTTCTCATGATGTACACTTTTTTGAAAATCAATTTCTATTTGAAAATATTTTCTCACATTTAAAAGATAAAAAAAATCCTCAAAATTAAATTGGAGTGATATCCAAACATAAAAATCAAGCATCCCCACACACATCTCTACCTCACCAATATTATTTGAGATGCCATGCCCAATTCCTTTGCAATAAACCACACCTATAGTTGCATAACATAATTTCATCAAACCAATTCTTCTTCTGTCAGAACTACCACGCCACTTATGCCAGGTACTTTGGAATCTTCCTTGTCATCTATTTCTGCACCCACCTCATTAATTCACTTTCAATATCACCGGTGAACATATACAGCACCCACTGTACCAACATTACTAATTAACCCAACCCAAAGTCTTCCCATTACTTTAGATCCACCCCAAACACAAGTTATGCTAACTACGAACCCATAGTCTCATAACCAACAACTAACTCACCAACTTATACCACAATCTCAACCTAGTCTTGCTATAACTAGATCCCAAAATAATATTTTCAAAAAAAAAAAAGAAAAGAAAGTGTTTGACTACATGGCTCATCTCTATCCCATCACATTCTAACAAGCTAAAAACGACCCAAAATGGAGAGCCACAATGCAGGAGGAATTTGATGCTTTGATCAAAAATAAAACATGGGAGTTAATGCAAAAAGATCCAAACAAAAACATTGTTGCATGCAAATGGCTTTTTGTTATTAAACATAAGTCAAATGGCAACATTAATTGTTATAAAGCCCGTCTAGTAGCTAAGGGATTGACTTAAATATTGGGAGTAGGCTTTCACACTACCTTCAGCCCTGCTATCAAGCTGACTATAGTACACTTAGTCCTCTCAATTGCTATTCAAAATAAATGGCCTATGCATTAACTTGATGTCAACAATGCATTCCTTCAAGGCCATTTCTAAGGAGAATTTTTTATATAGCAACCTTCTGGCTTCGAATATCTAGATCTCTCTAACCATGTGTATCATCTAAAGAAATCGATTTATGGACTTAAACAGGTTCCAAGGGCTTGGTATGATGAGTTGACAACCTTTCTTCTTCAGATGGATTCCGAAGGTCTCAATCTAGCACCTCTCTTTTTATTCTATGCAATCGGGATGTCAAAGTCTATATATTAATTTATTTGGATGATATTACAGTTACAAAGAATAGCTCTAATTTCATCAAACAAATTATTTCTAACCTATCTCATCGTTTCTCAGTTAAAGATCTTGGTGTTCTTCATTATTTCTTAGGTATTAAAGTGCATCATAAAGTAAGTGGTCTCATTCTATCCCAATCAAAATATATCAAGGACATTGTATAAGAATCCAAAATGCATGAGAGCAAAGGGGTCCTCACTCCAATGAGTACCGCATAAGTTCTATGTGTTGTTGATGGAACAAATTCTGCAGATGCTACTGAGTATAGAAAACTCATAGGCAAGTTGTGGTATCTCTCATTCACTCAACCTGACATCTCCTACACTGTTGACAAGCTCTCATAATTTAGAACTCACCATCAAAAAATCATTGGAAAACAATAAAATGGCTTTGAAGAACACTACTCAATATGGCCTTTGCATTACTAGTCATTAAGACAGCAACCTCAATATGTATTTTAATGCTAATTGGGCAGGAGACCTCACAGATAGAACATCAACCACTGGCTACCTTCTTTCCTTTGGCAATAAACCCATTAGTTGGTCATTAAAAAAGTAGAGTATTGTAGCTAGATCATCCTCAGAAGTGGAGTAGGAGACAGTTGCTATGGTACTTTGTGAAACAAATTGGGTAATGAATCTATTAGAAGAATTTTGCATCCTTGTTCAAAAAGCCTCTGATAATCTTTTATGATAACATTGAGGTGACTTATCTTTCATAGAACCCAATTATCCACAGTCGTATGAAACACATCTCTATTGATTTTCATTTTATCAAGAATCAAGTGAAAGAAAAACAAGTTACAGTCACACATGTTCATGCGGCAAACCAACTAGCAGATACCTTAACCAAGGTATTTCCTAAACCAGCTTTTCCATATACCTTGAGCAAGTTAGGTGTCATTGCACACCACCTAACTTGAGGGAGGCGTAACATAGCAACATTCTGAGCTTAAAACTTGGACTACTCTTGGACTCTTTTTTCCTAGAATATTTGTCAATTTATTCCTTATTGTCTACTAATTATTTCCAACTCCTCTATCTTTTTTGAATTCAAGTTTGTTTATCATTATCTAGTAGGTTTGGTAAATCGTTTTCCTAGTATTTGGTAAATCTCATACATGACCACTAGTACAAATTGTTTGTTGTTCTTCATTCATGATATACAACTCTTTCTCATTCTCAACTTAATATTTTATGTATGTCTTACCTCAACTGCAGCCTTAACTGATGCCCTAAATCCCATCTTAAAGAAATAACCTAAGTAAAAGCATTGAGCTATGTTAAGCATTTCATATGCAGCATGGAATATAATTTAGCTTCAGAGCCCAAATTTTTAATGTGGAATCAGTATTTGTAATTATGGATTATTTGGTTACCAATCGATATTTTATTGTTTATCTAAATAGGGTCGTGCTTGCTTTCGATAATCATGCTATATTATTAATACATTCTTATGTAGTCTTAGAAGTAAACTACCATTCCATGAGATCAAAACCCTGACTAACTAAATCTATATTGCTTAAAACTATTTTCCAAAAAATCCTTCTGATTTAGATCATTTGGGAGCCTGCAAAAAATCTTCATAAAAAAAGCTCCAAATGCCCTGATGAAGATACTCCTGCTAGAATATTTTGAAAGATCTAAAACAATTTAAGAATGACTCTAGTCTTAAGATTGACAATTTTCCCTTTTTTGATCCTTTCTATGGAAGACACACTTATTTACTATTTAGAGATCAGGTTATTCAGAAGGCACACTTATTTACCAAACTGATAGGTATGAATACTATAATGCCTTTTGCTGCCATTGAAGTAAACTTAGGTGAATCAAACATACTAAGGAAATATGATAACAAAACTCATTCTATTGAAACTACATCAATAACACTGCTTTCCATGCTACCAATGGAAGAGGGAAAATATTTCTTTTTTAGATCAACTCTCAATCACTTGCTCAAGCATAAAAGGGGAGACTGCAAATATTCCATATACCATTGGTGAGTCTGAAGTTTCTGAACATGTACAACCAGTAGGATGGCTACTGCAGCACAAAAAACTAAGTTTTCATTGAGGGTTGTGCTAAATAAAGAGAAAACAAAGGTACTATTTGTAGAAGTGGATAGCAATTTTGTAGATGTTTTGTTGTGATCATTACTTTCTAAAACTTCACTAACTGACCTTGATCTCCATAAAAACCAAAATGATTTTGACATAACTACTTTACTGCATCATATTGAGAAAGAGCAAACTTTAAATCTTTGGAAGAAAGAAACGATTTCTAGCCCTCGAAAGATGCGTTCAAAAGTAATGGTACAAAAAACTACAAACACAGTCTTGTTTGCTCAAGTAGAAGAAAACTTTTTAGATTTCTTTCCGGTTTCCTCACCATCCTATTAGTAGGAGTCCAAAGTGAAAGTAAGATAGGCACTATGATCTATAATCAAAACTTCAAAACATAAAATAACTAGTGCCTACAAGCAAAACAGGGATCAAATCATACCTTGGATTCAAATTTAGATAGAGAATTACTTTGATAAGCAAATCCAAAAAGAAACAAGTGAACACTTCACCGGCTCTAGAACCTACCTGCTCATGGCATAAAGAAGGGATTGCGACTATCACTCTACCAAATCGCCTCCAAAAATTTTGGAAAAATTACTAGAGATATCCAACACCTTGCGGAATCTCCAATAAAAATTTCAAATTCATTAGCCATCTAGATCATCCTAGAGAAAATTGAAAAGTTGGACCTTGTGCATGAAGCTCTCCAAAAACAGAGCAAGGCCCACATCTTGCCTCTATTGAAATAGTCCACACACCAATGAGACTTTCAAATTCTCTAGTTCATGAGTTGGAATAGAACTAGAGAATTGATAATGGAGGAGGCCGAAAATTGGTAGGAAGAAGAAGAAGAAAGAAGCTAAGCCTTCAATTCATGAAATGCTAGCTTACAAAGGGAGTTATTTTTAGAGGAAAATAAAGAATCTAATTCTTCACACCTAAAGCACATCTATTTCTCTCTAGCCGAGCCCTCACTATATCTATATATATATATGTGGATTTGTGTGATGCCAAGGTGGCATCACACATTCCATGACAGGAGGGGGCGGCCAAGAGGTGCTTAGGTGACAAAAGGAATCCAAATTCATTTGAATTTTATTTCATCTTAATTACATTTGGAATCTCATTTCAAATTAATTAAAATATTGTCTCAAATCTCATTTGAGTCTTCCCTCCAAAATTCATTCCTTCTAATTAATCAAATTAAACTCTTTAATTTAATTAATTATGCTTTGACTTAACTCTTTAAGTTAAACTAGCTTAACTCTAGAAGCTCAATTGTTAACTTAACTCTTTAAGTTAACTTGACCAATTGATGGTCATGTTGGCACCAAATAATTAACTCCTTAATTATCGGTCTAATTTAACTCTTAAATTAGTTGATTTAATTTAACACTTGAATCAATCAAGCCAAAATTGACCTTCAAACTTGGCACCAAAATTCGATCCATTATGATAGAGAGATCCCTTTTCTATCTACTTAGAAAATTCTCTTTATTAATTAGGAAGCTAATTGAATTTTGTATGTGACCCAATATATTGTACCATTCATTGGACATGAGCTTATAACTACTTGTGACTTTTGAATATCTTATATTCATTATAGTTTAAAACTCTTTTTAAATTGGTCAACTCAATTCAATTAATCTCATTAATTGAAAAGTACCCAATCTCCATGGTTAATGTCCAACTTCAAGCCTATAGAGCCCAACTAATTGGCCAAAATGAATGTTCTAGAGAACTATTATCACTCTATGCATGCCATGCAAATACGGTCCTTCTGTCTTCTATCTCCCGAAAGAGGCATAGGGCAAGATATTTGTCGGCTCCCTATTAGCCTCGATACTATGTCTTTATTCTCAATGTTAAAATCCTTTTGTGTGACCTCACCTTTGAAAGACTCTTTTTTTAAATTGTCACACCACCTTGCGCAAAGATTGTTTAGAATTGATTATTATAGAACATATAGGAGATGTACTTGCCCTTCACAATAGTGAGGAGTTGAATTCCATCTTAGATCTCACAAACCTTTAGGCTAAGTAGCTCATACCTAATCTCAACCTAAAAGACCCACTAAGTGGTTAAGGATGAGTCAAAGCATGAGGACCGACACAAGGTTACCATGGATCCTCAGGTCAGAGGATTAATAATATGCACTAGCGTAAGCAGGAGAACTAACAACTACCAACTTGCCACTTCGACTATCTAGTGGATTCTTCGGTAGGTCTTTAATGCCTTGTTCTCTAACAAACACCCACTAACATACATCTGTATCTCATACAGTTGCTCATGGAGCAAAGCAATCTCCAACTCTTGGATTTATGCATCATTAGTGCAAGTCTATCCAGATCTTAAATGCCCTATCTCATAAGATCTTGTGACTTAAAAGTGTTAAGATCACAATCGTGTGAGACTTATTACATGGTCACCAAACCAAGTTTGGCTGTCTTAAGTTATCTAAGAGCTTCATCTAAATGCAAGTGAAGTATAATAGAGCTTAAGATGAAGCTGGCCATATAAAGAATATCATTCAATCAAGATTATTCTACAAGGTAATATTTTGTACAAGGCCAATCTCATTGGCTTATTGGGTACTATTCCAACCATCTCCCACTTGCCTTAAAGCTAATGCCCCATGGCCTTAAGATCTATCTTCTCAAGACATCCTTCAAAGACCTTTTGCGATAGAGCTTTTGTCAGTAGATCTACTATGTTCACTTCCAAGCCAACTCTCTCCACTCGGATGTCACCTCTATCAATGATCTCCCAAATCAAATGATATCACCTCAATATGTGCTTGGATTGCTTATGAGATATTGGCTCTTTAGCTTGCACTACAACCTCATTGTTGTTACAAAAGAAATCAACTAACTCAGCAATGCTAAGTACTACATTCAACTTTTGAATAAAGTTTTTCATCCAAACACCTTTTTTTGTAGCTTTTGAAACTACAATATATTCTGCCTCTATGGTCAAGTCAGCCGTGGTATCTTATTTGGAACTTTTCCAACTTACCACACCACTATTGAGGCAAAATATGAATCCATAAGTGGATTTGAGGTCATCTACATCAGACTGGAAACTAGAATCCAAAAACCCTTTAAGTTTCAATTCTCCATTGTCATACACTAAAAATAAGTCCTTAGTTCTTCTTAAGTACTTAATGATCATTTTTACAGCCATTCAATGACTCTTACTAGGGTTGGATTGTAACCTACTCGTAACACTTAGCGAGTGTGCTATATCCGATCTTGTACATTAAGCTACATATATTATGCTCCATATCGCCAAGGCATAGTGTATTAGGGATATTGTTTATTTCTCTTTCTCAGTCTTAGGGGCTATAGACCCTAAAAGACAAATGATGTGTCCCATAGGAAGGAACCCTCTATTAGATTCTTTCATACTAAATCTATTTAGTATCTTATCAATATATGGGGTTTGCGAAAGCTCTAATATCCTTTTCGATCTATCTCTATTGATATGTATTCCCAACACGTAGGATGCTTTTCCTAAATCCTCATAGAGAGTTGTGTACATAACCATGGTTTAGTTCACTCTAACATTTCTACCTCATTCCCAATGAGAAGGATATCATCGACATAAAGCACAATAAACTATATTGAACTCCCACTAACCTTTTTGTACACACATGGCTCATATACATTTTTGACAAAGTTAAATGATTTGACTATGTTGTGAAAACATATGTTCCAACTTCAAGATGCTTGTTTGAGTCCATAAAATGGACTTTTGGAGCTTGCAAACCTTTTACTCACTCCTTTTGGATGTAAAACTTTGTGGTTGCTCTATGTAAATTTCTTCTTCAATGTCACCATTGAGGAAAGCGATTTTCACATCCATTTGCCATATCTCATAGTCATAATATGTAGCTATAGCTAGTAAGATCCAAATGGACTTAAGCATAGCGATCGGTGAAAAGGTTTTCTCAAAATCGATACCAGATCTTTGAGTGTAACCTTTTGCCACTAGTCGCTCTTTAAAAGTCACTACTTCTCCATCTACCCCAACCTTTCGCTTATAGATCCACTTGCAACCAACAGAAACTATTCCTTTTGGTGGATCTACCAAAGTCCATACTTTGTTTGAGTACATGGAGTTCATTTCAAATCTCATGGCATCAAGCCAACATCCCGAATCTATGCCCAACATAGCTTCCTCATAGGTCTTTGGATCCACATCTACTTGACCCATCTCATGAAGAAATCCAAACCTTTTGGGTTGCTTCTTGATCCAATCCGATCGTCTCAGAGGTTATATACTAGGTTTTTGCAATTCTATTGTTTCCACCACTTGTGGGATTTCTTGATGATCTTGAACTTCATCAAGCTCAATAACAACGCCTTTTCAATCTAATAGAAATTTTTTTTCCAAAAAGTGGGTTCCTCGAGATAAATACCTTTTGTTTCAAGGGATCATAGAAGTAATAGCCCAAAACTCTCTTAGGTATCCCACAAACTTGCACAAAGTAGATCTACTATTCAATTTATCCCCTATTGTACGTCTCACGTAGGCAGGAGATCCCCAAACTTTTAGATAGTGGTAAGAGGGTGCTTTGCCATGGCATATCTCATATGATACACTGACTTTGAAGGTACTATATTTAGTAAACTCACAACTATTTCTAAGGTGTATACCTAAAAAGATATGGATACATCAGAAAAACTCATCATAGAACATACCATGTCTAACAAAGTACGGTTTCTCCTCTCAACTACTCCATTAAGTTGGGGTGTGTTAGATGGAGTCCATAGAGAGAAAATCCCCTTCTCTTTAAGATAATCCAAGAATTTGGCACTTAAGTATTCTCCCCCTCAATCTAATCAAAGGGCTTTAATACTAAGTCCTTTCTACTTTTCTACTTCATTCTTATACTCTTTGACCTTTTCAAAAGCCTTGGACTTGTACTTCATAAGATACACATATTCGTACCGACTATGGTCATTAGTGAAAGTGATGAAGTAAGAATAGCCACATCTTCCACTTACCCTTAGTGGTCTACAAATGTCCACATGGATTAAATCTAAAAGACTTGTGGATCACTTTATTTGTCCTACAAAGGGAGTCTTGGTCATTTTTCCTTTCAAACAAGATTCAAAAGTGGGAAGGTCCCCAATACCACTAACTTTTAGTACTTTGAGAGCTTCCAACTTGCTCATTCTATTCTTAGAGATATGGCCAAGTCTTGCATGCCATGAAATGGCATCTTCTTGGATATCTTTCTTTCGGTTAGACGCGAGGAGCCCAGCCATCATATCTTTGAGTGAGGTGGCCTCAGCCAACCCTACCTACACCATCAAATACAAGTTGTGCACTACCATGGAGAGTTCCATCCCGAATCGAGGAGATGGTAATTTTGGTAGCTGAAGTAGCACGTCATCCCCATGTTGCTCGAACAAGTTATAACTTGTGGGCTGGCTCAACGCCACAACTTTTCTTTTGCCCTTGTCGACCACTATCTTTTTTTGAGCAACCCCCCCGGCTCAATCATTTGCCCCTTGCCCCAACCAACAAAACTACTACCTATCGTCGCCACAGGTCAAGCTGGTGACTTGCTCAGAGATGGGGGTGCAATTGGGGGATGGGGCCATAACTAAAGCAACCTCTAATTGAGCTATTGTAACCTGACAGTGCTCCTCATTTCTTTTGGCTCGGGCTAATACTTCTTGCATTGCATGATTCATGGTTTCCTCGTGATCTGCAAACACAGAAGGCAATAGCAAAAATAAATAATTAAAGTCAGGCACAAAAAGGCATGCAAATAAACAAATTCACAAAATCAACAGAGATTTCTACCTAGTCAATCACCCGTTGGTAAGTCTAGCTTGGCTAGTGACAAGTTAGCCAACACCAAACTCTTCTCCTTAATAAATAATGAGGCCTCTATCTGGCCAAACTTGACTAGATCTCAGATGAGGGTATTGGGCCAACTTAGGGTTGAATTACTCGGTATTTTAACATGGCCCACCTACCAACCCCTCAAAATATTAAACTCCTCGGGCCCTCAAATATACATAAAATGTTTTTCCCACATCTGATCATAAAAAGGAAGACAATGTAACTAAAAACCTTTGACGAGGCCTGGCTGTGAGGTAATAGAATATTGATTCGTCAATGCTACCTGACTTTCAGGATATTGGAAGGTGAAAGAGGTTGGAAAAAATTGCGAAGGAAGATGGCTAGTTGAATAAATGCATGATGATTGCAAAACTATATATGGTCAAGAAACGGTTTAGTAACAACTGAGTTATGCAAACCTCTAAACCTCTCAGTAGGTTGACTATTGCCGGTGTAAGAGGAAACCTAAAGCTACACCTTAAAGCTTCCTTAAACACAGTAATGCACTACTTTGGAGGTCGATGCATCCTATCTCAAAGACCAGCGACTATTGACTCATACTCAAAAGAGACATGATAGAGTTCCCTGCCATGCGCGAGGTCAACAGGTGTAATTTTAGACATGATTTCACTATAATTATTAGGAGTAAAGGGTCGACCATGCGACACTAGCACCTCACTCGGGTCAGAGTCTCCTCCAAAAATAAAGCACTCTTCACTTGAACTATTGAAGGTTAAGCTGTCGCTTGAAAAATTACCCGGCCCACTAATACTACCACCTTCTCCTTGGAGTGGAGCTCTATATGACCTAATATATAGCCTCACTGTCACTATCAAATGCACTCGACATACTTAAGGAAATGTTAAGCTCAAAATAAGCTTAAAGGAAAACTTACAAGATTTTGACGAACTTTAGGGCACTTAACAAAAGGTGAGAAGCATTGTAAATATGCTACTCGACCAAACACAAAGTAATGAAAATGAAAAATGACCATTTTAATTGCATCTATTTATAGGCACCTGGATGCGGAAACCCAACCGATGGTAATAATGGCACAATCGTCGTCTGACGCTTCACATGGCTTAATGTAACAAGCACATTAAATATGCTAAACCATGGTCGAATGCACAAAATCCTTATTGATTAGACCACCCTCACATATAATTTTACTTCTCAATCTTTCTCATCAATACTCTCAATCAGCATTCGAAAGTAGGGAGAACTCATGATATGAGATGACCCAACGGGCCCAGCCCAATAGCATTAACCCAAAAATTTCATGGGAAGTATTAGACCAAGCCTAGGTTATCTTGAAAGCCTAGTTATGTCGTCGACCTAATTGACCCTTCACTATGTAATGTCTGTCTCACCCTAGTCAGGGCACTGCAACCGAAGGTCGAATAGAGGTAGTCAATGGTGCTGACAAGAGATGTCCTCTAGGGAGGCCAGAGCTTACTATGTGGTTGACTTTCTTATTGACTAGGAAGACTGACTCACTGTAGGATCCCTTCATTGCCACATTTAATGCTCTGACAGGTGGCATGCCTCTACAATAATAGTGCATGCCATCCTAATGCCACCTCTACTACTACCCTTGACAGGAGGTACACCACCAGTGTACTATTTTACCCCTAAAAGCCAATGATAAAGCCACATAGAATAGAACAGTAATGGGAGATAACCTAAAGTTCTCCATGCAAGGAAAACAGCCCTTCATACAAGTTGAGGGGATCTTGCCCATGTCACTTGCCTGGAAAAGGCTATAAATAGCCATTTGCCAATCTCTTCCTGGGTATGACATTCTTGACTAAAGCTCACTCTACTGCTCATTTTATCTAGCTATTTTTATACTGACTTGAGCATCAAAGTGCCTTAGCCGAGGGCACCTTGACTAGCCCAATGTTTGCTCATCATTGCAGATCTCAGCCCAAGTTCCTTTGAAGTTGGACTACTCAACCAGACAAGTCCAGCTACCCTAAATACCAACCCAATCCAATAAAATACAGCTTTCATCCTCATCAATATCTCTCACAATGATATCCACACTAATTATAATCCTTTTGGATATTATTGACCCGAAAGGATAGGGAAGCTATGTTACGGGACCAAGAATGTACATGGCAACCGATGATTTCACTATTACACCTTTGTGTATGTCTTCAAGTCTTAGTATTCTTGATAGGATGAAAATTCGGTTATCTGATGTCAAAGAAGTAGATATTAATATTAGGCCGGAAGAGGTAATGATTTAAACTTTTATCTCATTTTCTATAGAGTAATTATCTTTCTTGCTGACGAGAATTATTTTGTTGCCACAGGCATTAAGCATACTTAAAGAATCTCTTACGACAACTTGTGCTTTAACCAATGGCTTCAGTTCCATTTTGAATAAACAACCAAAGCACAAAGCCTGAGTCTTGTCGTTCTTAGGTTTCTAATGTATTTTGTCATGGCATTCTTCTTTATCTCTCAGAATTTGAGTCAGTATCTTTATTTGTCTTATAATGTAAGTATTAAATTAAATGTTTTAAGTGCCATCTTGAAACACAATGGACTATATAAGTGAGAGTGGCTTTCTACAATTGCTTATACTTAATTATTTATCTGTATTATTACAACAATGCTTTGATCGAGAAAGTACTAGTGAGATTGAACATTTTTGTGATTTTATATGCTGATGTCATGCCCCATGGAACAAAGGCTACAGCAGGGAAAAAAGTTGTGAGAATTCAGAAAAAATAAGTTATATAATGGGATTATGTGGGACTAACAAGCTGAAATTGAGGAAATTCACTAACTACATCATCTGAACTTATTATATATCCCCACCCTATGATGACTTTGTCCTATAGAAGTTGAAAATTTTGATGAATAAAACAACTGCTACTGTAACACTCCTGCATTAATTCAATTTATTTGCTAACATTAAAAGAAGACAGGGTGGTTCAAAGGACTCTTTTGATAATTAACAAGATAATTTGGTAAAACAACAAACTAGAACTTCCAGGTACGATAGAAAGTTTCAAAGATAACAAAAGGCAATAAGCAATAAAAGTAAATGATATAGCAGATTTGTAATGATTCAACAAATCTACATCTGCTACCTAAGTCACAAAACTTACATGGACTTTACTTAATAGGAAGATTAGTACAAAACCAGAGTGTAAGGGTAAGCTCACAGGTAGTTGTTACTGAGTTTTGAGAGTGATCTAAACCAGAGGTAGCTATTTAGAAACACTATTATTCGAGCTTGTTACCATACTTAGAATGCCAATCTTAAGGTAAGTTGAGTTTTCTTATTGGTATTTGTTCAATTTCCTTAATAAGTGCAGCAGTAAGTTACAATACCCACTACAACAAATTGCACTTCTTGTAATAAAATTTTTGGTAACAACGTAAAAATTCATTACAAAATCATGACTTTTCGTAGTGAGACTGGAATTTTATTACTAAAGTACTCATCTTAGATAACCAAAAAAAATATTTGTTACTTTTAATAGATATTTGTTACCCAAAATTTTTAATCTCTTGTAACTAAAGAAAAATTTGTTACGAAAATTGAAGTATTGTCACAAATAATTTTTTCCACCTTTCAGGAAGACATATTTGTAACAAAAATTTCTACTTTTTTGTTATGTAACAAATTTGTTACAATTAAGTCTTACAGTAACAAATATATTTGTTATTGCAATTAATAATTTACACTCTAAAAAAATTTTCCCTCCAAAATTTTGTTATATGAAAATGGTAACAAATACTTTTTTTAACTAATTTTAAATCACAATTAAATAAAATCTCACCTAAAATTTGTTTCCCTCTAAAAATGTATTCCCTCCAAATTTGCTCCAAAGTTTCTTCCTTCAAAATTTTGTTCCCTCTATAAATTAATTTAATTTAAAGTGTAAAAAATATTTTAGTTAGTAATATCACATGTCATCACAATTAAAAATTTCCTCCAAAAATTGGCACCTCCCTATATGCCCATGTGTCAAGGGTCACCCTCGCCCCCGCCCTCGAGTCCCTTGACCATTCACTGGGCACTCAAGCAAGCCCTTCGGCCCCTCAATCAACCTGCATTAATGGACTTGCACTCCAAGGAGTTCATCTACTGTGTCCTAGGTGTAGGCCTTTTCTTTTGTTTTCCCTCTTGTAAATATGTAGGCAGGATGCTGCCGTTTTTGTTGTAATTTTCAGCTTTTCAATATCTAGTGCTGTCATAATAGAAATCTTTTTTTAGCCTATTATAAGGGGAATGTGTAGTTGAAGCTGAGATGTACTGTACTTTGCTGGAGTCCCCCTCAACGTCTATTGTTGCTCTGGCAATTGTAAATATTGTAATGTTATTTTCATCAATGAATGCAAGCTTTCTTTCCAATTGATTGTGCCTCTTAAAAGCTTTCTTATTTGCTGACGGTTATCAAGTTTAATGGTAGTTGGGCTCTTGTTGGTTGATGGTTATCAAGCTTGACAATTGTTGGGCTCTTGTGGGTTGTCAATTATCAAGCTTGACAGTAGTTGGGCTCTTGTTGGATTTTGATACCGAGTTTTTGGCAAATGTAGCTCCCGAGCGGCCAACTACTAGCCACACAGTGTGCTGCTATACATACTCTTAAGAAGCACCCTGTGAGAGGTGGTATTAGAGCCTCGGCTCTTGATCCACGAAGCTTAGGCGATCGCGCTAGAACTTGCAGCTTTTGCAAATGTGGTGGGGTAACAGAACAAAACCCCAAGATGGGTTGGTACTATGAAATAGTGATTAGATACACTGGTGGATGAGAACTCTAGGTTGCGGTATGTTGTCGAGACCTTGAAGGAGAAGGTTGAGGGACTGGAGGCAGAGATCACAGATCTCCACTCACAATTGGGTAAGAGTAGAGATGTTTGCCAAGCATTGTCAGAGGCGCTGAGGGCAAACAACATGGCTGATTTGAGACGGGAGATGGAGGCAATGTCGATTTAGATTGGCTTACTTTAGAGAGCAGTGAATAATGGACCTACCATTGCTCCAGACCTAGTTGCTAGGCTTCGCATCCCAGAGCCTAGGTCTTATAGAGGTGCTAGAGAGGCAAAGGAGGTCTAGAACTTTCTTTTTGATATGAAATAGTACTTTTTGGCTGCTAATATCGAGGTGTATGTCCGCACCTGTCTGGTGTGCCAGCAGGATAAATCGGACCATCAAAAGAAACCAGGCTTGCTAGAACCACTGTCTATTCCCCAGTGACCTTGGGAGAGCATATCTATGGATTATATCATTGGGTTGCCTAAGGTGGGAGATTTGGGGACCATCATTGTCGTAGTAGACCGATTCTCGAAGTATGCTACTTTTACTGCAACCCCTAAACATATTACAGCAAAAAAGACAACTCATCTCTTCTTCAAGCATATTGTCAAGTATTGGGGACTATCGAAGGATATTGTCAGTGGTCATGACTCCCGATTTACTGGCATATTTTGGACCGAGCTCTTCAAACTTCTCGGATCCAAACTGAACATGAGCTTGAGCTACCATCCACAATTTAACAGCTAGACCGAGCACTTCAATTCTATGTTAGAGGAATATCTTCGACACTTTGTGAATGGCTCTCAGAAGGATTGGGGAAAGCTTTTGGATGTTGCTCAGCTGTGCTTCAATGCCCAGAAGTACTCTACCACCAATAAGAGTGCTTTTGAGATTGTGACTGGGCAGCAACCGCTACTCCCTCACACTTTGGACTCCCCACAAGGTACACGATCTCCTCTCGCAAGGAGTTTCTCACAGAAATGGAAATAGAATGTTGATCTAGCCTGAAGCTACCTCGAGAAAGCTCAAAAGCAAATAAAGAAGTATGCAGACCAAAATCGCCGCTTAGTGAATTCCAAGTGGGAGATATGGTATTAGTGAAGGTCCCTGACCCGAGACAGTCAAAATCAGCTAGGGGGAGGACCCTCGCTTAATGTAGAAATATATTGGACCGTTGTCTATCATTAAACACATCGGAAAGATAGCTTACAGGATAGCATTACCTGACTGGTGGAAAATTCACAATGTCCTCCACATGAGCTAGCTTAAGCCTTCCCATGCAGACCAGGAGGACGCATCCTGAAATAACCCAGCCGCCCACAATTGACGTTATGAAGAAAGAGAAGAGGGTGGTAGAAATAATTCTAAATCACCAAGTAACTAACACTGGAAGCGCAATACAGATGGAGTACTTGGTGAAATGGAAAGGATATAGCAGCAAAGAGAACACTTGGGAGCGGGTGACAGACCTCAGGGTGTTCAAACCTCTATTGGAGGCATATCAAGCCTCAATGCCGTCGAGGACATTGCCATCTCAGGTGGGGGAGAATGTCAAGGGTCGCTTTCACCCTCGGGTCCCTTGACCATCCACAGGGCACTCGGGCCACCCCTTCAGCCCTTCAATCAATCTGCATCAATGGACTTGCACTCCAAGGAGTTAATCTACCATGTCCTAGGTATAGGCCTTTCCTTTTGTTTTCCCTCTTGTTAATATGTAGGCAGGATGCTACCATTTTTGTTGTAATTTTTAGCTTTTCAATAGCTAGTGCTGTTACAATAGAAATCTTTTTTTAGCCTATTACAAGGGGGAATGTGTAGTTGAAGCTGAGATATACTGTACTTTGCTGGAGTCCCCCTCAACATCTATCGTTGCTCTGACAATTGTAAATATTGTAATGCTATTTTCATCAATGAATGCAAGCTTTCTTTCCAATTGATCGTGCCTCTTAAAGGCTTTCTTATTTGTTGACGGTTATCAAGCTTAATGGTGGTTGGGCTCTTGTTGGTTGATGGTTATCAAACTTGACAGTTGTTGGGCTTTTGTGGGTTGTCAGTTATCGAGCTTGACAGTAAATGGGCTCTCGTTGGATTTCGATACAGAGTTTTTGGCGAATGTAGCTCCTAAGCAGCCAGCTACTAGCTGCACAGTGCACTTTTGTACATACTTCTAAGAAGCGCCCTGTGAGACCATGTCACCTATCACCATGGTTAAAAAAATTAAACATAAAATTAAATATCTAAAAAATAAAATATAAAATTATTCTTTATTTGGATCTACTTAAATCTACATGGCAAACCATTAATCGGTTTAACAAATTTTATAATTATATAAAGTATAAATATTAAGAAAACCCAAATCGCAACCCCCCCTCAAAAAAAAATTAAAATAAAAATCAGCCACACCTAGCCCAACAAAAAGCTCAATTACAACATTGATGGGGTGCTGGGTTTATGTTATACATGTACGTATATGTGTATATATCTATATATTAATATGTATATGTGCAAGCAAAATTACAATTCTAGTCCTATAAGTATTAAAAATTGTCAATTTTTGTCATTTTTTCATCGAAGATGGCCAAGGTCACTGGAAAAGTTGACGTGGCTCACTAGGCATGTGGTAGCTTGGAGTTTTTTGCCACATTGGATTGCCCAGTAGGCATTTTTTTGTCTTTTTCTTGCTTAGTTGGCAACATGCATGTCTTTCTTTTTTGTAATTCCAAGTATATTATATAATTTATACACACACACACACACACATATATATATATATATATATGCAAATCTATTTTATATATATTTATATATTATATATCATCATTTTTCCACCAACACACAAATTGTTTTTCCAAAATACCCTCTAGTATCCTTCATTATGCCCAAAACTTCCCCATATTTCAATATATACATACATATTATACATATTGTATATTTTATTATAATCACTCAATCTATTTTCACCAAAAAAATCTAATAAAAAATATTGATTTGACTTTTACAGTAAAAAGATCTCCCCTAAAATATAAACAAACATATATATACACATATTTATATATAATGTATAATTATTTATTAATTAAAAAATAAAAAATCTAATCTACCATATTAACAATATTGTTTTAACTCGCTTGGTTGGCACAACTTTGAATTTAAAAATATGCACACACACACACACACACACACACACACACATATATATATATGGATGGATATTTACACAAATATATATATAATTTATAATTATTTACTAATTAAAAAATAAAAAAATTAATCTACTATATTAAGAATATTCTTTTAACTAAGAACTCGCTTAGTTGGCACAACTTTGAATTTAAAAATATGCATATTTATTTATATATAATTTATATTTATTTACTAATTGGAAAATAAAAATATTTAATCTACCATATTAATAATATTCTTTCAACTCGCTTAGTTGGCAAAATTTTAAATTTAAAAATATGTACATATATACATAAATATTTATATATAATTTATAATTATTTACTAATTAAAAAATAAAAATCACTTTGTTAAAATAATTTAAATCAAATTTAAATTTAAAAATAAATTAAAAATAAAAATCAAAAAAAGAAAAATCCCCCCACCCCGGCTAGCCACCATGGCCTCCTGGCCAAATCTAGCCAAGCGACCCTTGGCCATAACCGCCTCATCCATGTCCAAGGCTAACCAGGCGGCCATGGTCGACTACCTAAATCTAGCCATGGCTAACTAAGTAGCCATGACCAAATCCAGGTGAGCTCACCGAACACTTGGCTCATGACCATGGCAAGCCAATGGGCTACTAGGGGTGGGGGGTTGCGGGCTTTGGAGGAGGGGGGATGGGGGCATATATATAATTTATATGTATATATAAATAAATATATTTAGATTAATATATATTCAAATATGTGTATATATAAATATATATCATATACATGATATATGATAAATATCATATATATTTTATTATATATATATCTATATGTATGTTTATGTATATATAAACACATATATTTAAATAAATGTATATATTTAGATTATATGTGTATATATAAATATATATCATATTCATGATATATGATAAATACCATGTATATATTATTATATATCTATTTGGTATTTTTGTTATATTTTTTTTAATTAATCAAGTCATTTCAGCTGCCAACAAGACAAAAATTCCAAATGGGAATGCGTCCAACGGGCCACATCAACTTTTCTGGCAACTTTTGTCGATTCCAACGAAAAAAGGACTAAAAATGATAATTTTTTGATACTTATAGGACTAAAATTATAATTATGCAATTTATAGGATCAAAAACCTAATGGAGTAAAATTATAGGATCAAAATTACAATTTTGCATATATAGTTTTATTTTTATATGTTTTCCTTTTTTATGTATTTATTTGTTATTGTTATACTTATATTTCATATGACTTATTTTTTTTTACTTTTTTATTTAATTTATTTTTTTAATGGGTAAATATCTAATTGTTTAGAAATTTTTAATTGCAAAGCTACCAAAACTCTCCAAAAAAATTTTTAGCTATTCTATTTATACTTATTCACATATATATAATATACATATATATATATATATTAATTTATCAATAAAATTTAAATTACTTTTATTTTTATCTATTTTTTTCTATTTATTCACTTTGAATTAAATGATATTTAATATTTATAAAAATATATATAATATAATTTTTTATTCATATTTATTACATATACAGTGTATATATACATATATATAAATTTCAATAAAATTTAAAATTTGATATTTTTATAAGCTTAAAGAATTCTTATAATATCTTTTCATTAAAAACTTAGCCAAACACCCACTTAGTCTATATTTCTACTTGTCTATTAATATTATATATATATATATATATATATATTATTAATGAAATAAATTATTATAGTATTTTCTTTTTCCAAAACTCACAATACAAAAATATTACTCCTTTACCTAACAATTTATATATACATATGTATAATAAAATTTCTTTGCTTCATGCTGCTATATTATATAATTATTCCACACTTTCTGTTTATTTCTTTTAGTTTACTATTTGATACTCTTATTTTATTTATTCAAATGACAACTATTATTTTATTTTTAAAAATAAAATAATATTTGCTTGATAACATGTGAAATTGCTTGAGAACTCCATATGGAAGAGACGAATAAGTAATTGAGCAAGCGCTAATATTAACCTTTGGAGGATGCAGCCAAGATGGTTAGGTGCTGGGCAAGTGGGCTACGCAAGATCAACCCTTGCCACTAGCACTTTGGGAGGATTTTGCTAGCAAGTGGACTGGTGCGCACTGGGCCCTACTGCTGCCAGCTTGCGAGTAGGCACTGGGCAGCCTACTACTTGTCTGTTGCTAGCTTGTGAGTGGATCAGTGCACTAGGCCTTACTGTTAGGGTAGTGGGCGCCTGGGCAACCCTACTACACACTTGCGGGTGGGCCGGTGGCCCATGCTGCGACTGGGCCCTGGTGCCAGCTTGTGGGTGGGCCAGTAGGCCTTGGGCAGCCCTACTATGCGTTTGCGGGTGAGCCAATAGGCATAGAGCAAGATCTAGCCTAGAGTTTAGTGGCCTAACACACGAAGGCTATATGTGAAATGGCTCATTCATAAGCATGGCAGTCCCCTACACAACAGCCCACACACACATTTCGTAACAAAACTTGTAGTTATTTATTCAATTAGTAACAAAATATTTATTTTTGAATTAAAATATTATTTAAAAATTTGTAACAAAATATTTTGTTAGATAAACAATTAGTAACTATACTTAATTAAATAAATAATATCATTATATTATGCATTGGAAACAAAAAAATAAAATACAACAAAATTGTCAATGTTTAGTAACTAAATATTTCGTTACGCTATAAAAATCTATTGTAACTAATACACTTTTTTGTTACGAATACGAAACTTTTTGTAATGAAATATATTGTCATCATAAGTCCATCATTCATAATGAACCAAAAATTTCATTACCCAGACTTTTTGGGACCGCGTTTAGGGCATTAAACTTAAGTAATAAATTTTTTGTTACCAATAGTTTAGGTAACGAATTTTAGCGTTATGGCAATGAAATTATTCATTACTAAAACTGTATTTTGTTGTAGTGACCTAAAGCACCAATCTTAAAATAAGATTCTTGATCACCTATAATTTAACCAATAGCTAATTTCCTTAGTTAATCCGAAAACAAAGGTTGGAAAATATATCTTGATAGATTTAAGAAAAATAAAATTTCTTACAAAAGGAGCATAATCAAAACCAAATGAGGAAGGAATACTAACAAACAAATTTAAATTCTAAAATATAAGCTACAATGAAGATTATATTATTATATGTATGCATATATAGGTAAGCAAGCCTTATATCCCTATTGACACTGATACACGACGTTATCTTATGTGATCTTATTCTCTAATATATGGTACAAAATTAATACCATATTCATGTACATTTGCAGCCAAAATAATAGAAAAGAGCATACCTTGGCCTGCCTAGTTTCACCAATCTATACAATAATAAACATTCAATGGTATGTACATATGTTGCAAACATTAGAGTGCACATATTATAATACAAATAGCACAAATAAGTGAACAACATGAAAAATTATACAATACACATAGTATCGATAATCATACAACACAAATAGTATGATTACACAAATATTAACTTTTAACATGTAATACCTTGTAACCTTGATGAGGAGCTAAAATTGCTAATTTTTATGAATGGCAAGCATGGAAAGATATGATGTTGAAAATAGACGACTTCTAAGTCACCATTTAATTTGAATTAGCAAAAGGAATATAAGTTTGTATGATATCAACTTTAAATAGTCATGACACAAGTTAAACAAGTCAAAGAACTCAATTAGAGAACCAACTTTCCAAAGATATTACACTAAAACATCATTAATCTTTAAAAAAATAATATTTTTCTCAATTAACTTTAGAACACAAAAGATCCAATATAATCTATATAGGCATGGGCGGATCCAAGGGGGGGCATGAATGGCCATTGCGCCCCCGCCCCCCCACCCAACAACTTATTGTCATACATCTATATAAATAAATATATATATATGTGAAATTTTTAAAAATGATTAATTTAAATAATATAATTTTAAAAGAATATACATTTAATTATTAATTAAAAATAATTAATTTTTAATTTTCATTCATTATTTTTTTAAAAATCTAACTTTTCTAGTTGGGCCTTAAATCAAAAATTAATTATTATATTTATTGAAGTAAATTAAATTTATTTTCAACTATAGATAGAATTAAAATAATTGATTAAATTTTGATTTTTTTATTTTATAAATCTCAAAATAAATTTTTAGCTATATATTCACAATGAAGTAAATAATCTTTTGGTCCAACGACATCATTTTCCACACATATAGTATTAGAATACAGGAGTCAAATTCTAATGAACTTAGTGTGCATGTATATGAATTAAGAAAAAAGTGAAAACAATTCAATTAGTTCTATTAAGCCACTTCCATTTTATTTATTTGAAAAAATGTTATAGGGATTTAGCCAAAGAAAACTTTAAGGAAGTTCCAAAACAATCAAAAAAATATATCTATTTTTACTTCAATGAAATTAAGATAAAGAGTCAAAAGTAAATGAATGTTTAAAAAAATAAATTTTGTCTTGTCTTCTGAGAGCTAAATTGAGAGAACTTTTTCTTCTACGAATACTGTCAGGAATAGGATTAGAAAATTTTAAAATAATCAAAAGATTGCCTTTGCAACTTCAACGAAATTAAAATAAAGTGACATTGGTAAATAAATATTTAAAAAAAAATTAATTGTCGTTTGACAACAACAACGTAACTGAGACAACTTTTTCAGCAATGAATATATTATCTAGAACAACCTCATAATATGGGTGGCAAATGGGGGGGTTGGGTTGGGTTTGGATTCGGCTTATATGGGTTAGGTTCTATATGGGTTGAAATAGGTGGGAAGAAAGTGGGTTGGATTTTAAATAGGTTGAATTGTGGGTTGAGTTGGGTTTGAAATTGTTCCAATAGCAAATAAAAAAATTAATTTATTTCATTTATTCTAAAAAAATAATTCAAAAAACCACAATAATATTAATATATCTTCTACACTCTATTTCATATATAATTTTACAACATAATAAGATGATTTATTAAATTATATATTTATTTTACTAATTCATATTATAATATTCAATTGCATTAAAAATTAATTATGAGTAGTATTTCTTTCATGACAAAATTAATTATAAATTATTCATATGTGGTTGGATGCTATTTTCAGTTGTTATATGTTGTGTACTACAAATAGTATTAATTTGTGGAGTTGTGTTATGCTTCAAAATCATAAATATAAGTTAGTTGACAAGAAAATATCACATTCAAAGGAATAATACTTTAGGTAAATTTTGCAAAATGTTGTGCACATAAGTTTAACACTTGACATTTGATTTCATTTCAAGATATTCAATTCGAATTAAGACTTCAAATGATAGGCACCTAATTTTAGATAATTAATTTATTAATATTATATAAAGCCCAATATTATATTTTAAATAATAAGATTTTTCATTATTAATTCAAAATTAATTTTATTGAATTTATTGAGCTTTATTTAAAATTTTTGAATCTATTTTGAATCCACTTAAAACCCAATTTTAACCCAAATTTAATACAATCTATTTAAAATCCAACCTGCTCAAACCCATTTACAACATGTTGAGCCCAACTCAATCCAAAACCGTATGGGTTGGATTGAACCGATGGGTTCTAACCTAAATTTACACCCATAATAAATACGATAAAAGACAAAATTTGAACCATTTATTTAATTACTTGTATTGAGAAAGATACTAATATAAGCTTTGATATTAATTTAATTATTAATAAATTTTATAATATAAAAGAGAGTCACTTTCAACTTGGATGAAGATATGCACTCAAATTGTTACTCATAAAATTTATATTTAAACTTTTATATTTTAAAACTTTTGCTCCCCATATTATTATTTCTGGATCGTCTCTATTTGTAGGAAACAACGTTGTCACTGCTAGCTCATTCTTGCCTTTAGTTTGCTTTTGAGGGGAAGAAAACGTGAACACATAAAGCTCATTCATACCATCCAAGAAAGAGTCCAAGCACTACGTACATTACTTTTCTTCAACCCCTCAATCATGGTACGGAACAAAAACAACTCATGTCCCCCACATCGCCCAAATACTTGTTTACCGCTTTGTCGCCACCAATCCTTGCTCAAAAGCTTTGTCCTTGCTTACTTAGCACCCAAGATCTCTTGGTTGATTTGCGGCATTGTTCCTTTGGGCTTCCTAATTTCTTTCTTTGATAGTTTTTCACTTACTCTTTCTTCATGGTTAAGTCAAGAGTCAACTAAATTGACTCGTATAATTCATATCGTACAAAAGGAAGGCTGCAGAAAATCGCCTCATCATCTGTCTGAAATTGCTCTAAACTAATACTACCAATAGAGGATGTCTGATGCGGAGGGAGTTGGCTTCTCTTTGAAAGTTATGATGAATAATGAGAAAACTAAGGTACTATTTGCGGAAGTGGACAGCGATTTAGCAGACGTTTTGTTAAGCTTCCTGACGTTGCCATTGGGAACAATCGTGAGGCTACTGGATAAGTACTATGGAGATGAGGCACCAGTCTTTGGAAGCTTAACCAGTTTGTACAAAGGTTTAGCAAATCTTGATGGTGTCCATTTCTGGACAGAGGCGGGTAAGCTGATGCTGCTCAATCCAAGAAGTTCTTTCGAAGCCGAATGCCGTAAACTGAAACTCGATATAGATGACACTCAGCCCTCCAAATACTTCTTTTGTGAGGATAGGAATTGCGACAGTAGATATGTCTCTCTTGGCATGTATTATGGTACTGCAAGATGCCCCCGTTGTGGGAAAACAATGAACAGACAAGTAGACATAAGATATTCGAATCAAGCAGCTCGTAACGATGGAGTTTTTATGATAAAAACAATGTCTTTCTTAGTCAGCGACGATCTGCAGATGGTGCCTAACGACGCAGGATCCTTCATTAAAACTCTCAGCAATCTTGGCATTACTGACACCCATGGGGCCGAGCAAAGAACCGTGACCGTCGGATTCAATGAGGTGACTCTCGATTCTGTTTTCAACAATCTTTATTATTAAGCACTTCTTTTTCACTCTCTCATATTTGTTTGCATCAGATTATGGATTTGCTCAAGCTTTCGCTGCTTTCCCGGACACCACTAACTGACCTTGTTCTCCGAAGACAGACTGACTCCACCATAAAATCTGAACCAGGTGTTTTTGTGTATCAGATTGAGAAAAAAGAGAAAACAGATACTTCTCAATCTGAGAAGATGGGGTTGAAAGTCATGGTACAAGAATCAACTAACAGGTTCTTGTTTGCTCAAGCAAAGGAAGACTTCATCGAGTTTCTTTTCAGTTTCCTTGCCATCCCCTTAGCGGGAGTTGAATGGCTTTTGGGCATTAAAAGTTGCCTTAAAAATATAGATAACTTGTACCGTAGCTCAGCCAATAACAACTTTCTGAAAACTGGTGGTATATTAGTACCAGATCTTGCTCCCAAGTATCTTTCCAAGAACCAGCTTTTTCCTCTCAGCGAACAAAGAGCACCAGAACTGTATTACTATAACCAAGAACTTATCTCTTACAGTAATATCTGCATTGGTTCTAATCCTTTGGATATTATTGACCCGAAAGGACAGGGAAGTTATGTTACAGGACCAAGAATGTATATGGTAACCGATGACTTGACTGTTATGCCTTTGTGTATGTCTTCAAGTCTTAATATTCTTGATGGGATGAAAATCCGGTTATCCAATGTCAAAGAAGTGGATATTGACATTGGGCTGGAAGAGGTAATGATTTAAACTTTTATCTCATCTTCTACAGAGATTATCATTTTTGCTGATGAGAATGATTTTGTTGCACAGGCATTAAGCATACTGAAAGCATCTCTTACGTCAACTTGTGCTTTAACCAATGGCCTCAGCTCCATTTTGAATAAACAACCAAAGCAAGAAGCCTGAGTCTTATGAGTCGTTCTTATGTTTCTAATGTATTTTGTCGTGGCATTCTTCTTTATCTCCCAGAGTTTGAGTCAGTATCCTTATTTGTCTTCTAATGTAAGTATTCAATTAAGTGTTATAAGTGTCATCTTGAAAGAGAATGGACTGTATAAGTGAGAGTGGCTTTCGGCAATTGCTTCTACTTAAATATTTATCTGTATCATTGCAAAAATGCTCTGATCAAGAATGTACTAGTGAGATTGAACTTCAGATTCTGTATGCTGACGTCATGCCCCATGGAACAAAGGCTATAGCAGCGCAAAAAGTTGTGAGAATTCAGAAAAAGTAAGTTGTATAATGGGATTATGTGGGACTAACAGGCTGAAATTGAGGAAATTCACCGGCTACATCATCTGGACTTTTAGATATATCCCCACCCTATGATGACTTTTTTTCCAATAGAAGTTGAAAATGTTTGATGAATAAAACAACTGCTACTGTAACACACCTGCATTAATTCAATTTATTTGCTAACGTTGAAAGAAGACAGGGTGGTTCAAAGGACTCTTTTGATAAATAACAAGATAATTTGGTAAAACAACAAACTGGAACTTCTAGGTATGACAGAAAGTTCCAGAGTTAACAAAAAGCAATAAGCAATAAAAGTAAAAGATATAGCGAATTTGTAATGGTTTAACAAGTCTACATCTGCTACGTAAGTCACAAGACTTACGCGCACTTTACTTAAAAGGAAGATTATTACAAACCCAGAGTGCAAGGGTAAACTCACAGCTAGCCTGTTACTGAGTTTTGAGAGTGATCTAAACCAGAGTTAACTATTCAAAAACACTATTATTCGAGCTTGTTACCATACTTAGAACGCCAATCTTAAGGTAAGTTGAGTTTCCTTGCTGGTATTTATTCAATTTCCTTAACAGGTGCAACAGTAAGTTACTATACCTAAGGCACCAACCTTAAGATAAGATTGTTAATTACCTATGATTTAAGCAATGGCTAATTTCCTTAATTAATCTGAAAACCAAAGATTGGAAAATATTTCTTGATAGATTTAAGACAAATAAAATTTCGTACAAAATGAGCATAATCAAAACGAAATCAAGAAGGAATACTAACAAACAAATCTAAATTCTAAAATGTTAGCCACAATGAAGATTATATTATTATGTGTATGCAAATATAGGTGAGCAAGCCTTATGTCCCCATTGACGCTGATACACGACATTATCTTATGTGATACTTTCTCTAATATACGGTACAACATTAATACCTTATTTATGTACATTTGCAGCCAAAATAATAGAAAAGAGCATACCTTAAGCTGCCTAGTTTCACCAATCTATACAATAAGATACATTCAATAGTATGTACGTATGTTGCCAACATTAGAGTGCATATATTACGATACAAATAGCACAAATAAGTAAAAAAACATGGAAAATTATACAATACACATAGTATTGATAATCATACAATGAGAATAGTATGTATAATTATACATGTCCATTACACGAATATGAACTTTTAACATGTAATACTTTGAAATCTTAATAAGGAGTTGAAATTGCTAATTTTTATGACTGGCAAGCATGGAAGGATATGATGTCCGAAAAAGATGATTTCTAACTCACCATTTAATTTGAATTAGCTAAAGAAATATAAGTTTGTATGATATCAATTTTAAAAATTCATGACCTAAACTGAATAAGTCGAAGAACTCAATTTGAGAACCATTTTTCCAAAGATGTTATACTAAATATCATTAATATTTAAGAAAAATAATATTTTTTTCTATATTAAGTTTAGAACACAAAAGTTCCAATATAATATATATAGGCATGGACGGATTGGGGTGGGGTGGGGTGGGGGGCGATGCAGGGGCCATCCGCCCCCAATTTATTGTCATACATCTGTATATATTAACTTTTTAATAATGATTAATTTAAATAATATAATTTTAAAAGAATTTTATCAATTAAATATTAATTAAAAATAATTCATTTCTAATTTTCATTCCTTAATTTTTTAAAATCTAACTTCTCCAGTTGGGACTTAAATCATAAATTAATTATTAAATTTATTTTCAACTATAGACAAAATTAAAATCATAGATAAAATTTTTACCTTTTCATTTTTATATAAATCTCAAAATAAATTTTTAGCTATATATTCACAATGAAGTAAATAATCTTTTGATCCAACAACATCATTTCACACATATAGTATTAGAACACAGGGGTCAAATCCTAATGAACTCTTGGTGTGTGTGTTTATAAATTAAAAAAAAAAAAAAGTTAAGACAATTCAATTAGGTCTATTAGGCCACTTCCATTTTATTTATTTGAAACAAAATGTTGTAGGGATTTAGTCAAAGAAAACCTTAAGGAAGTTCCAAAACAATAAAAAAATATCTCTATCTTTACTTCAATGAGATTAAGATAAAGAGACAAAGATAAGTGAATGTGTAAAATAATAAAACTTTTTCTTGTCTTCCAAGAGCTAAAATTGAGAGAACCTTTTCTTCTACGAATACTGTTGGGAATAGGGTTAGAAAACTTTAAAAAAAAAACTAGCAAAATTATCAAAACATCCCTTTTTCGACTTTAACAAAATTAAAACAAATTGATAAAGATAAATGAATATTTAAAAAAAAATTATTTGTCTTTCAATAACTACAACTGAGACAACTTTTTCAACAATAAATATATTGTCTAGAACAACCTCATAAATATGACAAAAGATAAAATTTTAAAGGTTTATTTAGTTACTTATATTGAGAAATTTGGTTAGTTACTTATATTGAGAAAGAAACAACTAAAAGTTTTGACATTGACTCAATTATTGATAAATTTTATGATATAAAAGAAAGGATCACTTCAACTTGGATGAACACATGCACTCAAATTGTTAATCATAAAATATATATTTGAAGTTTTATATTTTAAAATTTTTGCTCTACTATATTATTATTTCTAGCTCTATCCCTGTTTGTAGGAAACATGTTACTACTACCTCATTCTTCCATTTAGTTTGCTTTTGAGGGGAAGAAAATGTGAACACATAAAGCCCATTCATACCATCCAAGTGGCCCTGTAAATGGATAGGGTGCCGCTGTCATACCCTAAAATACCCAAACAAAAATACTCTATATTTTACCCTATCCTAAAATTGCCAAAAGAGTGAAACCCTAATCCTACCCTATCTTATCTAACTCGAGACCCATTGAGTCTAGTTTATTGGACTAATGTTTTTAATGTATATACTAATTTTCTCAACATATACTAAAAATATTATTTGACGTATGATAACAAAAAATAAAAAACTTTTTCTATATTTAATTTAATTTAATCATTAAATTTATATTAGTTAATTTTATACTTTTTGCTAATTGAATTAATTATTTTATTAATATAATAGTTAAACTTTATTAATATAATTAACATTTAAACTTTTTACTAATTAAATTAATATAATTAAAAAAATTTAATAAAAACATACAATGAATAAAAACAATTTAAAAGCAAAAACTTTGTTCTATATTTAATTTTATAGAAACAATTAATTTTTATAATAATAAACTTTATTCATTAGCAAAATTAATGTTATAATTATTTTTATAAAAGATATTTATTCTACTATTAATTTTAAATTTATTTATTTTATTAATGAAAAATGTTCAACTATTGCTATTGCTATTCCAATTTTTTTAAAAAAAAAAAATTGCTATCCCAATATATTAATTTTATTAATTTTGTTTATTTTTTAATGAAGAGAATTATTTAATTGTTACTGTTCATTCACATATTTGTAATTTTTATATATAAATAGTTTATCATTAATATAAATTTGATTTCAATTTAAATAATTTTTAGTTTCGTACATTAAATTTAAATATAAAGTAATGGATAATTTCTTAATATGGATACATGGGTATTTTTTGGATGTAAACTCCACTCATACTCATTCATTATTTTTAATAAATATGAGTGTGGATATGAATATGACATTTTATAGGCTACATCCAAGAAAGATTCCAAGCATTACATGGCTTTTCTTCAACCCCTCAATCATGGTACAAAACAAAATCAACTCATATTCCCCAATATTTCTTTACTACTTTGTCGCCGCCAACCACTGCTCAGAAGCTGTCCTTGCTTACTTAGCACCCAAGATCTCTCGGTTGATTTGCGGGATTGTTCCTTTGCGCTTCCTAATATCTTTCTTTGATAGTTTTTCTTTCTTCATGGTTAAGTCAAGGGTCAACTAAATTGACTCTCGCTATCTAATAATATATTTCATATCGCCTGCCAAAGGAAGGCTGCAGAAAATCTCATCATCATCTGTCTGAAATTGCTGTATACTTATACAAACAAGAGAGGATGTCCAACGCGGAGGGGAGTTGAGTTCTCTTTGAAAGTTATGATGAATAATGAGAAAACTAAGGTACTTTTTGCGGAAGTGGACAGCAATTTAGCAGACGTTATATTGAGCTTCCTGACGTTGCCGTTGGGAACAATTGTGAGGATACTGGAGAAGCACTATGGAGATGAGGCGCCAGTCTTTGGAAGCTTAACCAGTTTGTACAAAGGTTTAGCAAATCTTGATGATGTCCATTTCTGGACAGAGGCTGGTAAGCTGATGCTGCTCAATCCAAGAAGTTCTTTCGAAGCTGAATGCCGTGAACTGCAACTCAATATAGATGACACTGAGCCCTCTAAGTACTTCTTTTGTAACGAGCTGTTTTGCAACAATGTAACCATGTACTACGGTACTGCCACATGCCCCGACTGTAATGGAAGAGTGGGCAATGAAATACGTATAAAGTCAGACACTCAAGCTGCTTATTCTGATGGAGTTTTTACCAATAAAAGAGTGTCTTTTGTGATCAGCGACGATCTGAGAATGGTGCCTAACGATGCAAGATCCTTCATTGAAACTCTCCAAAATCTTGGCATTACAGATGCATATGGGGCGGAGCAGAGAGCTGTGACTGTTGGATTCAATGACGTAAGTCTTGATTATGATTTAACAATCTTTATTATTAAACACTTTTCTTATCTGTCTCATATTTGTTTGAGTCAGATTATGGATTTGCTCAAGGGATCTTTGTTGTCCAGGACTCCACTAACTGACCTCATTCTCCATAAAAAACACAAGGACTCTGCCCCATTAAAATCTGAACCAGGTGCTTTAGTTTATCAGATTGAGAAGAAAGAAACTTCTAAATCTGATGAGAAGATGATTGTGAAAGTCATTATACAGAAATCTACGAATAGGTTCTTGTTTGCTCAGGCAGAGGAAGATTTTGTAGATTTTCTTTTCAGTTTCCTCACCATCCCCTTAGCAGGAGTGGAATGCCTTTCGGGCAGCAACAGTAGTCTTCACAACATAGATAAGTTGTACAGAAGTTTAGCCAATTTGAACAAATATCTGCTGGACCATACGACAAGCAATCTAGTCAAACCAAAACTTCCTCGTATGTATCTTTCCAATAACCACATCTTTCCTCTCGGCGAACAAACAACTCCAGAACTGTATTACTCTTCCATAGGAAATTGTATCACTTACAGCAGAATCTACAGAGATACCGTCCGTACGGATGTTATTAACCCAAAAGGCCAGGGAGGTTATGTTAGGGGACCTGGAACGTATTTGGTAACCGATGATTTAACTGTTACACCTTTGTGCTTGTCCTCAAGACTTTTGATTCTCAATGGGATGAAAATCAAGTTATCAGATGTCAAAGAAGAGGATATTTATATTGGGTTGGAAGAGGTAAACATATTAACTTTTGTAACATGTTTCTAGCGAGAAATCATCTTTCATGTGTTCATATAATGAGACTCATTTGGTTACTGCAGGCTTTAAGCATACTGAAGGCATCTCTTACATCTGCTCATGCTTTAAGCAATGGCCTTGGCTCCATCTGGAAGAAACAGCCAAAGCAGGAATACTGAGTCTGAAAAGTCATTTTTGACCTTTTCTCCAGATAGTTGATGTTTCCTATGTGTCTTGCCATGGCATTCTTGGTCTCCCAAGGTTTTAGCATTCAATCAGTATGTCAAGGAAAAAAAAGAACTGCATATTTGTCTGACATCCTTATTCACCTTCTAGTGGAAGCATTTAAAAGGGTCATTGTGAAAAAGAATGAACTGTATAAGTGAGTGGCTTTCATGAAAAGTTTAAAATGATATGATTCTTGGAATTGGTCACCCTACTAATTACAATATTCTGTTTTCTGCATTTGCTTCTACTTATTTGTTAGCTGCATTGTTGTAGAAATGCCCTGATCAAGAAATCCTGATGTCATGTCCCACGGAACAAATCCTCTTTAAGGGAAAAAAATTATGAGTAAGGCCACCACCACTTTGCACCTCTCTGTTAATTCAATGCATTGGCGAACATCGATTTCTTAGAATTCGGTTCAGTAATATTTTTGGCCTTATACTAAAGGGGAGGCTGCAGCAGAGGGATTGAGTTCTCTAAGGTATTATTTGGAGAGGCATTTCGCTAAGATTCCTGATGTTGCCACTGGGAATGACTGTGAGACTCCTGGAGAAGCACTATGGAGATCAGCCTCCTGTCATTGGCAGCTCAACGATTTGTGCAGTGTTTTAGCTGCTCAATTTCCTTGGCTGGTGATGGTGGAGTTTTTATGAAGAGATATAATTTCTTAATCAGTTCTAAGATTTGTGGATGTAATCTAGTAAACAATGTCTCCATTAACACCTGTTTAACACAACGTCCAATATGATGCATATTATAGTTGTCAAACAAGATTAAAGCTATCAAATTCTGTGTTTTCTTTTCCACTCCTAGTGAAGAATAGTGATTCATTGTTATTTTCGTGATAGATGGTTATAATTTCATCTGAATTCGAATCCTAATAAGAGGTCTACTAGAAATTAGAAGTTGATGGTGATATGACAATAGTTTCCCTAATTTCATTGTAGCCAACAGGCTTTCAGTCAGGTCAAAGGACTTCACCAACTGATCTCATTCTCCACGGAAGACAGAAGAGAGGTTCCGCCATGTTAAAATCTGAACCAGGTGTTTTAGTGGATCAGATTGAGAAGATAGAAACTTCTAAAACTGAGATGAAGATGATTTTGAAAGTCACGGCACAAAAATCTACAAGATAGGTTCTTGTTTGCTCAAGCAGAGGAAGATTTGTTGATTTTCTTTTCAGTTTCTTCTCAATCCCCTTAGCAGGTGCCCAATGCCTTTTGGGTTCTCATTTCCATCTCCAGCATAAAGATACAACCAAAGTAGGAAACCTCAGTCTGATCAGTTTATTCAGTCAATTAATAGTCAGTCTTACTTGTAAATGGCAAGTAGCATGATCTTGACATTTCCTGCAGGCCAGATGTTTTGTATGTACTTTTATAATAGCATTCTCATTTGGCATCAGCTTCCAGACTTTGAGTCCAATGTTTTGCTTTTTCCGATTTTTACCTTGTAATGGAGTATTTGATAAACTGAGAAATATACAGGTGGATCCTTGCTAGCACAGAAATATGTGAGGGAGGTAATTTAATGCATAAGCTGGAGCAACCAGCAGCAGCAGCAGCTAGTTCTAAGAAGTTGGCAGTGACAGCCATGATACAGAAATCCACAAATAAGTTCTTGTTTGCTCAAGCTCACAATGATTTTTTCAGATTTTCTTCTTAGTTTCCTCACTCTTTCCTCAGGAGGAGTTGTGCACCTTTTGGAAGGTAACATTTCACTTAGAAGTGTAGATAATTTGGAAAAGAGCATAGCAAGTTTCATCGGGTGTTTGAACCTAAGCTTCCATAAACTGACGCTTCAACTTGAAACAACATGCCTTAAGCAAATAATAACAGGGGAAAAAAAAAAAAAAAAAAAGATCATTTGTATATTGATCTTACTAATACTGAAATCTAATCCATTTTTTTTACCGAACTTTCAGTTTTGATCCAGTTCAATGTACCCCTACGTCTAAATGAACCTCTTTAAAATTAATATTAATTGAATGTGTATTTTTCCAAGAAATAGTTTTCCAAATTTGCTGAACCTATTCTGAGGAGATGTAAAGTCTCCACCTGTTGAAACCCATGGAGTCCTGGAATTTGGTGAGACAGATTATTAGTTAACTTTCGGCCTTATAAAAAGGGAATCTGCAGATAGTTTCTATTCCATCAGGCTGAAGTTTCTGAACTTGCACCACCAGGAGGATGGCTGCAGCTGAGGAACTTATGTTCTCTTTAAGGGCTATGATAAATAAAGAGAAGACTAAGGTACTATTTGCAGAAGTGGATAGTGCTTTTGCAGATGTTTTGCTAAGCTTCCTGACGTTGCCATTGGGAACTATAGTGAGACTGCTGCTGAAGCACTATGGAGATGATCGGGCACCTGTTTTTGGAAGCTTGACAACTTTGTACAATAGTTTAGCAGATCTTGATAATGTCCATTTCTGGACAGAGGCGGGCAAGCTGATGCTGCTCAATCCAAGAAGTTGTTTCCAAGATGAGTGTTCTAAACTGAAACTCAATATAGATAATACGGAACCCACCAAGTACTTCACGTGTGAAGATTGGGATTGTCGCTTTGGAAGATACTTGAATATCAACATGTATCATGGTACCGCTAAATGTTCCAGTTGTTGCCAAACAATTAACAGAGAAATAGATGTAACAATGTCATACACTGAAGCTGCAGATGGTTATGGAATTTTTACCTTAAAAACAGTGTCTTTCTTGATCAGCGATGATCTGAGGATGGTCCCTAATGTCGCAGGATCCTTTATCCAAACTCTTAGCAATCTTGGCATTTGGGACACAGATGGGGCTAAGCAAATAACTGTCACTGTTGGATTGAATGATGTGAGACTTGATTCCCTTTTCTTAGCATTCTTAATTATTAAACGCTTTTCTTTTACAATCTCATATTTGTTTGCATCAGATTATGGATTTGCTCAAGGGATCATTATTTTCCGGGACTCCACTAACTGATCTCATTCTCCACAAAGAACAGAAGACGGACTCTGCCGTGATAGAATCTGAACCAGGTGTTTTAGTGGATCAGATTGAGAAGAAAGAAATTTCTGAAACTGAGGAGAAGATGATTTTGAAAGTAATGGTACAAAAATCTACGAATAGGTTCTTGTTTGCTCAGGCAAATGAAGATTTCGTTGATTTTCTTTTCAGTTTCTTCACAATCCCCTTAGCAGGTGTCCAATGCCTTTTGGGCAGCAACAGTTGTCTTAAAAATATAGATAATTTGCACAGAAGCTCAGCCAACTTGAACAAGTGCCTGAAGACTCAAGCTACAAAAAGCAATCTATTCAATCCCCAGCTTCCTCCGATGTATCGTTCCAAGAACCTGATTTTACCTCTGAGCGAACAGAAAAGTCCAGCGCTATATTACACCTTAGATTATGGCCGGGGCAGAGAAAATTTGACTCCCTACAGAGCCTCCAAAAGCAGTAAGCTTGCTCGTATTAATGACCCGAAAGGACAGGGAAGTTATGTTAGGGGACCCACAATGTACACGGTAACCGACAATTTAACTGTTACACCCTTGTGTATGTCCACAAATCTTTCCATGCTAGGTGGGGAGAAAATCCAGTTATCCGATGTCAAAGAATTGCAGTTTGAGATTGGGTTGGAAGAGGTAACGATTCAATTTTTTATGCAATATTTCCAGGGAGAAATGATCTTTTATGTGTGTCCATATAATGAGACTCGTTTCATCGCTGCAGGCTTTAAGCATACTCAAGGCTTCGCTTACATCGACATGTGCTTTAAGCAACGGCCTCAGTTCCATCATAAAGATACAACCGAAGCAGGAAACCTCAGCCTGATCTGTTTATTCAGTTAATAGTCGGTCTTACTTGTAAATGGCAAGTAGCATGATCTTGACATTTCCTCCAGGCCAGATGTTCCGGATATACTTTTGTAATAGCGTTCTTATTTATCACCAGCTTCCAGACTTTTGAGTCCAGTGTTTTCCTTTTTTTCTATTTTGTCCTTCTAATGGAAGTATTTAATAAACCTGTTAAAGAAACATATGGACTCTAGTACAGCAAAATGTTTGGACAGAGAAAGATACAGATGAAGGTTCATATTCTCATCTGTATCTGCCAGGTATAAGAATATCAGAAGCATTCTCTTACCTCGACTGCTGTTTTTACCTGCGCCCTCAATCCCATGTTAGAGAAACTACCAAAGCAAGAGGATTGAGGCCATTAAGGATTTTCATATGCAGCTTGTAATATATTTCTGCCTCGTTGCCCAAATTTTGCATGTGGAGTCAGTATTTGTAATTATGAACTATTAGGTTGGCATCAAAAGTTCTATGAGAAAGAAACACTTGAGTTCAAATTGGCAAGAAGAAACTAATCTAATAATTCGTAAGTAAAGTCAAAGTTTGTTCTTTGTCTTTACATGTACTTTAATAAAGGATGGAGTTTAAAAAAGAATTTGGCTTCCTACTAATTACATTGTTCTGTTTTTTCTCCATTTAAAAAAGAATTTGAGTTTGAAAATTCTCTGATTAAGAATGCCTGGTCTGAAGCTTGTGAGAATGCCCTGATCAAGAATCCACTAATTAGATTGATTCTAAAAATTGAATTTTTTAATATTTTGGCCTTATGTAAAAACAGAGGCTGCAGAGGATATATATGCTACCTTAGGCGCGCTGAACAGAGAAATATAAAATTGTAGGGGTTTAGGTCAATAGAACTCCCTGCGGATATGACAACAAAGCCAATATCGATAAGTTACATCAACAACAGATGCTGCTGTCGCTGTATAACAACAGGAGAGTGACCTTACCAACCATTCTTCTTGACTACTTAATATTTAATGACATGTAAGGGACATAGTTCACTATGAGAATGACTTGATTTTTATCTCTCGCTCCTTTACAGTAAAAGATGAAACTTTTTGTCATAATAATCAAAGCTTGTTGTCATAAAAAAATAATAATAATAATAATCAAAGTTTGTTGCTCATCTCTTTATATACCCTAAATGAAGATTAAATCTTAGAAAGAGTACTATAGGTACCTGAAAAGGTGGAAAAAGGGCAAAGATAATAGTGTAAATTGCTAATCTCAAAGGAAAACTTTTCATTTGGGCATCTAATGTATCTGCTAGCACACACTAACTAAAAAGTTGCTTAAGCCTTTACTCAGAAGAACAAGAAAGAAGAACTGTACAAAGAAAGAATGCATTTTATAAAAATTGGAATTGGTCTGATACCAACTCCTCTGTATATCTCTTGTAACTGGAACTCCTACTAATTACAAGATTCTGTTCTCTACATTTACCCCTACTGTTAATACTAACATTAACATTTTTACTGTCTCTGATTGTTATCCAACTCTGTTCACTCCATTCCCCATTCTCCCTTCCTGAATTCATTGCCAACTCCTTTATCCTCTGCACTGGAGAACCCAAACTATCTTCATGATTCAGCTCACTTGACGCTCGTGAAAATTCTTCCTCAATTGAGCTCCAAATCCCTTGATCAAGAATACTCGTGGGAGAGCCTGTGCTATCAGGGATCTGCTTTACATATGGAAGTCCAAATTCTTCGAGAAATGGATGCTGGAGGAGCTGTTTCGCGGTCCACCTCTCTTTTAGATCAACCCTCAAGCACTTGCTCACGAAATCTTTGGCTAAATCGGAAAGAGTAGCCGGAAAGTTAGGCAACTCGCCGGAAAATGCAATCCGGTGGAGAGTGGATGTTGAATTAGGCCACGGTGACTTGCCAGTGGCCATTTCAATAACTGTGCACCCCAGCGCCCAAATATCAGCGGGGAATCCCTGCTCCTCCCCACGCGCAACCTCCGGCGCCATATACATCGGCGTGCCACCGATCACCGCCTCATCCGCCACCGCCTTAGCGCAGCCGAAATCCGCAATCTTGGCACCACCTTGACTCATCAGTATGTTACTCCCCTTAATATCACAATGCACTACGCCCCTCGAATGCAAATACTCTAGTCCTCTTGCAATCTGACACGTGTAATAACCGATCACCGACTCATCGACCAGGCCTCCCCACCTGCGTACCGCATCGGCAAGCGTGCCACCGGGGGCATACTCCATGATAAGATTGAACATGGTCTTGCCATTCTCCAGCCTAATGTCACACCGCTTGTATCCAACTATGTAAGGGCTATTCAAAGTGGAAAGAATTCTCTGCTCCCTCTGCAGAGACTCGGATTGAAATAGCTCGGTGGATTTTACTGCGAAGATGTCGCCGGAGAGCCTGGAGGTGGCGATCGACACGGCGGCCGAGGCTCCGTGGCCTATGATGTGGCCTCTGGTCCAGTCCATTAGTTGTATAGTGAGTTCAAGAATGGAACTATGTGTTGTGTTTGCGTGTTAGATAAATGTGCAAAGCTATGTATATATACGTGAGCAATGATGAGAATAAGTTATAAGGTGGCATTTGGACATTATACAAATGTGTGTGTTGTCCAAATTAGTTGGGAATTGGTGGGTTGATGGTTGCTTTAACGGAAACTCTAAACGTGTCGGCATACTTATGGTTATTGGCCAAATGGGCACCAAATGGGCTGTCGCCACTTGGCGACTTTGGGGAGAAGGATGAAGAGTTGAGAAACATGATTACATAGACAACACTCCACAATCTTCCGTCCAATCACGTATCGAAACATAAATGTTGGTGCAAAAAAAATCACGTTTTGATTGAATTATTTCATTGAAAATGATTTTATAGTTTCCGAACTCCCTTTAAAGTAGTTTTTTATAATAATTTTTTGATAAGGTGTTGGATTTAAATTCATTATAATCCATTAATTAAAAGAAGTTTTATGTACTAAACTAACCCAAAAAAGAAATCATTTTATATTTGTCGAAGGGCATCAGAAAAAGTTTGAAAAATAAATAATTATTTTTGTTAAGTTGAATTAAAGGAAATATAGAATACGTTTGCCTTAGACATTGTATCCATAGTTGATGAAAATTTGATTATCAATTTAAAAACACAAAATACTTTATTATATTTAAAGGGGAGAGAGAGAGAGAGTGTGTGTCAACACCAAGTAATTGAAGTTCATTGTTCCACGTCATGCCTGACTATTGCATAAGATAATTACTTATTCAAGGAATCGAGTAGAGTATCTATGGTTTGGTGGATGGATGTGGTTGGATGATCCAAAATGCTAAAGTTTGATGCGTGGTTTTGTATTGGAGTGGCAAAAGACTTTGAAGATTAAATTTGGGAGTTGTGGGTGGTGGGTGACTGTTGAAGTGGGTTAAGCCAACCAACAAAAAGTTAGACTTTATTTTATTTGTACGTATAGACCATGTATATACCCTTGTTTGGTTGACACTTTGTATTTGAAGATAATTTCTCAAGATCAATATATTTTGTGTCCACATGGAAAGTCAATTAAAGTCTTTCTTTTTTTAACTAAAAGGAAAACAAAGCCAGCAAGTCAAGACTAATTGGGAACTTTGATACTCAACTTTTCATGCGTATCCTTTACAATGTCCTCAAATAATTAATGTTGAAGTTGCCAAAAAATCCACCTCAAATAGGGGTGAAAGATGAGTTGAATCGGCTCACAAATTCCGAAAGTCAGTTCTAGATTTGTAAATGGGTAGGGTGATATTTTACCCATACTTATATTCTGAAATACCTAAATAAAAATACCTTATATTTTATCATATCCTAAAATACTTGAAAAAATGAGATCCTAACTCTACCCCCACCTATGTTACCCAAGACCCATTGGGTCTGATTTATTGGACTTATGTTTCTAATGTATATACTAATTTTCTCAATATATTCTAAAAATATTATTTGGCATATGATAACAAAAAATTAAACAAAAAAAACTTTTTTATATTTAATTTAATTTAATCATTAAATTTAAATTAGTTCATCTTTATTTTTAATTTTTCATTTATTAATAAAGTTTATTCTTTAGCAAAATTAATTTTATTAACTATTCTTATAAAAAAAATATTTACTCCAGTATTAATTTTATTAATGAAAAATGTTCACCTGTTGCTATTGCTATTCCAATTTTTTTAAAAAAATTGCTATTCCAATATGTTAACTTTATTAATTTTATTAATTTAGTTTAATTTTCAATGAAGAAAATTATTTAGTTGTTATTGTTCATTCACATATTTGTAATTTTTATACATAAAAAATTTATCATTAATATAAATTTGATTTTGATATAAATAATTTTTAGGTTCATAGATTAAATTTAAATATAAAGTAATGGGTAATTTTTGGATATAGACCCTACCCATACCCATTACACTATCTTTAATAAATATGGATGTGGGTAAAGGTATGACATTTTGGGTCTAGGGAAGATAACACCCTATCCATTTTCAGGCTGAGTCGATTCGATTATAGCTCGACTTGAGCTTAAGTTTCTCGAGCTCGAACTCAAGCTTTACTTTAGTTGTTCAAAAGCTCATGAGTTTTTTTTTTTTTAAATATTTTTATATATTAATTAAATAATTAATATATATTAACAATTTACTTTTTTTTCTTGTAATTTTAGATATTTATTATATATGATTAAATAATTATAATATATTAATAATTTAATATTTTATTAATAATTACAGTAATTATAACAATTTAAGTCATTATAGTAATTACTATAATATATAATATAATATAAATTATTTTATGAATTATTATTAAATAATTATGATATATTAATAATTTAATATTTTTATTTGACTTAGAATTTTCTGGTGAGTGCTTGAGCCGGCCATTTTTATCGAGCTTGGCTCATTTACACTCGTATCTCAAATGTAATTAATTTGAATCCTCTATTTTATCTCTTATTCCAACTTAATGTATATATGTCAAGTATATTTGCTTTTCAATCTAATTTTTCTATAAAAAAATATATAATACACATATGAACACAGAATAAAAAATAAAATAAAAAATTCAAATTGTCCGAAATGGACTTCAGGATTTTTGTATATTTTTTAAAAGAGGATTATTGTTAGTTTCCTGATTATTTCAACTTATTTCCAATTTGACCCAATCAAAATTTCCAGTATTATAGCACCGACTAGCCTCCAAAATTTTAATTTTTTGAAAAAAAAAAAGTGAAATTGGGCTTAGTTTCTTGTTATCATAGGATTATGGGTTAGTGATTTTGCTCTTTCATGATCACCTTCTAGAGGAAACACACGCAAGGGATAATCATTTTTTCGAATCTTAAGATCTAAACCATATCTAGATTGTTAGTTTCTAGTGGCTCCTAACTTGGAAAAGAAGAATTGAAAGAGTTGTAATAAGTAAAAGGTTAGAAAAGAAAAAGGGTGTACTAATATTCAAAGATCCAATCAATAGCATCATCATGAATGATTGGTGACTACTTATTACCAAAGCTATTGACAAGGGATGAGCTCTTGTCATAAATATGAAATGACACACATTATCAACTATTCATCCAACTAAGGGTAGGGAAAGATTGAAAGTGACCCTTCTTTTTTCAAATAAAAAAGAGAAGTGTGCGCCATGTCAAGTTTTCAATTAGTTATATGCCATACTTCAAGATGAAGCCTAACATCATTATAAAATCTTAAAATATATTAAACCATTAATTAAACTATTATGGTACAAAATAAAATAAACCTTAAAAATTGGTTTAGTGTCTTAAAATGACCTTATTAGATTGGAAAGGTAAATAAAGCTATACTTGCATTTTCAAAAATTAATATCTATATGAGGATTCTGATCTTATCATAAAATAGTCGAATATTCAAATGGTTTGAAACATTATTTCATTACATTAGAAGAAAGAAAAAATGGAAATAATTAGTATCAACTCTATAATATTAATAAGAGTCTTATTATAAATTATAGTGACAGTCAATAGATTATCAATATAAATGTGCTAGTAATCATCTGGTGACCATTAAAACCACTACCTTTTGATCATATTACATCACACTGTAATAAAAAAATTATTGTCGCTTAAAATTCATATCATTATCGACTTTTTTATTATAATTTAATTATTTTATCACTAATATTATATTTTTTGATCACATAAAAAATAATAATTATAATTGCACGCCATCAAAGACCAAACAATTATAGGTATTGTGGATTTCTAGTTTTAAAGAAGGGATCACTAAAGAAGGATTGGTTTGAAAGTAAACATAATTTAGAGGGTATTAGCACTTTATAAAAGACAAATATAAAAGAATAATGTTTGAAATTTGAAGTAGAAGTCAAGGGCACTCAAAAGAAGTTGTAACTAATTTTACCAATTTAATTAACAAATCAAATCATTCAAACACTAAACAACAATAGGTGGGATTTAGTTGAAAAGTAAATAGGTAAAGGTCCACTTTTGCTTAATTGGCTAGGCTAGTCGGTCCGTCAGTTGCCGCTCGACCTTTATAGGTTAGTTGAACCGACGTAAAACATCTAATCTTTTGAATGTGCAATTGGCTATAAATATAATCTAAAGTTATACTATTTCAACCCTCAACGAATAGAAATCTTAACAGAAAAAATCTATAGAAAACCCACTTGTTTATTTATGGGGAAACCTAAATTAAATTTTGATAGAGGATTAGGGGTATGAATGAGTTGAGTTTGAATCAAGCTTAACAAAAATTATAGATTCGATTAGAGGTATGAATGAGTTGGGTTCGAGTGAAGCTTAACAAAAATTATAGGCTCAAGCTAGGGTCAAGCTCAATATTTTGAACTCAAGCTCGTTGATCCTACTTTCAAGGATTCAAGCTCAAGCTCGCAAGCTTTATGTTAGTTGAGCTCCGGTTCGAGCTCAGCTCACCAGAAAATTCTAAATCAAATAAAAATATTAAATTATTAATATATCATAATTAATAGCAATTAATAAAATAATTTAAATTATAATATATATTATAATAATTACTATAATGATTTAAATTATAAAATATTATAATTACTTAATCATATATAATAAATATTTAAAATTAAGAAAAAAAAGTAAATTATTAGTATATATTAACCATTTAATTAATATATAAAAAATATTTAGAAATAGAAAAAAGTTCAAAATTGAAGTAAAGCTCGAGCCCAAGCCTCGTGAGCTAACTCGACTTGTCTTACACCCCTATCGAGCATCAATACCATTATATGTGATTCCAATGCCAGTAAAAAGTAATCCTTTCAATAGTATTTACACATACAAATATCTATTAAATAAAATTCGTGTCACGTTGAAATATCACAAGTTCCTCTCAGCTCAGGCCATCTTACAAATAACTATAACCAAAATTCTTTTTATTTGGCAGCAACTTGAGTCATGTGCATTTAAAGCACTAGCTTTTTGCTAAGATTAATATGGCTGTACGTAAGTATGAATGCCAACGGGTGTGTGTGTTTGATTCCATTTCTCAGCTCCTTAAGACAAACTTACACCAAGTACTAAAAATT
>JACGDI010000302.1:755650-769752 GCA_014898725.1 Jacaranda copaia
TTAACTAATATTTATATGTATATATTAATATATTTAATTATTTATTATTAAATGGGTTGGGTTTAGTAAAACCCATAATTCGACCCAAATCTGACCGGATCCTAACTGTTTGGACCCAGTACCCATCTCAAAACCCATTTAATTAATCCTGAATCTACCTCAGTCGGAATGGATTCCCGGATTATCCAACTCAATGCAATGCCTATACGTAAACCCAAAGTAATAGTACGATGAACCAAAAAGTTTTCCGGTCCCTTTGTAAAGAACAATGAATAAGTATTTATTGACTACTTGCATTAACGATGCCTTGAATAAATCCATAACCTGATGAGTGCATATATATCACTGCGCGCAACAGGACTGAGAAAGTTTGTTAATACAGAATTAAGCTCACCCCATTGAAACCATATACAGTCACAGTCCTTATCTTTGGCACACCATATGTGTCTACAATGCCAAGATTGCCGTAAGTTTCTAACATGGTTCCCGTTAAATTAGGTGCCATCTGCAAATCACCACTGATTAAATGACTATATGTCATAGTAAAAAGTCCACCATCAATGGTTGTATCATTGTAATCTTCAATGAATACTTATTGGTCCATTAATTTCTTACGACATCTGCATCTCGCAGTGCCATAGTGCATGTTTATGTAGCCCAAACAAGACTCTTCACAAGTATCTGGTGGGCTGAGTATCATCCATATTGACTTTCAGGTAATTAGAACATTGACCTTGGAAAGAACTTCTTGGATTGGGCAGCAGCATCAGCTCACCAGCCTCTGTCCAGAAATGGCCATTATCTAGATCTGCTAAATCTTTGTATCAAGTGGTTAAGCTTTGAAAAACTGGTGCGTTGTCTCCACAGTGCTTCTCCAGGAGTCTCACAATTGTTCCCAATGGCAGCGTCAGGAAGCTTAACAAAATGTCTGCAAAATCGTTATCCGCTTCTGCAAATAATACCTTAGGTTTCAGTCTATTTACCGTAACCTTCAAAGAGGAGAGAACTTCCTCTGGTGCAGTCACTGTAGAAGTGCAAAACATTTTGGATTGTGACCAAGTACGCCATACAAATTTTTCTAGAGCCTCCCTTAGTCCCTTCTCATGCGGGATCTTTGCAAATTGTTCACTGTTCAATCTCTTATACACAGTTTGGTGTAGAAATTTGGCACACAAAGGTGAAGAAAATGCTGGGGAAATAAATTTTGCTTGTTTGGTTGCTCGCAGAGTAGCAAGTAAAAATACGCATCGACGTGGTTATTGACAAGCTTATAAGCCCAAATAATGATTCATTGAATTCTGTGAAATACATATTGGCCAATAAATTGAATTAACAGACATACACATAGTGGCAGTTCCTTTATTTATCAAGATTTCCAATGAATCAGATGTCAATATATTAAATAAAACTGTAAAATGTCAATGTTAGTATTAACAGTAGGGGTAAATGTAGAGAAACAAATCTTCTACTTCGTAGGAATTCCAATTGCAAGAGATATATAGAGGAGTTGGTATCAGATCGATTCCAATTTTTATAAAAAAGTCCATTTTCACTTTATACAGTTCTTTTTCTTGCTCTTTTTAAGTAAAACTTTAGCAACTTTTTAGTTAATTTTGATTAGCGTGAAACGTTTTCCTTAGAAGTTGGCTGCTTCTCTCACAGCCAAAACTTTTCGGGTACCTCTCATTTTGAACGCTCTCTTTTTCAATTTTGTCCATTTTTAAGTCACATGAAGAGATGAACAAGTAGTTTACTACTATCACGACAAACGGATTTCATTTTGAAAGCCATTCTCACAGTCAATGGTGCAATATCCCTAGCATTATTTCAAGTTGTCAAGAAGTATTATCGAGATTGGCTTGACAAAAGATCATGACTCAAGTTGAGATTTGATCTCATAGAAGGTTAGTTGAATTCAAATACAGCAACAGATGTAGTATTGAAAGCAATCACGATACCATTTGGCTAGCTGAAGCCTACTGTGGCAGCCAAATAGTCCATAATTACAAATACTGATTGCAGTGGAAATTTTGAGAAATGAGGCAGTGAAATTACAAGCAGCGTATCAGAATATTTGAGAGAGCATGAACTTCTTGTGATGTTGTCTCAGTGTTCTTGCTTTGCTCTTTTCCTTAACATGGGATTCAGGGCGTCGGACAAGGCGGTGGTCGAGGTAAGAGATGCTTCTAATATTCTTAAACCCTGCAAAAGAATAAAACAAGAATCATCATATGAATATGTATATACCAGCCATCATTTATATCTGATAGGAATCTTAAAGCATTACCTCTTCCATCCCAAACTCAATCACCCGTTCTTCAACATCAGTCAAAGGGATTTTCAGGCTGTTCAGAGTAGAAATACTCGAAATCATACATAAAGGTGTCACTGTTAAATCATCAGTTACCTTAAACATTCTTGGCCCCTTAAAATAACTATGATCATTGCCTTTCTGGTCTTTAAAAGACTTAAGTATCGATCCTGAAGCTCTTTGTTCAGTAAGAGCAAAAGTCTGGTTCTTGGAAAGATACATGGGGGCCAGCTTAGGTTTGAGTAGCTTAGTCTTAATATCTGGGGTCTTCAAGACCTCATTGCCATCGAAACATGCTATGCTTATGCGCAAATTACCTACACTCCCAAGTGAAATATCGTTGCCGCCCAAAAGGCGCACAACTCCTCCTAAGGGAATTGTGAGCAAACTAAAAAGAAAATCAACAAAATCACTGCCAGCTTGAGCAAACAACAATTTATCAGTCGGATTTTGTATCATGGCTTTCACTATCATCTTCTTAGCATTAGAAGCTGCAGCTTCTTACAACATCGTATGCAGTACTACACTAGTACATTTTGCTGTGGAAGAGTCCATCTTTTTGAGGATGAGGTCTGTTAGTGGAGTCTGAGAAAGTAAAGATGCCTTGAGTAAATCCATAACCTGAAGTAAGAAAGATACAAGAAATTAAATAAACAAAGTGAGCAAGACAGATTGTTTAAAGAGAAAGCCAAGAAATTAATAAACTCACCTCGTTGAAGCCTACAGTTACAGTCCTTATCTCGGCCCCGCATGTGTCTGAAATGCCAAGATTGCTGAGAGTTTCTAAAATGGATCCCGTTAAATTAGGTGCAATTTGCAAATCATCGGCGACCAAGAAATTATATCTCATGGTGAAAACTCCACCATCACCAGCAATGGCTTCAACATTTGACGTACCCATGAACACTTCTTTGTTCATTGATCTCCCACAGGAGCATCTCGCATTACCATAGTACAGGCTTATCCGGCCCTCAACACAGTTTTCACAAGTAAAGTATTTGGTGGGCTCAGTGTCATCTATATTGAGTTTCAGTTTAGAACACTCATCTATGAAGCAACTTCTTGGATTGAGCAGCATGAGCTTACCCCCCTCTGTACAGAAATGGACACTATCAAGATCTGCTAAACCTTTGTACAAAGTTCTTAAGCTTCCAAGGACCGGTGCCTCATCTCCATAGTGCTTCTCCAGAAGTCTCACAATCGTTCCCAATGGCAACGTCAGGAAGCTTAGCAAAGCATCTGCAAAATCGCTATCAATTTCAGCTAAAAGTACCTTAGTTTTCTCTTTATTTATCATAACTCTCAGAGAGAACTTCACTTCCTCAGCTGCAGCAGCCATCCTCTTGACTGTAAAAATGAAAATATGTAAAGTTGAAACCAATGATAGCATATAAACTTTCTGCAGCCTCCCCTTTTAAAAGCACGCCCAGTCGCCCACTGACGGATATTATTTCCCTGCTTGAAAGTAACCCCCAAATATTTTAGTTTTTTGCAATAACATGCTTTCATTTTAGTCGAGTGGTACGTGGCATAATGACATCAGTCTCTTACATAATATAAAAAGTGAGAGTTCCCAATGACTAGTAATGTAGATGCATGCGTATAAATAAAGAAAGATATTAATTTCAATTTTAACTTATGCCCATTTTTTTTTATTGAATAATGGTTTATACTTATATTTTTCATTCTAATTTGTCAAGCAAAAAATAAAATTAAAAAAAATCCCATATTAGGAAATTAGTTAAAAATTGATCACACTCCTACGAAAAACATAAGAGATGTACAACATTTATTAATATTCCTACCATTTCTACTATCGAAAGCTTTACTGCATTCTTCTCTATCTCGTATTTAATTAAAAAAAACATTGCTGTTGAATCAAATAAAAATAAAAAAGTCTTACTAATCAAGAATTAATAGAGAAATCAGTTTTTTGTAGAAATACATAATTCAAGTCTGCACTCCATGAATTAATCCTCTGCTTCAGTGCAAAGTTTTCATCTATTTTCTCGCATTCTTTTTCATGATAGCTGTTCTTTGCAATTTCATTAGGATTTCTGAAGGTATAAGTTATTTTATTATATGGTCTCTTATTTCATACGAAAATTTCCGAATTTAGGATTTTTATAAATATAAATTCAATTTGATTGTAATCATTTTTATATTTTAATAATAAAGAGCATATTGTTTTTGTTTAGTTTGATTGTAAAGTTCATATTTGTTGAATATGTTTGATTAATAAATTAATATTTTCTTGCTATATCTTTTTTAAGTTTTTCTTTTTTCATTTTTTTTAAATTTCTCATTCCTACATGCTAAAAACTAAGGCTTTGTATGGTTATGTTTCTCCGGAACAACATTATTTTGGGGAAATATAACCAAATATATTATCATTTTTTTAAATTACAAATTCTCCAATATGTACATATATTATATATATTCATTATATATTTTTTATTATTATTTTAATATTAAAAAAATAACTCAATTCTTTTTTCACCCCAAAAATCCAACAAAAAAGTATTGATTTGACTGTTATAGTAAAAAATGTCTCTCCCAAACATAAACAAACATATCAAAAAATAATTTTCCTATTCTTCAATATTTTTTTCTCTCAAAACACATAATAAAATCACACAAAAAAATATAACCAAACATTCCCTAAGTTTTATTGTAAATAGGATATAACATTGTTGTCACGCTTGGTTGTGCTAGTTTAAAGCACTTTGAGGCAGAGGATGATAAGATTTTTCTGCAGCCGTCCTTCCTTTGATAGAAAGAAAAAATATATTAGTGCCACAAATATAAGTCACCTAGGCCCTAGCTAGTATATTAGTTGACTCTTGACTTAACCATGAAGAAATAAAAAATATCAAAGAAAGAAATTAGGAAGCCCAAAGGCACAATCGCACAAATCAATGAAGAGATTTTTGGTGTTAGATGAGAAAGGACAAGGCTTTTGAGCAAGGTTTTGAAAATTAGATCGGACCAGCCGGTTCAACCGGTTCAATTGGTGATCAGAGTTCAGTCCGATTCGATTGAGCCATAAAAATCGTGAGTGGTTAAAATCGATCAAAAATCAGTTGAATCGGTCAAAATCAGTTGAAAACTGGTCAAAATTAGACCGGTTCAATCTGTTCAATTTTTTATTTTTTGAAATTTTTTATTTTTTTTTAAAAGAGAAAACTATGTTGAAGATGATGATTAAAAATTTTGGACATGTAATTTTTTGAAACATGAATTTATTTTTTTGAAATTTAATGAAGTGGTAGTTATATACTAATGTTTATATTTAATTTATTATTTTATTTTGTTTAATTTCTTTAAAATTATATCAAATATTTAGCATAGAAAAATATATTTTTACTTGAATTGAAGTATAAAACGAATGATTATTTAAATTAATGTGAAATATTATTTTTTATTGATTTATAGTTGACTAATTTTTAAATATTATTATTTTCTAAAAAATGTACTTCAAAATAAGTAAGTTAAATTTTTTTTCGAATAATATTCTTTCTATATCAATTGAAAGTTTTATTTTTTAAAAATATTAAAATATTATATATATATATTTATAAAATTAAATATAATTATTGCGTCATTATGACATTATACCGGTTCGACCACTGGTAGAACCGATTAAATCAGTAACCAGTAATATTACCGATTTATTGTTCGATCCGATTTTAAAAACATTGCTTTTGAGCAACAGATTGGTGGTGACAAAGTGGTACAGAAATATTGGGGGACATGAGTTGATTTTGTTTTGTATTATGATTGAGGGGTTGAAGAAAAGTCATGTAATGCTTGGACGCTTTCTTGGATGTAAGAATGACCTTTACGTGTTCACATTATTTTTTCCTCCAAAGCAAATTAAAGGCAGGTTTTGCTTTGTTGCCTTTTTTTTTTTATAAAGCAAAAGAATGAAGAAGTAGTGACAACGTTGTTGATGGGAATAAATTTTAAAATTTCTTTAATTTATTTTATTTCCAACAAAATGTTTTATCGTGTGTCTTAATATGACAATTAGTATCTCTATTAATTTTAATTTATTTTATTTTATGGTCTTATCAATAATTTTATTATGACTTTATAAATGTTTGACCATTTTATTTTTAATCAGTATTGGGTCTAACCCATGTTTTGAAAATCAGATCGGACTAGTCAGTTTGACCGATCCAATCGATGACCGGAGGCTAGTTCGGTCCAATTGAGCTATAAAAATCGGGAATGGTCAAAATCGGTCAAAAACTGGTTGAAACGGTCAAAACCGGATCGGTTCAATTGGTTCAGTTTTTTTCTTTTTTTTTTAAATTTTAAATTTTTTTAAAAAAAGAAAAGAGAAAATTATGTTGATGATGATGATTAAAAATTTTGGACATGTAATTTTTTGAAACATAAATTTATTTTTTTAAAATTTAATGAAGTGGTAGTTATATATGAATGTTTATATTTTAATTTATTATTTTATTTTGTTTAATATCTCTGAAATTATATCAAATATTTAGCATAGAAGAATTTATTTTTACTTGAGTTGAAGTATGAAACGAATGATTATTTAAATTAATGTGAAATATTAATTTTTATTTATTTATAGTTGATTAATTTTTAAACATTATTATTTTCTAAAAAATGTATTTCAAAATAAGTAAGTTAAATTTTTTTTCAAATAATATTCTTTCTATATCAATTGAAAGTTTTATTTTTTAGTAATATTAAAATATTATATATATATATATATATTTATAAAATTAAATATAATTATTGTGTTATTATGACGTCATACCGGTTTGACTACTAGTTGAACTGGTTGAACCAGTTGAACCAGTAACCAGTAATATTATCAGTTTATTGTCCGGTTCAATTTTAAAAACATTGGGTCTAATTATATTGGATTTATGGTGTTGTTTATGGTGTTTTAATGGCCCATCAATCTTTTCTATTGGTAAAATATCTTACTCTTATATATACGAACCATAATTCATTTTCCGCACATAGAGTTTTTAAGTTTAGAGAATTTTATTATATACACTTCCAACAAGACTTTGTGTTTCTGGCAACATGACTATGGACTGATTTCCAGCCCTCTTGTGACCGTGCACATGGGATGAGATACAACTGAAAATTAATAGAGTTTTATTTTGGAGTCATGATCAGCCAGTAGTATCCGCACGAAAGAATGCAATTATGACTTTAGGATAGCAACAAATGTCGTAACTCTCCATTGATCCAATTTTAATTTTTTCAACATTTTATGCGATTTGATTTATTAATTTATGCATTTTAATTTTGCACATTTATATTTGTGATGATTATTTTATTTTATTCCAATGATATTAACACAAATCACATATATCCACATCAGTTGTTTCCTCCATTTACATTATATTGGAACTTTTGTGTTCTAAACTTAATTGAGAAAAAAAAAATTTAAAGATTAATGATGTTTTAGTATAACATTTTAGGAAAGATGGTTCTCTAATTAAGTTCTTTGACTTATTTAGTCTAGATCATGAATGTTTGCAATTAATATTATACATATTGATATTCCTTTTGCTGATTCGAATTACAATATGACTTGGAAGTCATCCATTTTCATCCATGCTCGCCATTCTTAAAACTTAGCAATTGTAGCTCCTTATCAAGGTTACAAGATATTACATGCTAAAAGTTAATATTCCAGATTGAGGGACATGAATAGTTATATATCCCACTGTGTCACAATTTTAGTCTTAAACAGGAAATCATTAAAGAAGGTTTTGTTCAAAAGTAGACCTAATTTAGAGTATGAGCACTTTATAAAAGACAAATATAGAAGAATAATGTTTGAAATTTGAAGTAGGAGTCAAGGGCACTCAAAAGAAGTCATTCAAACACTAAACAACAATAGGTGGGATTTAGTTGGTAAGTAAATAGGCAAAGGTCCATTTTTGCTTAATTGGCGAAGTAAGTCTATCGGCTGCCTCTCGTGACTCGACCTTTATAGGGTAGTTGAACCGATGTAAAATATCTAATCTTAATTTCGAATGTGCAATTGGCTATAAATATAATCTATAGTTAAATCGTTTCAACCCTAATGGATGGGCTACACTAGCCTATTTCAAAAGTCAAATTATAAAAAATCAGATTGAATCCTATATTTTATTTTTTATTTTATTTTATGAATATATGATACATGTATTAAATATTTTTTTATAAAAATAATTAATTAAAAATCAAATACACTTGACATAAATACAGCAGATTAAAATAGAAAATGAAATAAAAAATAAAATAGATAAATAAGATAATCCAAAATGATCAAAAGTAGAGCCACTACTTTTAATACCTACCAAACTAAATCCTCTGCTGTAGCCATTGTAGAAGTGAAAACAATTTAGATTGAGACCAATTATGGCATACAAAATTTTTCTGCACCCTCACTCAGCCCATTTTTATGGGGGATCATTGCAAATTGTTCACTGTTCATTCTCTTGTACACAATTTGGTATAGAAATTTGGCGCATGAAGAAGAAGAAATTGCTAGGGAAATAAATTTTGGATGTTTGGTTGCTTGCAAAGTAGCAAGTAAAAATATGCATCCGCATGGTTATTAATAAGCTTATAAACCCGACATATTAGTGTTCACACAAATTTCGTATCTGAAAAAAGAATTACAAGACAAGAAAAATATGGACAAATCCAATATTTAATTTAAATAAAAAGTGGTTACAATCTCTGGAAACATCTCCATAACTAAGGACTAATTTCTCTTATTCTTCTCCTTGGGATTTGATTCGAGGGCCTGATGCTTGTTCTTGAATCAAATACGTAATTCCCTCTTAGATTTATGGATAAAATCACAAACTTTCTTGAAATCAAGTATTTATTTTGATATCAAGGTCTTCAGAATTTGGATGTTTTTGAAGAAAATGTAGAACCTTCGTAGTTACAATATTTTTTCAGGGCAAGAACTTGGACTTGAGAGCTTTATGCTTGAATTTGTTGATGAATTCCTTGATGAATTTCCCAATGTCCAGCAAGCCTCCTAGCACCCACTTTATAGACACAAATTAGGGTTTGTTGGTTTAAAACTTGAGTCTTCCCTTGGGCCTGAATATCATTTGAGATGGGCTTAATTAATTAATAAGTATTATTTATTTTGGCTCATTTAACTAATTTCAAAATAAAAATTTTGTAATTCATTTTGGATTGACCCATTTAACAAAGCCCAAATTTATTATGAACTTTAATTTAAAACCCAATTTAATAGTCAATTTAATTGGACTATTAAATGATAATTTATCTTAATAAAATTTTAATGCCAACAATCAGTAAATTGAATTCTTAGAAATCAATATTAGCCAACAAATCGAATTAACTGACACACACATAGTGGCAGCAGATCCTTTATTAATCATGATGTCCACTGAATCAGATGTCAATCTTATTAATTAGCACATTCTTGATCGGGACATTCTATCAACAATGCAAATGACAAATGTTAAATACAGAAAAACAGAAAGAAGCCCAATTCCAAGAATCATATGGAGGAGTTGAGTTGATGCCAGATAAATTTCAATTTCATGAAAGCCACTCCTCACTTTTACACTTCCAAGAAAGTGAACTAAATACTTACATTAGAAGGTGAATTACAGTACTAGACACTGGAGAATATTTTTTGTGTTTTTTTTCTCTTGACATACGAACTCAAAAAGGCCTGGGGAGTAAAGAAAAGTTCCACGATAAAAATGTCAAGATTGACATTAAGACTCAGCTTTCCTGCTTTGGTTGTTTCTTCAAGATGGAGCTGAGGCCATTGCTTAAAGCACAAGCCGACATAAGTGATGCTTTGAGTATGTCTAAACCCTGCAGCAAAGAAAATGAGTCTAAATTATATGAACACATTAAAGATAATTTCTCCCCGGAACCATTATATGAAATGATTACCTCTTCCAACCCAATGTCAATGTCCAGTTCTCGGACATCTGATAACTGGATTTTCATCTCATTGAGAATAGAAACACCTGAGGACAAACACAAAGGCGTAACTGTTAAATCATCTCTTACCATATACATTCCTGGTCTCGTAACATAACTCCCCAGCCCTTTCGGGTAAATAATATCCACTGGCTGACTGTAAATGTGGGGACTGTGGGAAGACAAAAACTCTTGGTTTTGAACATGACGGTAATATAGTTCTGGAGTTCTTTGTCGGCTAAGAAAAAAAATGTGGTTCTTGGGAGGATATATAGGTGGAATATCCGGGTTGAATAGATTCTTTGTTGTAGCTTGAGTCTTCAGATAGTTGTTCAAACTGGCTGAGCTTCTGTGTAAATTTTCTATATTTTTCAGACAACTTTTACTGCCCAAAAAGGATTCCACTCCTGCTAAGGGGATGGTGAGGAAACTCAAAAGAAAATCTATGAAATTTTCTTCTGCTTGAGCGAACAAGAACCTGTTGGTAGATTTCTGCACCAAAACTTTCAATATTAACTTCTCAGTTTCAGGAGTTTCTTTCTTCTCAATCTGATCTGGTTCGGATTTTATCAGGAAAGAGTCGGCCTTCTGCCTTCTGTGGAGAATGAGGTCAGTTAATGGAGTCCGGGAAAACAAAGATCCCTTGAGCAAATCCATAACCTGATTCAAACAAATATGAGACAGATAAGAAAAGTGTTTACTAATGAATATTGCTAAGTCATAATCAAGACTGACCTCATTGAATCCAACAGTCACAGTTCTTTGCTTGGCCCCATCGGTGTTCGTAATTCCAAGACTGCTGAGAGTTTGAATGAAGGATCCTGAGACATTAGGTGCCATCCTCAGATCATCACTGATCGCGAAAGACGCTGTGTTTATGGTAAAAACTCCATCACCATCAGCAGCTTGATCCAAATTTAGTATGGCTATTTCTCTGTTCATTGTTTTCCCACAACGGCATGTTGCAGTACCATAATACATGCTAAAAAAAATCCACTTATAGTCACAATGCTGTTTTTCACACGTGAAGTATTTGGTGGGCTCAGTGTCATCTATGTTGAGTTTCAGTTTAGAGCATTCATCTTGGAAAGAACTTCTGGGATTGAGCAGCATCAGCTTACCCGCCTTTGTCGAGAAATGGACATCATCAAGATTTGCTAAACCTTTGTACAAAGTGGTTAAGCTTCCAAAGACAGGTGCCTCATCTCCATAGTGCTTCTGCAGAAGTCTCACAATTGTCCCCAATGGCAACGTCAGGAAGCTTAACAAAACGTCCGCCAAATCGCTTTCTGCTTCTGCAAAAAGGACCTTGGTTTTCTCTTTGTTTGTCATTACTTTCAAAGAGAACTCAACTTTTTCTGCGTCAGACATCTCCTCTCTTGGTTGTACAAGTTTACAGCACTTTCAAACAGATAACGTGTAGATTTTCTGCAGGCTTCCTTCCTTTGATAGATAGAAAAAATATATTAGTGCCACAAAAATAAGTTACCAAGTATATGTTAAGCTAGGTGATAGAAATTCTGTGATCAATAAGTAGTCAAGGCGAGAGTGGAGCTCTCTATTTTTAAGACGAATTAGTTCTGCATGCACTTGTGTTAATGGCAAATTAGCTATCTTCTCCCAAAAAACAACTAATTCAATGGTTGCAGCACTACAAATCATTTAATCTCTCAAACTTAAGCATACTGAACTCTCATTTAAGTTTTGGACACTGCCGAAATGTTGTGTGAAAATGCTTGTTTTTGAATGATGCAAATTTGGGACTAATATAATTTAATCATCTCGCAAAAGTTTGAAAGTTTGAATTTGGTCCAAAAAATAAATATTGAACTAAAGGCCCAATTTAATTTAATGCAAGCCCAAGGCCACGCCACACCAAGCCAAGCTGAGCCAACCGAAAAGGGCGGTGCATGTGTGGCTCTTAATGAACCTAGCATCATGTAGGTCCTCCATCTTCCAAATACTTATGGTACCCTCATGGGGACCATCTCTTACCTCCATACTTGAGTTATTTATTTTAGTCCACATTTCATTCATTTTTAAATGTGGGATAGAGTTTCTCTCCTCCTATTCCTTTGGCAGTTTGGCTTATTCTTATTCTCGTCTTCTTAATCAACATCAAATATATCATTTTGACCATTAATTTTTCATTCACTTGAAATTGGTTTTGGCCAATTAATCGCATTATCATCATTTAACTACTGTATAGTTTACGACGATCATCAATTTTTTAGAAAGTAATGCTTTGAGTCCACTTAAATATTTGGTCAAAGAAGACCAATTTCCAATGGTATATTAGTTGACTCTTGACTTTAACCATGAAGAAAGAAAAAATATCAAAAAAAGAAATTAGGAAGCCCACAGGAACAATCCCACAAATCAATCAAGAGATCTTCGGTGTTAAGTAAGCAAGGACAGAGCTTTTGAGCAAGGATTGGTGGTGACAAAGTAGTAAGAAATATGGGGAGAAATGAGTTGATTTTCTTTTGTGCTATGATTGAGGGGTTGAAGAAAAGTCTATGTAATGGTTGTACTCTTTCTTGGATGTATGAATGAGCTTTATGTGTTCACATTTACTTCCCCTCGAAAGCAAACTAAAGGCAAGAATAAGGTAGTGGCGACAAAGTTGTTTCCTCCATTTATAATAAATTGGAACTTTTGTGAACTAAACTTCCTTGGGAAGAAATATTGCTTTTTTTTTAAAGATTAATGACATTTTAGTATAACATCTGTGGAAAGATGGTTCTCTAATAATATAAGTTCTTTGACTTATTTAATTTAGATTATCAATATTTGAAATTAATATTATACACATTGATATTTCTTTTGCTAATATGAACTCTACGAAGAATGCCTTGAATACCGTAGATCTCCTTGAATTTGTTGGAGAGAGTTGTTGGATTAGTTCAAAATTTCTCTCACTTGTTGGAATTTATGTTGTGTGTAGAATGAGCTTTAATCACTTCCTTTATATAGATGCTTGATGAGATACTTTCAAATTAACTTGAACTTCTTTTAGGTTTATTTCTTTGATAAGATAATATCAAATATTAAAGGATAATATCAAGTACCAAAAGATAATATCAACTACCGAGATATAGTATCACATATCTTTGATTTGATTAATCTATAGATATAGAATTGCATCTTTAACACTTGTCAATATTTGATTTGAATATAAAATAAATACTATAATACTAATTAAAATTAACTATTTATCTTTTGAAATTAAATTTAATAAATTCCAAAATACAAATGAAAAATTTTAAACTATTAAGTAGTATATTATTTTACACATGTCACTTCTCAATTAGCCAAAAAATTAATATGTTTACAAATACCCCCACTTCAAGACTTGGCGAAAGATGTGTCAATTATATATAAAAGAGGCAAGACTTGAAGTATTTGACAAGTTTTCTTTTTCTCCCAATTTTTTTTCGTATGTTTGCGATAAGAATATCCTCCAAGCATTCCTCAAGTTATGGTGCCCAAAAAAAGGAGTCAAGTCATAACATAATTCAAAGTAAATAGCCTTTTGAGAGAGCGTTCTATACACAGTTTAAACTTATGCGGGTCAAGAGTAACATGCAGCTTAGGGTCTTGTACCAAGGAGTATATTTTACTTAAATAGACATTTTATACTCGAGTCAAGAAGTCCATTTGAATTTGATTGATAATTTATACTCATGTTAAGGAGTTTACTTGAGTCTGACTTATGAGATAGTTTACACACTTATCAACAAGTACAGTAGAGACTTGAAAAATTTTAGATAGTTTATGCTTCTATTTAGTAGCATTATTGATAGTTTAAGCTCTTATCAAAGAGCAC
>JACGDI010000302.1:772259-805339 GCA_014898725.1 Jacaranda copaia
AATTGGCATTCATCCAAAGTTAATTAACAATTAATTATGCTAATTATGCCAATTACAATAGAAGCTCCGGATTGAACAGATTGTTTTCTGTAGTTTTCAGATACTTGTTCAAATTGGCTGAGCTTCTGTGTAAATTATCTATGTTTTTAAGACAACTGTTGCTGCACAAAGGCAAAAGGGTTTCCACTCCTGCTAAGGGGACGGTGAGGAAACTGAAAAGAAAATCAACAAAATCTTCCTCTGCTTGAGCAAAGAAGAACCTACTCATAGATTTCTGAGTAATAATTTTCAGAATCATCTTCTTATCAGATTTAGAGGTTTCTTTCTTCTCGATCTGATGCACTAAAGCAACTCGTTTTAATTTTACTGTGACAGAGTTCTTTTTGTTTTTTTTCGGCGGAGAATGAGGTCAGTTAACGGATTTCGGGAAAACAAAGATCCCTTTTGCAAGTCCATAATCTGATGCAAACAAATATGAGATTGAACAAGACAGCATTTGATTAAGACAGAAATAAAACAAGACTCACCTCATTGAATTCAAAAGTCACAGTTCTTTGCCTGGCCCCATTAGTGTCTGAAATACCAACATTGCTTAGAGTTTGAACGAAGGATCTTGCAGCATTAAGGACCATCCTCAGATCATCACTGATCAACAAAGAAAATGTTTGTAATGTAGAAACTTCATCACCAATTTACCATCAGAAGCTTGAGCCTTGGATTCTATTACAATTCTCTGTTCATAGTTTTCCCACATTTGCATCTTGCTGTACCATAGTACATGCTAAAACAGTCCCATCCATAGAGACAGACAACTTCTATTTTCACAAATGTAGCCTCGGGGGGAAGAAAAATATAGCCCTAGAAGTTTAGTCACCAGGATATAACATACGAGTTCCTTGTTTGAGAGGAAAAATCTAGCTCTTGGAGAGATACATTGGAGGAAGCTTGGGATTGGATAGACAGTTTGTTGTATTTTTCAGCATATACTTGTTCAAATTGGCTGAGCTTCTGTACAAATTATCTATTTTCTTAAGACAACTTTTATTGCGCAAAAGCCATTCGACTCCTGCTAAGGGGATGGCGAGGAAACTAAAATGAAACTTTATGAAGTCTTCCTTTGCTTTAGCAAACAAGAACCTATTGTTTGATTCTTGTAACCATGATTTTCAAACTAATGCAAACAAATACAAGAATGTACAAATTGTTGAATAAAGATAGTTAAGATAGAATCAAGACTCACCCCATCGAATCCAATGGTTACAGTTCTTATCTTGGTGCCATCCGTGTCTATAATGCCAAGATTGCTAAGAGTCTTAAGGAAGGATCCTGCATCGTTAGGCACCATCCGCAAATCCTCGCTGATTAAGAAAGACAATTTTTATCGTAACAACTCCATTACCAGCAGCTTCGTTCGAATTTGTTATGCCTGCTTCTCTGTTCAATGTTTTCCCACAACGGTGGCATCTAGCAGTATCATAATACATGCTAAAAGAGATCCACTTACTGTCACAATTCCTATCTTCACAAAAGAAGTACTTGGCGGGCTGAGTATTGTCTATATAGATTTTTAGTTTAGAACATTCATCTTGGAAAGAACTTCTTGGATTGGGCAACATCAGCTTACCTACCTGTTTATAGAAATGGACATTATCAAGATCATCTAAACCTTTGCATCAAGTGGTTAAGCTTTGCAAGACTGGTGCATTATCTCCTTAGTGCTTCTCCAGGAGTCTCACAATTGTTCCCAATGGTAATGTCAGGAAGTTTAACGAAACATCTGCAAAATCACTATCTACTTTTGCAAATAATACCTTAGTTTTCTATCTATTTATCATAACCTTCAAATGGAACTTCCTCTGCTACAGCCATTGTAGAAGTGAAATTATTTTAGATAGAAACCAATTATGGCATACAAATTTTTCTGCTGTTGTTACCATGGTTCGCTGGAACAGCTGGATTGGAACCGAATCGGCCCTCAGTGTTCCATCGCACTGACTTGGAATGGAGTTCTTGCTAGGATGGCGGGAAGTGGCCGATTAATCGCCGGATCGACCGTTCCAGACTGATAAATTGGGACGGCACATTGGAACGGAACGGCACGCTCGTTTTGGAACCGAAACCTTTCTGTCCGTTTTTTCAATGAGTACAAACGCGAGCAATGAGGCTGGGAATTCAGATAATACATTCAATGCGATGCTCAAATATAGATTAAATGATAGGTTGCCAAAGGCCAGAGGCATTCCGTAGTAAATCATGCCCATGCCGAAGCCCGCCACCATCACCACTACAACGGAACAGCAAAGACAGCGAACAGCAGCAAAGACAGGAGCCAGGTTTCTGTTTTTCGATCCAATGAGCAACCCTCTGCCTTGGTGCTTCAGTTGTTTCTTGGAGCTCCTCATGAGCTTCACCTGCTAGTGGCAGACATAATCACAGCACTTCGCTTGGGAAATAGCAGATGTGGTGATAGTCAAAGAGAAATCAAATTTGAGATGTGGGATAGGGTACTTGGGAAATGGCAAATGTGATGATGAGTGGTGGAGCTTTGTTCGTGCAAACTTTCAGAGCGAGAAGAAATTGAAGTTATTGTACTCGTTTAAATTATTGTACTTTTAAAATTGCAACATATTGGCATGTGAAATAAAAAGAATCTGCAATTAATTTGATTGCTATAAACTATTGAGTCTCAATAATTTTATCTCAATAATAAAGCCTCAATAATTTTATTTTTATTAAAAAAAAATACTATTTTCTATTATTGAAACAGATGGGCTACGTCTATAAATTAAATTCATTACAACACCATCCAATTCAATTCATCACAACACCATTCAATTCACTTCAATACACCACTATTATTCTATAATTTTTCTACAAGCTCGTGGCATAAAATTTTGGTTCCTTCGCAATAAATAAACATTACGTTTATAATTATATAAAAATATTAATTGTCTAAGGATTCTTATCTTGGTGTCCTGAAAGGTGATAGATATGCTTATTTAATTATTTTTTTCAATTATTTAAATATTATTATATTTATAATAATTTAAATGAGATCGATGAGTATTTAGTTAGATGTTATATTTATGTCTTTATTTTGTTATGATATTTTATAAATATTATTACTAATGCTTTATTCTGTGTATATTTTAGGATGGTTCCAAAACGAGATATTGGTTGGAATTTTGGTGATCCTATAGGTGATGGTCAGAAAACTATAAAATGCAAATATTGCAAAAAAGTTATTAATGGCGGAATAACAAGATTAAAACAACATTTTGCACATGTGTCAGGAAATGTGAAGCTTTGTATAAAAGCCCCTAAAGACATAACACAAATGCTCTGAAAGCATCTTCAAGATTCTAAAATTGCTAGAGATGTAATGAAAAAGAAGAAAGAAGCAGCTATAAGTGTAATCCGAGAAGAATCCATGGATAGATACACACTTGATAGCAAAAATAGTAGCGAAGATGAAGATGAATTTCACAGTAGCTATGTCAATGAAGAAGGTTTGTCACAAATTAAAATAAAGCAATTGAGGAATGCTATGAGGAAAGTCGTAAAATGGCCAGTTATGAAGAAGAGATATACCGTCGCCATGGTTATGGTATGTCCAATTTTAATTTATAATATGTCATTATATATTTGTATAGACACTCATATGAACTTCATTTTTGTAATTATAGGGAACTCTAGATCTCAAGGGCTAACAACAGGCACAAAGAGAGAAATTCCGTGTAGTTTTAGCGTGAAGGAGAGAGGTAATAAGCCTTCAAGTGGGATTAATTCTTCGTTGTTCCCATCAAAACAAAAAAGTATAAAAAATTGGTTTGAGCCCCTAAAAGGTAAAAGAAGTTGGTAAGTTTATATCAAAGTGGTTTTTATTCAATGTGATCCCATTTCATATGACTGATAGCGGCCTTTATTATCAATCCATGATTAATACTATAGCTGAGGCAAGGCCAGGAATAAAAGGGACTTCGAGACGCCAAATTGATGGGATTTATTTAGATGAGGAAATGAAAGAAATTGATGGGTATATAAATACCTTAAAGATGAAATGGCCAGAGTATGGGTGCACAATTATGTCTGATGGTTGGAGCACCCATAATAAACATCCCATCATAAATTTCATGATATATTGTGATCATCAAATGATATTTCATTCCTCAGTAGATTGTACCAATAAAAGAAATTCAGCTGACTATAATTTTAGAAGATGAAAAGATGCAGACAATGTGTACAAAATTATAATAGATCCAAGATTTTGGAAAGGAGAGTGAGAAATTCAATATGTTATGGAACCACTGATAAGAGTTCTCAAAATTATAGATCAAGATAAAAAAAACCCACATTGGCTATTATATATGAAGGCATGGACAGAGTGAAGCTCGCAATAAAAAAAGCAACTAAAGATTGGAAATATTATTGGGACATTATTGATGAGTAGTGGTACAGACAATTGCACCAGCACTTGCATGCTACAGGTAAATAGCATCTATCATTTAAATATATATTTTTTCATTTAGTTATAGTTATGTATAACTAATAACTATACATAAATATGTACTTTAGCATATTTTTTGAATCCCACACTTCAATATTCTGACACTTGTGTGTACACTGATGAGGTGAGATAAGGGCTTAAAGCTAGAATCAAAAGGCTTGAACCTAACCTAGAAGCACAAGCTCAAACTCTCAATGAGGCAAGCACAATTATTTGGCATTTTTATAAATATTCACTTTGTCAAGTATAACAATTTTTTTTATTATGTTTGTTATTAGATTAAGTTATTCTGTGACAAGATATGAGAGTTTGGGTCTCCTCTTGCGAGGAGAGTAGTAAAAATTACTTTACCAGGTATTTTCTATTGTTTATTAAGTGTTATCATAATCATAATCTTTTTCTACATCATCAAAATTATTATTTTAATTTTTTTTAAATATTTTGTATCAGCTAAATGGTGGATTAATTATGGTGATGAAGCTCCTCACCTTAGAAAAATTGCTATCAAAGTCCTAAGCCAAACATGCACATCTACTGATTGTGAAATAAATTAGAGCACATGATCATTAATACACACAAAACTTCACAATCGTTTGGCTATAGCAAAGCTGCACAAGTTAGTTTATGTCCACTATAATATGCGACTCAGGGTGCGAAACATTCATTATAAGAAAGAGGATAATGATTATGATCTTTCTATTGATCTTAATCAAATATTCCATGATGATGACATTTTGGATGAGTGGACTTGAGAGAAAGAGATGCCTCGACTACCAGATGATACAAAGTGGTTAGATGTAGAATTGGAGGAAGACAATGATAATTTGACAATTAATGCTCTAAGAGGTACCAAAAACAAAACAGTTGATGCATTGTCAAGACAACAAAAGGAAAAACATATTCAGGTAAATCATGAAAGTGATGACACTGATGAAACTAGTGATAGTAATGAAACTAATGATACTGATGATGGGAATGATGATCAACTACCACATGGTAGTGGTGAAAGATATGCTCATATAGGTGGTCAAGACTATTATGATAGTCGTTATAACACTGGGATGTCGTGGGCCGAAGGAGATGAAAATTATTATGCAACTCAAGACACTGACCATGGTTATTAGCTAGAAATAAAGGAGAAACGCCATTTTTTGGCTAATTTGTCAAGTGCTAATGATCATTGCCATCCTGGTAGAACATTTAGAGGAGGATATAGAAGTGTTGATGAGTACATGCAAAGTTTGGGCCTAGAGAATACCAACAAAGGTGGCCTAAGGAGTATTTTGATAATGTGCAGAGCAACTATGGCAGTAATTTGACTTCTCACACCCACTCTTGTTGCTATGTTGATAGAAGTTATGATAGTTCTACGGGAAGACAAAATAGATATTATGATTCTTCATCCTTCAATAGCACTGACTATGGATATTGTAAATTTGATTATGGATCGAGCAATACTAGTGGCAGACATAGTTAGTTGGAAGGACACTTTGAATATGCCCATGATAGATATCATGATCATTTTTCTTCCTGAAGCATTGGATATCATGGATATGATTATGGATCTTCTTCAAGTAATAATAGTAGCAATGGTTTTTGGGATTTGGATACTATCATTATGGTGATGAGCCATTGCTATATGCACAACCATCTTATAATCCTTTCTCATCACATTATTTCAGTTATAATTCATCTAACCAATCTGCAAATCCTTGACCTAAACCTTATGGTACATATTCTTCATTTTATCATTCGTCTATCTAATTTCATAATTCATTTGAGATAAATAATAATGATTTTATACCTCCTCGTCACTCCACATGGTACTAGTAATAAATTAATTTTGTTATAACTATTTTTATCTTTATTATGTTGTACAATAGCTTTTCTAATATTTATGAGCTTCACTGAGCTAATGTAGTCTATAACATTAATTTGAGATATCCAAAATTACACTAATTACTTTATATAAGCAAGAAATAGAGTTTTTAATGTTTTAATATTTTTTATAATTTATTTGAATTTTTTAAATAATTTAATGACAAAAATATGCGGAACCCCTATGACCATTCCGTGACATTGCAATAGAACTAGAACCGCACCCTCTATTCCGATCCCTGCGACTGTTCCTACGAACCATGGTTGTTACCTAAAAAGACCAAATAGTAAATTGAGAAATAAAACCAAAGTAATTCAATGAAAGAGATAACAAGATTTAACGTGGTTCGACTATGTATTTAATCCACCCGATAAAGATATGAATTTATTAATTCCAAATCAAGGTGCCAAGTACAATTCAAGTCTCACAAATCTCATGAGAACACCTAACTCCTTCGTTCTACACTCCGTTCTGAGAGAATATCTTTAAAGTAGTATAGAATCTAGTTTCTAGGGTTCGTCCTTATGTCCTTATTCAAATTGGAAGAAAATAAGGTTTAAATACCCAAAGAATATAGCAAAATGACCCATAACCCTCGCATCATGTGCGTGGTGCACAAGATTTACACCACAGCATGCAAAACTCCCCTTGGCAGAATTTTCTCCATGCCAAGACACATGGAAATTGCACCTAGGTGCAGCATTGTAGTGTACTGCACGCCCTAGCATGCAGTTCCAAATTATGTCCTGTTCGGTCCTTGGCATGTGTTGTGGCCTCTTTTGCTTATATTTCATGCTCGAGTGCTACTATCCTAGTGCCCTGGCCCTTGACATCCTACCAACACATACTGGGGCACGCTCCAATGTCCTATCTCATCCATTCTATACCGTTTCACACCATTTCCTCCATTTCTCGCCATTTGTAGCTTAAATTTCAAGGTATAATCAACAATTCTCCACCTTGACTTGAAATTCTCCATCCATCATTTTTGTCCCTGCCCCTAAAGAAGGCCATCATGTAAGCTTACAAATATTTATTAAATCCAAGCAATGCTCGAATTTGATTCCTAGAGCAGTCTTTGTCAACATATCTACAAGATTATCCATAGTCCCAACCTTGTCAACCAAAATGAAACTTTGAGACATAATATCCTGGACAAAGTGATACCTCACATCAATGTGCTTTGTTCTCTCTTAAAATGCTTAATTCTTTAACAAGTGTATAACACTCTAACTATCACAAAATATTAAAGTAATATCAGAACTCAAAGCCATATCATCAATCAGCCCCTTTAGCTAGATATCTTCCTTCACACCTTTAGCTAAAGCCATGTACTCAGTTTCTATTGTGGACAATCCAACTCATGAATACAAAGTCGCTTTCCAGCTAACCACACAACTCAAAGCACAAAACACATATCTTTTCATAGACCTTTTGCTGGTCAAATCTCTGGCATAATCCGCATCCACATAGCCAATATTATAATAGTAGAATTCAATTAACTATATTTCAAACATCTATCTGCAAAGCCTCTTAAATACTTCAAAATCCATTTGACTACTTACCAATAAGTTTTTGCTAGCATGTGTATGTACCTACTCATAATACTGACTGTATGTGAAATATCTAGCTTAATGCACACCATGGTGTGTATCAAATTGCCAACTATACTAACATATGACACATTAAACATGTGCTCCATCTCCTTCTCAGTACTCAATGATAGATCTAATAAGAGCCTAAAATGAGTTACAAGTGGCATAATAATTGGCTTGGACTTATCCATCCAAAAATACTCAAGTTTTTTCTAAATATAATTTTGTTGAGACCAGTATAACCATCTGGAATGTCTGTCTCAAATGATCTCCATGCCCAATATCCTCTTTAAACTGCCCAAATCTTTCATCTCAAATTCTTCACTCAACTAAGCCTTTAAAATGTTGAACTCAAGTATGTTTCTAGAAGGAATCAACATATGATCAACATAAGGCAACAAATATACGAGAAAGCTATTACTACCTTTCTTATGATATACACAACAATAATAAATGCTTCTAGTATATCCTATCTTAATAATAAGAGTATCAAACCTCTTATACCACTGTCTATGAGACTACTTTAAGCCATATAAAGACCTCTTCTAAATGCATGCTTAATTTTCTTTTTTGAAAACAATAAATCCCTCTAGTTGACTTATGTGAATTTGTTCCTCTAACTCACCATGCAGAAATGTTGTTTTCACATCCATTTGCTCAAGCTCCATATCAAATAAAGCTATCATGGCAAGTAATACACAAATGGAGGTATGCTTTACAACTAGAGAAAACAACCCATGAAAGTCAACTCCTTCTCTCTAAGTAAAACCCTTAGCAACCAATCGCGCCTTATATTTAGTATGCTCAACCCCAAGAATCCCTTCATTTCTCCTGTATACCCATTTGTAACCTACAATTTTCTACCCTTTAGGTACATCAACTAGCTCTCACATGCTATTCTTATGTAGAGACTTCATCTCTTCATTTATAACAACTACCCATTTATCATAATCTGGACGATAAATGGCCTTTTTATATGTGACTATATCATCACCCACAAATTCCTTAGCCAAACTCAAAGCATAAGCAACCAAATCTGAATATGCAAACTGCTGTAGTGGTTTGATCTACCTTCTGTCTCTATCGTGAGCTAAACGATAGTTCTGTAGTGAATTAATTTCTTGCTACTAATTAGGTGACAATGCGTTCTCACAAGCTTCATCTACTACTCTTTGAAACTTGTGGAGTGTCAATATCAATCTTCACCTTCTTCTTAAGGCTCTGTTGACTTTTTTCACCATACTCCACCTTCTTCATCATAGTAGACTCATCGAATGTCACATCCTTGCTGATAATCACTTTGGAGCCCTTATCATTAGTACATCACAAATGGTAACCCTTGACTCCATCTGCATAGCCTAGGAATATGCACTTTCTAGCCCTCAGCTCAAGTTTCCTATCGCAAACATGAGCACAAGCTAGACACCTAAATACCCTAAGATTTAAGTGATGAGCAAGAGATCTTGACCAAATTGTCATTGGTATCTTGCAGTCTAAAGCAGTCGATGGTGACCTATTCACCAAATAGCAAGCAGTATTAATAACTTCAGCCCAAAAATCCTTAGACAATTCAACATTAAAGAGCATATATCTATCTCTCTCTAAAATAGTTCTATTCATCTATTCTGCAACTCCATTCTACTATGATATATGTATAATTATACATTACCTCATAATTTTTACCTTATTGTAGAACTCCTAAAATTCCTCGTTGTAGAACTCCAATCTATTGTCAGTCCTCAAGCATTTGATCCCCTTTCTATCTGCTTCTCGATCAAAGTCTTTTAATGCTTGAAGTTGATAAATACCTCATCTTTATACTTCAACATATACACCTATATTGTTCGTAAGAAATCATTAATAAATGTTAGCATATACCTAGCATCATCCTTTGAGAGAACTTAAGAAGGCCCCTAAAGATTTGAGTAAATATAATTGAAGGTACGCTTGGTCCTAGAAACTACAATGCTGAACTTCACCCTATGCTGCTTGCTATGAACATACTGCTCACAAAAATTCAGCTCCTAGTTTTCTCTCCATAAAGTACACCCATTTTGCTTAATTCTGACATTCCCCTATCACTCAGATGCCCCAACTACATCTGCCACAATCTCATAGTATCATTAAGTGATGAAGAAACTGTTGCAATACTAGAAACTATACTACCCTGCAATATGTAAAGACCATTCCTCTTGTAACCCTTCATGATTAGCAGAGCACCCTTGGAAACCTGTAGAACTCCATTCGAACTCTGTTTTAACAATCGTTCTTATCTAGAGTACCTAATAAAATTAAATTTTTCTTCAGATCAGGAACATGATGTACATCTATCAGCTTCTTCACTATTCTATCGTGCATTTTGATACTCACTGTGTCAATCCCAACAACTCTGCAAGATCCATCATTTTCCATGAGCACTTTACCACCATTTTATTTCTAGTAAGTGATAAATCAATCCTCTCATAGGCACATATGGTAGGAATATGCACTATTTAAAATCCACTCAAAACTTAAAAAACTCTTAGTAATATTGAGAATAATCACATCATCTAAATCATCCTCAAAAATTCCAGTTACATCATCCTATTTCTAATCAGAAGATTCACCCGAATCATTCCACATTTTGGATAATTTCATTTTCAGTGCTCCTTTTCTCCACACTTAAAACATTTATCGTTTGTTACAAGTTTACTTTGGGATTTAGATTGCCTACTCCTTCCCCTTTATTTCGGTCCCCCCTTTGCAACCAATCCTTCTAAACTTTCACTATCATTACTACCTAAGACATATTTTCTGAGCTCATTTGAATTCAATGAGGCCTTCATATCCTTCATTGATATTATATCTCTCCCATATAACAAAATAGTAACCAAGTGCTTAAAGAATTTAGGCAAAGAACACAAAAAAATTAATGCTTGATCTTCATCCTCAATTTGTACATCTATACTAGTGAGATCCAGTATCACCTTATTGAAATAATCAATCTATTGAGTAATAGATATACCTTCCTTTATTCTCACTATGTATAACCATTGCTTCAAATACAATCAGTTTTTGAGGGACTTCATCATATACAGACTCTTTTACTTTGACCACAATTCTATTGATGTACTTTCTATGGCGACCTCTCTTAGTATGTTACCAGCCAGCGATAGCACCAAACTGTCGTAAGCCTTCACCACAAATTCATCTTTTTCTTTATCTGAAGGCATCATAAGCAAGAATTCTCAACCCTTTAATGCTCTCTATTAACCTTGTTGATGTAAGAAGCGTGCACTTTCATCTTACACAATCTAAAATCGTTCTTCAAATCATATTTCTATACCTCGTACTTCATGGTTGACATTTGATCAATCCTAACTCTAAATATCAGTTTGTTGTAATCCAAAAGGAACAATTAGTAAATTGAGAAATAAAAGCAAAGCAATTTAATGAAAAAGACAACAAGATTAAATGTGGTTCAATAATGTGCGTAATTTGCCCGACAAAGATATGAATTTATTAGTTCCAAATCAAGGTGCCAAGTATTATTTAAGTCCCACAAATTTCATGAGAACATCCAATTCCTTTATTCCATACTCCATTATGAGAGAATATCTCTGAAGCAATACAGAATCTAGTTTCTAGGGTTCATCCTTCAACACCCAAAGAAAATAGCAAAAGGCCCATAGGCCTGCGTGCCATGTCAGCGCACATAAGATTTGAACCCTGATGTGCACTCCTTTTGGTAGCATTCCCAGCATGCCAAGGTGAGTGGAATATGTGCCCCAATACCCAATTTTAAATTGTGCCATGCTTTGATGCGGCCTCCTCACGCCTTAGCACGCGTTGTGGCCTTCTTTGCCAAAATTTTGAGCTTAGGCTTTGCTATCCTTGCGCCCCAAGTGTGGTGTCCTACCAATGCACATTGAGGCATGCTCCAATATCCTGTCTCATCTGTTCTATACTATTTTGCACCATTTTCTCCAATTTTTGTTGTTTATAGCTTAAATTTCAAAGTATAATCGACATCTGCAGCCCTCCCTTTTTGCAAGAACAAAAATCAAGCCAAGAATCTATCCTACTAAACTTTATAACTCTGTAGGTCTCAATAGACTATGAGAGTATAATTAGACCTTCTAACTTCAAGAAAAACAATTATGAAAATTTTTGATTCTTAGAAATAGATGTTGATGAATTAAACAATCCCTTTATTTATCAGTATGCTCAATGAATAAAAAGAAACAAAGAGTGTGCGAAGTTTCAAGACTTTTACCATTAAAAGAGTGAAGTATTTGCATATTGTCCACAATCCACTCCTTTATTCATAGTTTGGGAGGAGTTGATTTGATGCCAGATAAATTTCAATTTCATGAAATCCACTCTTCCCTTTTACCCTTCCAAGAAAGTGAACTAAATACTTACATTCGAAGGAGAATTACAGTACCAGATAGATGAGAATATTTTTTATTTTTTTATATTGAGATACAACTCAAAAGGCCAGGGGGATAAACAAAATTCCATGACAAAATACATTGTAAACATGGAAAAAATTGTCAAAAATGACATTAAGACTCCGCGTTCCTACTTTGGTTGTTTCTTCAAGATGGAGCTGAGGCCATTGCTTAAAGCACAAGTCAACGTAAGTAATGCTTTTAGCATGTTTAAACCCTACAGCAAAGAAAATAAGTCGCATTATATAAACACATGACAAAAACCATTTCTATCCGGAAACATAATACAAAAGTTAAAAATGGTTACCTCTTTCCAACCTAATGTCAATGTCCAGTTCTTGGACATCTGATAACTAGATTTTCATCTCATTGAGAATAGAAACGCTTAGGGACAAGCACAAAGGCATAACTGCATATTAAATCATCTCTTACCATATAAATTAACATAAGTCCACAACCTTTTCAGGTAAATAATATCCACATGCTGACTGTTAATGTGGGCTCTATGGGAAGACAAAAATTCTTGGTTTTGAATATGATGGTAATATAGTTCTACAATTCTTGGGAGGATACATAGGAGGAATGTCGGGGTTGAATAGATTGCTTTTGTGGCTTAAGTCTTCAGATAGTTGTTCAAATTGGTTGAGTTCTGTGTAAATTATCTATATTTTTTAGACAACTGTTACTGCCCAAAAGGGATTCAACGACTCCTGCCAGAGGGATGGTGAGCAAACTTAGAAGAAAATTTATCAAATCTTCGTATGCTCGAGCAAATCCCAATTGCAAGAGATATACTGAGTTAGTTATCAGATCAATTCCAATTTTTATAAAAAAAGTCCAATTTCACTTTATATAGTTCTTTTTGTTGTTTTTTTAAGTAACAGTTCAGCAACTTTTTAGTTAATTTTAATTAGCAAGTAAAATAGGTGCGAAAATGAAATGTTTTCCTTAGAAGTTGGTTACTTCTCTCACAAAAAAAAACTTTTCAAGTATCTCTCTTTTTTGAACGATCTCTTTTTCAATTTTGTCCTTTTTTAAGGTACATGAAGAGATGAACAAGTAGTTAATTGGTACTATCACTACAAAAGGATTTCATTTTGAAAGCCATTCTCACAGCCAATGTTGCAATCCCTAGCATTATTTCAAGTTGTCTACAAGTACTATCGAGATTGGCTGGACAAAAGATCATGACTAAAGTTAAGTTTTGATCTCATATAAGGTTTGTTCAATTCAAACGCAGCAACAGATATGTAGTATTGAAAGCAAGCACGATACCATTTGGCTAGCTGAAGCCTACTGTGAAGGCCAAATAGTCCATAATTACAAATACTGATTGCAGTGGAAATTTTGAGAAATGAGGCAATGAAATTACAAGCTGCATATCAGAATACTTGAGAGAGCATGAACTTCTTGAGACATTGTCTCAGTGTTCTTACTTTGCTTTTTTCCTTAAGATGGGATTCAGGGCGCCAGATAAGGCGGTGCTCGAGGTAAGAGATGCTTCTAATATTCTTAAACCCTGCAAAAGAACAAATCAAAAATCATCATATATATATATATATATATTAATTTCTCTTCCATCCCAATCTCAAACACCCGTTCTTCAACATCAGTTAAAGGAATTTCGAGCTTATTTCAGAATAGAAATGCTCAAAATCATACACAAAGGTGTCACTGTTAAATCATCAGTTACTTTAAACATTCTTGGCCCATTAACATAACTATCATCATTGCCTTTCAGGACTTTCAAACACAGAAGTATTGGTAGTGAAGGCCTTTGCTTGGTAAGAGAGAAAATCTGGTTCTTGGAAAGATACATGGGGGGTAGCTTAGGTTTGAGTAGCTTAGTCCTAATATCTGGGGTCTTAAAAAATGCATTGCCATGGAAACACGCTACGCTTCTGCAAAAATTACCTGCACTCCCAAGTGAAATATGGTTGTAGCCCAAAAGGCACACCACTGCTCCTAAGGGAATTGTGAGCAAACTAAAAAGAAAGTCAACAAAATCACTGTCAGCTTGAGCAAACAACCTATTAGTCGATTTTTGTATTGTGGATTTCACTATCATTTTCTTAGAATTAGAAGCTACAGCTTTTTGCAACATCGTATGTAGTGCTAAAGTAGTACATTTTGCTGTGGAAGAGTCCATGTTTTTGAGGATGAGGTCTTCTAGTGGAGTCTGACAAAGTAAAGATGCCTTGAGCATATCCATAACTTAAAGCAAAAAAAGATTACAAATGGCGGTAGCAAGAAATTAAATAAAGTGAACATGACAGAATGTTTAAAGAGAATGCCAAGAAATAAACTCACCTTGTTGAAGCCTACAGCCACAGTCCTTATCTTGGGCGCCCCATGTGTCTGAAATGCCAAGATTGCTGAGAATTTCTAAAAATGGATCCTGTTAAATTAGGTGCCATCTGCAAATCATCGGCGACTAAGAACTTATATCTCATGGCGAATACTCCACCATCAACAATGATGGCTCCAACATTTGACGTACTCATGAATACTTCTTCGTTCATTGACCTCACACAGGAACACCTCGCATTACAATAGTACAGGCTTATCCGGCCCTCAACATAATTTTCACAAGTAAAGCATTTGGTGGGCTCAGTGTCATCTATATTGAGTTTCAGTTTAGAACACTCATCTTTGAAGCAACTTCTTGGGTTGAGCAGCATCAGCTTTCCCCCATCTGTACAGAAATGCAAACTATCAAGATCTGCTAAACCTTTGTACAGAGTTCGTAAGCTTCCAAGGATAGGTACCTCATCTCCATAGTGCTTCCAGAAGTCTGTTCCGAATGGCAACGTCAAGAAGCTTAGCAAAACATCTACAAAATCGCTATCAATTTCAGCAAAAAGTACCATAGTTTTCCTCCGTAGCAAACTAAAGACAAGTTTTGCATTGTTACTTTTTCCTTTTTTATAAAGAAAAAGAACGAAGAAGTAGTGATAACATTGTTGATGGAAATAAATTTTAAAATTTCTTTAATTTATTTTATTTCCAACAAAATGTTTTATTGTGTGTCTTAATATGACAACTAATGTGCCTATTAATTTTGATTTATTTTATTTTATGGTCTTATCAATTATTTTATTATGACTTTATAAATGTTTGACCATTTTATATCTAATTGATGAGGGTAAAATGTGTTAGTATGTATATTTAGGTTGAAGTCCAATAATATTGACCACATGAAAGGTTAAGAGATTTGCTTGAGATGTTATCAAGATTGAGTTTTGCAATCAACAACAAACGTCAGGTTAGCCAAAAGGGCCTTCAACTAAGGCATTTTGACGCTTAAGTCAGTGATCGACTAGGAGACAGAGCAACAAAGTGGAAGCTAAGGGTGATAATGAGCATACCTTGTAGAAGGCTGTTAATGGACTATTTGTAACCTTCACATAGTGGCTAATGTATCTAAAATACCCCTATTGTGCAAGAAAGGCCTTGTCCTTGTTTGAGGGCCTCCAAGTCCTTTCCAACATACGTACTATTCCAAGTGGCGGTGCCTCCAACTACCTAAGTACATTGGAAGGTTCACTAACTGACACAGCTGACAAGGGATAGTACTGTTGGTGGCATACGCCATTGATGTAGTGACACATTGCCTGGCAGTGCATTCAATGCAGCTGAGGGATTGTTGTCCCTCTTTGACCTCTTTCATCGGGATAAGCACTCCTATGAGGTATCCCTTAGGAAGTCAGATGGCATAGTGTAATGCTACAATAGCTACATCATTTTTGTCGAGTGGCACAAACCACATCTTGAAGATAATCGACCACAATCTGATCAATTAGGGCACGCTCATACTCAACTTAACAGATAGAAGTCGCGTGGTTGAGTGATGGTTGTGGATTTGCTCAGCCCACAATGAGTTGGGCCCGCAACCAATGGGGTCACTCAGAAATAGCTACAATTCTGGTCAAGTGTTATTAGGCAGGGCCCAAAGATTGAGTTATCCCATATCATAAGTTTTTTCCATTTCCCAATCCAAAGCAAGGTTGCCGATGAGAAGGAGTAAGGAGTACTTGATTTGTGATTACTGAAAGCACTCGATCGGGGTTCCACATAATCAAGTGGGATTTTGGTGCATTTAATGTATTCGTTGTGTTAAGTTACATGAAACACCAAGTAAAAGTAATGCAATAATTGCTATCGTTTGGGGTGCTATGCATTGGGGCCTATAAATAGACACTGTGAAAATCTTCATTTTCATTTTTACAATGTTGTTGAGGTCAAACCAAGCAATTTACTATACTCTACCCATTGCGTTTTACCTTAGACATCCAAACCATGTAAGTTCTTCAATATCTTAGAGTGAGCTTTGTTCTTTAATCTCAAGCATATTACAACAATAAACATGTTTAGAAGTTTTAGTAATAACGAAGATAGTTAAGAGAGCAATAGCAAGGCGACATGTCAAATAAGGTTTCGACCAGTGGTCAGGATGGTTTGACTAATAGATTAGTATCTCTTCAAGCAATAGCTCGATGTCAAGTAGTTCTATTGATGAGCAAGTTACCATTGGAGTTGAGGCTAGGCCGACCAAACCACATGTGTCTCGTGGTCAATTATTCACTCCCGACCATTGTAGTGAGATTAGGTTGGAAGTGATTGAAAGGAATCTAAACCTCCTTAGGAAAATGTACCATACTCTCTAAAACTATGAGCTAATCATACCAAGAGCTAAGGGTAGGATGCATCGACCACCCATCAGTTGCATTACTATGTTCGAAGATGACCTTAGCTGTGGCCTTAGGTTTCCTCTTGCACAGTCAATAATTGACCTTTTTACAAGATTTAGTTGAGTTTGGGTAGATGAAAGCATCGAGTTATGTTAAAGAACGAAATCTTATGCTGGTAGGCTTATTACTTAGTCAGCTCGACCTTTTCATGGATGTAGGATTAGCTAAATGTTTGCCAGTGTTCTTTTTAACTGTTTTACCTGGATTCTCTAGTCGATTCTAATGTATTTTAGTTTTATTGTTGTACAAATTAAAAAGAAATCATAAGTCAAACACATGCTCAAGCCATGGCATATGTGGAAAGAAACCAAGAATGCCATGGAGGCACGATGGCTCAATGAGAAACTGTCACTCCGGTTGCTGTACAACCTATTTCTATTACTGCTCTTATTTGACCAGTGGCTCCCTTGAGCAATAGTCCTTCTACTCAATAGAAGAGGCTAGTGATTAAGCATGCGGGGCTGACCTAAAAGAAAATGGCGATCAAGAAAAAGAAAGGCAAGGCCAGGATGCCCAGCACCCCAATGAGTTTCCATCTCTTTAGATGTTGGGGAGATAATGAACTCTTTGATCTGGTCAACCTATATTCTCTACAGGTTGGGATTAAATTCATAATTTGGGGGAGACAGGGTCCCTATCAATAAAGGTTATGATGGTTGGTTTGTTTGCATCTAACTAACATAAGATGATGGAGATGAGTTAAGGCATGGCATGAAAGCCTTTGCTTATCACACCAATATGGTAAGATTTTAGTCGTGCAATGCCTTTTGTTAAATGATTCACAGTATTTTTGCTGTGTCAACCAAAATTATTATTGCTGCAGGTTGGCCAATTGGGCTACCATATGTTTTGAAGGTCAAAACTTGCTCTTGACCAGTATAACAAGCTACAAAATGAGCAGCTTGAGATAGAGGTTATGAAGACTGAGCTCGAGTCAGTGAAGACTAAGCTCAAATGGCTGACCAAGCAGCTGCAGGAAAGGGATGCACAGCTCGAGGCAAAATATGATGAGTTGTTGATGGCTATCAAGGAGAAGAGCATAGTCAAGGAGCTTCTTATGAAGGCCTAGGTGGATGGGAAAACCTATTATGACAATGGTCAAACCCATAGATATGCCACTGCCCTAGAGTTTTCTTGTTATGAGTTTGTTAGAATGCTGCCCAACATTCGACGAGAGGTTGTTCAATTATTTATGCTAACCTCTACTTTCCAGGATGCTAATGTCATCTTTTCCATCAATAATGTGAAGGATGCCTTCGAGAAGGCCTTTAACAACTAGAATTCTTTAGTTATACAATCCACCCCAAAGATAGGCAACACCTGAACCCTATACTCAACAAGCAACTTTGTATGTACCTAAATTCCAATGTGATTACTTCTACTGAGAGAGCTAATCCTGACGAAGCTGCTCATATCAAGGCGTCAATACCTACACTTGTAGCTATACCTCTCCATGTAACTAAAGTCGAGGCTGTGACTACCGAGTTTGACTTTGTGAATGACTTTGTTTTTTACATTAGGGATGACAAAGTTAATGTGGCCAACGTTTTCCTCCTTGGTTGGCACCTGTTCTTGGTTGATGAGGTAGGGCCTTCTCGACCAACACATGCTACGGAGCATGAGCAAGAAGCTGAGGGAGCTGGGTCAAGTTGAGTGCTCAAGTTGTGTACTTTTTATCTTTTTTCTTTTTAGTCACCCTACAAAGCGTTCTAAAATTTTATACTTTGTAATTAGATGCTTTAGATTTGAATGAAAGACCATTTTCTACTTATTAATGTGTATTGCATTTTGCATTCATTGGAATGCTTTCATCCTCATTGAATGTTAAAACGTTAATCAATAACAACTTGGGGGGTGTGATCCCAGATTAAAAACTATATAATGTGAAGTTCATGGTCGATGTGGAAACTGATTTGCATAAAAGTGGTATTAACCATCAATATTGACATTTGTCAACTGGCATTGCCGTGATGGAACGGGCACCTTTGGTAAATGAACCATATGAACTTATCTTCGACTACAAGATCAAGTTCGATTTTGGGAAAGAAGTTATAATTAATTATTAAGAATAACATGGAGTCGATAGAGAAATTAATGACAGGCAATCAATTTGTTTATTTAATTTTACCTAAGTTTATTATCATTTTAGTCAATTGTGGGGTTGACTATAGACGGCTAAGGCGCTTAATTGGCTAGGCAAAATAGCTTTGTATTATAGCTTGAAGCCAACTATTAGGTCAACTGCATGGGTGACTGTAAACGATCATATTGTTTGATAGGTTGGGTAACGAAGCCTTCTATGACTGCTTGATGCTAGTTTTGGGGTCGACTATAAACAATCATATCATTTATTGACTTTATGGCTTGAGGCTATAATTTGATGGTGTGTGCGAGTAGCCATAGAATTGAAAGCAGTTTACATTAATTTGAAATAACATTATGGTACAAACGAGTAAAAGCTTTAAGCCTCTTTATACATAGAACTTTTTCAAATTTGTTGTGTTCCACGATCGAGGGAGTTCGTTCCTGATCATGTCTGTAAGTCGGTAAGTATTGTACTTCATTACTTTGACAACAAAGTATAAGCCATCCTATTTGGAGTCTAGTTTACCCACGTTCTTTGACACCTTGATCTTTTTGAGGATGAGGTCACCTACTTTGAAACTTTGTGGTTTGACACCTTTGATATAATGTTTTGCCATTTTTTACCTATATTTTTGCATAGTCAAGTATGCTTCCTATCGAAGCTCATCAATTGTCTTGAGGTCGAGCGTCCTCTAAGTATTATTTTTTATTGGGTTGTAGTAGATCACTCGAGTAGTATGTTGTATAAGTTCTGTTGAGATAACTATTTCTGAATCGTAGACCAAACTATAGGGGTTGTGGCCTATAGCTATTTGAGGAGTGGTTCTATACGCCTAAAACACCCTCAAGAGGTCATTTTCCCACCTTGCCTTAGTATTTTCAAGTCAGGCTTTAAGGTGATCAAGAACGTTCTGTTCGTGATCTCTGTCTGATTATTGGCCTAAGGGTTTTCAACTGAAGTAAAATGCTATTAAATTCCCATGCTTTCACACTAGTTCCTAGTGCTTCTACTTTGAAATTGTGTCCTATTGTCAAATATCAACACTTTCAACAAGTCGAAGTAACTGATAATGTTTTTCCAAATAATGCTTTAATGGTTGCATTAGCTATCTTTGAGACTACCTTTGCCTCAACCCACTTCGTAAAGTACTCAACCACAACGATCATAAACTTTCTCTGCCTTGTGGTTTTTAGGAAAGACCTGACTATGTCAATCCCCCATTGGTCAAATGGCCAAGTGATCTGGATAGGTACTATAGTAGCAGTAAGTTGGTGAGATATGTTGGAGTAGACCTAGCAAAGGGGGCATTTCCTAGCAAAGTCAATTGCATCCTTCAGCAAAGTTAGACAAAAATACCTATATTTGATGATTTTGTGAGCCAAAGACCATCTTCCTAAATGATTGCCACAAATGCTTAAGTGGACCTCATGCAGGACGTCATGTGCTTATTTTAGTGTTAAGCACCTTAGTGGTGGCCCTGAAATTAATCTCCTATAAAGCTAACCATGCGTGTTGAGAGTGAATTTAGCTGCCTGGACTTGAAGCCAACATGCTTGGATCTTTTCATATGGGGTTATTCCTTTTTTCAAGTAAGCTTTTATATTATCTTTCCAAGAAAGAAGTGCGTTTTCAATCCGCCCTACTAGGTTTCAGTAAGCACTACTTATAAAGGGCTTGCTAGCAATGAGAAATATGATTATCTTATCTCTGGTTCCTTTGGTTGAGCTAGAAAATCTTGATAATACATCGGTTCACTCATTCTCAAATTAAGGTACTTGGCGGAGTGTGAAGCTCTTAAACTACTACTACATGCTTTTCACTTTAGCCAAGTATTTGCTTATTATAGCCTCTTTGGCTTCAAAGTTGCCTTCAACCTATTCTGCAACCAATTGAGAATCAGTAATTGTTGCTACTTGTTTGACTCTTTTGTCTATTGTCATCCTTATACTAGCGAAAAGGGCATCGTATTCCATTTCATATTTGTAATAGGATAGTCGAGTATAGTCGCGAAGTTATATTTTTTAGCTTCCAAAGATCGCAAGGAGATGCCAATTCATCCTTTTAATGAGATTATGGTGTTTTCAAAATGTAGGGTCCATATAAGGGAATCCTACTGGATTTGGTCGGGAAGGTCAAGTTTTTCAGTAATGAAATTTGCTAACACTTAGGCCTTAACAACGGTTTGCAGTTGGAAGGTGACATCAAAATCTCCCAGCTCGATGGTCTATTTGGTCAATCTTATTGATGTGTCTGGTTTAGACTACTTATTTTAGCGGTTAGTTCATTAAGACGACGATAGAGTGAGACTAAAAATACAATTTGAGTTTCCTAACAATGATGACCAATATGAGGGCAAACTTTTCAATCTCTAGATAGTTATGTGCGAGGCCTTACAAAGCATTGCTGCAATAGTACATGGGTCAATAGGTGTCTTTTGTGGTTGAAACTAAAACTAAACTAATTACGATTGAGGAGACGACTAAGTAAATGTGAATGGCTTCTCCAACCTCAAGCTTAGCAAACGTTGGGGGCATTAGAAGATACTACTTCAACTCGATCAAGGCTTGGTCACATTGTTCTATCTACTATAAACTTGATTTTCTCACATTCCTTAAACTTTTGGGAACGGTAAGCTATTGTCAACTAGTTGAGCGATAAAGCACCCTAATGCTATGATTTTTCAAACCAATCACTCGACATCTTTAATAGTTTGAAAAGAAAAAATGTCTAGAATGGCTTGAATTTTCTACCAATTCACTTCAATACCTCTTTGGCTAACCATATAACCTAGGAACTTACCTTCTCTTGCCCCAAACATGCACTTGTTGGGGTTGAGTTTCACCCCAAATGCCTTTGATATTAAGAATGTATGGTTTAGGTTGGTTAGGTGGTTTTTTGCTTTTTCTATTTTGATGATCATGTCATCGACATAAACCTCCATAGTTTTCCAGATCTCATTTTTTAACATAAAATTCACAAACATTTAGTAAATTGCTCTTGCATTTTTTAGCTCAAAGGGCATGATTAGAAAATAATACACCCCGTTAGGGACAACAAATGGGGTCTTATCCCTATGTTTGGATGCCATGAAAATTTAGTAATATCCTTGAAAAGCATCCATCATACTCAACAGATCACAATTAGCAGTAGAGTCTACTAATAAATCTATTCGAGGTAAGGGGTAAAGATCTTTAGGGTAAGCTTTATTCAAATAAGTGAAATTATCACACATGCACCACTTTTCCTCATTCTTAAGGATAAGGACTACATTACAGAGCTAACTTGGATATTGAATTTCTACAATGTATCCTGCCTCTAAAAGTTTGTTAACCTTCTTTTCAATGATTTGGCATCACTTAGCATTGAAGGTCTTTCTCTTCTATTTGATTGGTTTGAATAAAGGACCCACATTCAAGCGGTGGACAATAACACTGGGGTTAACTCCCTAGAGGTCAAAAGTCTTCCACGCAAAAATATCCACATTTTTTCTAAGGAAATCTACCATGAGGCACTCTATACTGCTGTCCATGTTAGCTCTTACTCTCATTATCTTGTTGGGGTTTCCTATCTCCAGCTTGATTGTCTTGAAATTATCGATAAGCTCAACCCTGGTCTCTTCTAACTTTCTCTTCTTGCTCATCAGTCCTTTGTCGGGTTCTGTTACTAGGGCGTCCTTTGAGGGTTTCAGTTTAGGTTGAGTTTGCTGTTCATTTGCTTCAACAAAAGTTATATAGCACCATCAAGCTTCATTCATATTGCAAAGGAATTCACTAATCCCTGCGGCTGTTGGGAATTTAACCTTCATGTGATAGGTCAAAATGATAGCTCGAAACTCATTCAGGGCTAGTCACCCAAGGATGGTATTGTATATAAAGGGTGTATTGACGACCAGGTAATTGACCATAAGATTCCTACGTCGATGGGCTTTTTTGAATAATGTTGAAAGATTGGTAAATCATTTGGGGATGATCTATGACCCCCTAAATCTAACCAGGGGTATACAGATAAGCTCAAATTTCAATTAGCTCAAGTTTATCCTCTCCAAAGTCGATAGGACAATGGTGTTCACGGAACTTTCATTATCGACCAGGATTTCCTTGACCTCATAATTTGTTATTTTAATAGAGACTACCATAGGGCAGTCTAGCTTATTGTCAGCCTCTTTCTCTCGATATAGGTGATGTCAGCAATAATGAAAGAAATCAGCTTTGCACTGTTCAAGAGTTGGAAAATTGTTGCGACCAGAATAGATTTGGTCGATTCTAACTTTGCTGGTTTTACCTTTTAGCTAACTTTGAGTTCCCCCCCCTCAATCGAGCCTCCTACAATGATGTTAATAACTCCTCAAATGGGAGGGCGAGGATCATGGACAAGTTTTTTTTCTTTATCTTTTTTCCTCGGGCTACTTATTTGAATGAGCCTCTCAGTCCTCCGTCTCATGGCCTATTTGCCGATAGAAATAGCAATACTTCTTAGATCTCTTCATTGCTTGGATCTCAACCAACTTTTTTGGTCTTTTCAAAGGGTTGTCATGCTGGATGATGAATAGGATCTCTTTTCTAGAAGTGTTGAGGGGAATGCAATCGTGAAAGCACTTGATGGAAGATCGATGACTATCTTTGTGTTACCTACCATCTTTCTTCTTTCCCTTTTTCTTGTCAGTGTTAAGATTACCATATTTCTTCCTATTCATATATTTTTGTGTCATATATCTCTCCGCGATGTCGAGCAACTATTCCATGATCCTAGGTCCCTCATTGACCATTACATTGGCACACTCCTTACAATGAATGCCTATAAAGAACACATCGATTAGAAACTCAATTCTAGGACTGTCAATCTTCAAAACCTTAGTGTTGAATCAAGTGAAAAATCATGAAGGGACTTACCCTCATTCTGTTTGACAGTGTGCAAATGGTTATGGGGGAGCTTCGCCTTCATCCAACTAGCTAACTGATGGAGGAATTCATCACAAAGCTGGTCACATGAGTATATTAACACCGGCTCTAACTTCACAAACTAATCCAATATGATTCCTTGAAACATGGTGATTAGCATCTTGGTATGGATGTATTTGTTATGCTCGTGCAGCTGCATCATATGTTTAAACTGTAGCAGGTACTCATTCGGGTCTATCAAGCCATCATATTTTTGCACAAAATGTTATTCTATCTCTCAACAAAGCCAAAAAGCACCATCATAATGTGGATTCCTCTCAGTATTTCTCTTTGAAATTTTCTTCAATCATCTATTTAGCTGTTGCATCTAGTGAGAAACCTCTTCCCATTCCTCACAATCTACATGGGACATGTTTCTATTTGTTTGGGCTCTCAAGTGCTCAACTTTTTTGTGTTGCAAAGCTCGAAGAGGTTGGGCACAATGATCTGCTAAATCAGCAACTTTTCCATGGAAGTAAGGTTAAATCTCTTCTATGGGGAATTACCTAGGTTGTCTTTTCATCAAGTAGACAGTCATCGGACCTCCAATCAATCTCTCTCTTCTCTTAGGGGAACCTCCTCCCTCAGAGGCCTCTCTTTGCGATGGGACGATATGGGGGTTGGTACTAGCAACTAGTCCCGATTAGTTGTGTTTATTCAGCACAACAGATAATTGAGCAGAGATTTGAGCAGATATTTACTCATTGATTAACTGCATAAGCTAAGGCATAGTCATAGTGACCAATTATTCTAGCTGAAAGCTAGCAACCACCATGTTGGGTTCTTAAGGTCAAGAAGGAGAAGTCAGAGATTTCTATTTTCCTTTTTTTTCAAATACAGCTCTCCTAGTATTAACCATGTTTCCCAATTGCGGACTCAATTTTCCATAGATGGCACCAAATAATGAGAGTAAAACTTATTAGTATGTATATTTGGGCTGAAGTCCAATAATATCAACCAAATGAAAGGTCGAGAGATTTACTTGAGGTGCTATTAGGGCTAAGTCCTACAATCAATAGTAAATGTTAGGCTAGCTAAGGTGGCCTTCAACTAAAGCACTCCGATGCTCAAGTCACTAGGAGATAGAGCAGTGAAGTGGAAACTAAGGGTGATAGTGAGCATACCTTGCAAAAGGCTGGCAATAGACTTTTTATAACCTTCACATAGTAGCTAATGTGTCTAAGATGCCCTTGTTGTGTAAGAAGGGCCTTGTCCTTGTTCGAGGCCCCCCAAGTCCTTCCCAACATGTGTACTGTTCTAGGTGGCGCTGCCTCTAACTACCTAGGTACATTGGAGGTGCACACTAGCTGACACAAACATGTCACCTCGTGGCACATTCAATGAAGCTAAACGATTGTCGTCTCTATTTGAACTCTCTAGTAAGGATAAGTATTCCCACAAGGTACCCCGAGAAACTCAACTGGCATGGTGCAATGCTACTATAGCTACATCATTTTCATCAAGTGGCGGAGATCACATCCTGAAGATGGTCAACCATAGTTTGATCAACTGGGGTGTGCTTATACTCGCCTTGATAGATAGAAGTTGCAAGGTTGAGTGATGGTTGAGGATTTGCTCAGCCCATGATGAGTTGGGCTTGTAGCTAATGGGGTTGCTCCAAAATAGCTATGATTCTGGTCGAGTGTTATTAGGCTAGGCCATAGATTGGGCTATCCCATGTCACTAATCATTATTAGATCTATTTTATTTGATTTATGGTGTCAATATGGTGTTGTTTATGGTGTTTTAATAGCCCATTAATCTTTTCTAATGGTCAAACTTTTTACTCTTATATAAAAGAGCCATAATTCATTTTGGGCACATAGAGTTTTTAAGTTTAGCAAATTTTATTGTATACACTTCCACAAGACTTTATGTTTCTGGCAACATGACCATGGACTAGTTCTTAGTCTCCTCATAGTTGTGCACATGGGATGAGACACTAGTTAAAGTTAATGGGATTTTATTTTGAAGCCATGATCAGTCGATAGTACTCGCACGAAAGGAGGTAATTATAACTTTAGGATGGCGACAAGTGTCATGACTCTCCATTGATCCAATTTCAATTTCTTCAACATTTCTATGTAGTTTGATTTATTATTTTATGCATTTTAATTTCACACATTTATATTTATGATGATTATTTTATTTAATTCTTATGATATTAACAAAATCACATATTATCCACAAGTTGTTTCCTCCATTTACATTATATTGGAACTTTTGTGTTCTAAACTTAATTGGGAAAAAATACTAATTCTTCAAAGATTAATGATATTTTAGTATAGCATCTTAGGAAAGATAGTTCCCTAATTAAGTTCTCTGACTTATTTAATTTAGATCATGAACGTTTGAAATTAATATTATACACATTGATATTCCTTTTGCTAATTTGAATTATAGAATGACTTGGAAGTCATCTTTTCTAGCATCATATCCATCCATGCTAAAAGTTAATATTCGTGATAATTATATAAACACCACTGTCACAATTCTAGTCTTAAAAAAAATCACTAAAGAAGGATTGGTTTGAAAGTAGACATAATCTAGAGTATTAGTACCTTATATTAGACAAATATAGAAGAATGATGTTCGAAATTTGAAGTTGAAATCAAGGACACTCAAAAGAAGTTGTAACTAATTTTATCAATTTAATTAACAAACCAAACCATTCAAACACTAAGCAACAATGGGTGGGATTTAGTTGAAAAGTAAACAGATAGAGTTCCACTTTCGCTTCACTGGCAAAGTTAGTCCATGAGCTGCCGTTCGACCCTTTATAGGTCAGTTGAACCGATGTAAAGCATTTAATCGTTTGAATGTGCAATTGGCTATAAATATAATCTAAAGTTATATTATTTCAATCCTTGACGAAATAATTATTATCATTATTTTATAATATTGCGAAACTTTTAAACCATATTAATTTTTATGTAAATTTTTTTATTTTTTAAAAAGGAGGATCTTCCCCAAATTTATCTGAATACCTCCTAAAACCTTGAATCCACCTTATATCTAGGGCTAGAATTAATGTAATTGAATTGCTTTAGCCGATGACAGCCTGCGCAACTGAACCCATGAACTCTTATGTAATTTTATTGTTGCAAGAATTTACAAAAATGGTCCAATGTATAAGCTACTAATTAGTAACAAGAGCATTTTCACAATAATGCAAATAACAAATGTTAAAAGCAGAAAAACAGAATGTTAATGTAGTTAGTAGGAAGCCCAATTCCAAGAATCATGGAGAGGAATCCAATTTCAATTTCTTGAAGGCCACTCTTCACTTTTACAGTGTAGAGTGTAGAGTGTAGAGTGTAGAGTGTAGAGTGTAGAGTGTAGAGTGTAGAGTGTAGCTTGTATAGAAATTATCCAAAACCATGTACAGAAATTAATACTTATTTATTTCACGATTCTAATACTAAGAGAGTGTTCTCTTTTTTCTTTCCCCCCATGACGTGCCGACTGAAATGAGATAAACAAGAGTTCCATAGCAAGGTACATAGTAAACATAGACGGCCTTGAGAAAATGTCAAGAATGACATCAATACTCAGTGTTCCTGCATTATTTGTTTGTTCAAGTTGGAGCCGGGGCCATTGCTTAAAGCACGAGTTGACGTAAGAGATGCCTTTAGTATGCTTAAACCCTGCAGCAACGAAATCAATATCATTACATGAACAAATGAAAGATCATTTCTATCTGGAAAATATTGCATAAGAGTTAAGTCATTACCTCTTCCAACCCAATGTCAATATCCACTTCTTTGACATCAGATAACTGGATTTTCATCCCATTAAGAATTGATATACTTGAGGCCAAACACAAAGGCGTAACAGTTAAATCATCCGTTACCATATACATTGCTGGTCCCATAACATAACTTCCCTCCACTTTTGGGTCGATACTTTCCAAAGGCTCTGAGTCAATGTAGATTCTGTTGGTAGAAAAACATTCTTGGTTCTGAAAATGACCGTAATACAGTTGAGGAGTTCTTTGTTGGCTCAGAGAAAAAATTTGGTTCTCGGAAAGAATCATAGGAGGAAGCTCTGGATTGAACAGATTGTTTTCTGTAGTCTTCAGATAGTTGCTCAAATTGGCTGAGCTTCTGTGCAAATTATCTAAGTTTTTAAGATAACTGTTGCTGCCCAAAATGGATTCCACTCCTGCTAAGGGGATGGTCAGGAAACTGAAAAGAAAATCAACGAAATCTTCCTCTGCTTGAGCAAACAAGAATATATTCTTAGATTTCTGTATAATGATTTTCAGAATCATCTTCTTATCAGATTTAGAAGTTTCTTTCTTCTCAATCTGATGCACTAAGGCAACTGGTTCCGATTTTAATGAGGCAGAGTTCTCGTGTTTTTTGTGGAGAATGAGGTCAGTTAGTGGAGTCCCAGAAAATAGTGATCCCCTTAGCAAATCCATAATCTGATGCAAACAAATATGAGATAGTATGCAGGGCATTTAATAAATGTTATTAAGAATGAAATTAAACAAAACTCACCTCATTGAATCCAACTGTTACAGTTCTTTGCTTGGCCCCATCAGTGTCCGTAATGCCAAGATTGCTGATAGTCTGAATGAAGATCTTGCGATGTTGGGCACCATCCTCAGATCATCACTGATCACGAAAGACACTGTTTTTATGGTAAAACCTCCACCACTATCAGCGGGTTGACTCAGATTTGTTATGTCTATTTCTCTGTTCATTGCTTTCTCATATCGGCATGTTGCAGTACCATAGTACATGCTAAAATAATGCCGCCTATAATCACAATCTGCGTCTTCACAAGTGAAGCATTTGGGGGGCTGTGTATCCTCTAAAGTGAGTTCCAATTTCCAACTTTCAGCTTCAAATGAACTTCTTGGATTGAGCAGCATCCACATACCCTCATCTGTCCAGAAATGGACAATATCAAGTTTTGCTAAACCATTGTACAAACTGGTTAAGCTTCCAAAAACTGGTGCCTCATCTCCATAGTGCATCCTCAGCAGTTTCACAATAGTTACCAACGGTGACGTCAGGAAGCTCAACAAAACATCTGCAAAAAGGCTATCTATTTCTGCAAAAAGTACCTTAGATTTTTCTTTATTCATCATAACCTTCATAGAAAACTTAACTTCATCTGCTGCAGCCATTCTCTTGATTGTAAAAGTGAAAAATACTTCAGATTGAGACCAAGCATAGCACATACACTTTCTGCAGCCTTCCTTTTTATAAGGCCATAACCAAGAATCTGTCCGGCAAAATTCCAGGACTCCAGGGGCCTCAATAGGAATTAAGACTATAAGACCTTCCATCTCCTCAGAATTGGCGTGGCTTTTGGCTTCTATATATCCCATTTTATGGGATACATACTGTGTATGTAATACAAGTCCAATCAGTTAATATGGCCGAGGAGATGGAATGACTCCTCAATTTAATTTTTGATATGGGTCATGTTCAATCGCACTTGCCGATGCAATGGGGAGGCAGGCTAGACGATTCTTCGTACCGAATTGTGGAAGACTATAGACAATAGTATGTGCATTCAAGGGGCACTGTTCATTCTGATGTTAAAAGTAACATATTTATGAGCCACGGTGACACCAAAAATTACAGAATTTGGCTGCCCCAAGGAAGTCACCATGTCCTAATATAACATTGGCGCTGGAAGTTGCACGTGGAGAGGTACAAGCAAGTCATGGCCTAATGCAACATCCACTCTCCACCGAATTGCATTTTCCGGTTAATCGCCTAACTTTCCGGCGACCCTTTCCAGATTTCTTGTGCAAGTGCTTGAGAGTTGATCCAAAAGAGCGATGGACAGCTAAACAGCTCCTCCCACATCCATTAAGAAGTATGGTGAGGAAGGTCCCCTTCCGCTGGTAGAGTGGCAAGCAGTGTAGTTGTTGTAATTTCATCGAGATTGGCTTTATTATCATATGCGTTTAGGGAGTTCTATTGACCTAAACCCCTACAATTATGCACCGCATTCAAAATCCATCATTTGAAGTAGATTTCTTGATGTGATTTTACCTTCTGTTTTTGCGTCAGTCTCGGAAATTCCATGTCATTAGATTGGTTTCTTTTTTGCCATTGTTTTCATATACACTCTTTCTCTTAGGACTACAAGATTCCAACAGACTAAATGTAAATTGATGAACTAATGTTTGGTTTTTGATCTTATAGAAGGATGGTAGATATTCTATATACTAAATTCCAAGATTTCAATTTACTAAATTAATATCTATATGAGTACCCTGATCTTGTCATAAAATAGTCGAATTCAAATTGTTTGGAACATTATTTCATTAGGTTATAAGGAAGAAAAAATGATAATAATTAGTATCACCTCTATAATATCAATGAAAGTCTTATTATAAATTATACTAACAACAATAGATTATCAATATAAATGTGTTAGTAATCATCTAGTAACAATTAAAAACACTACCTTTTGATCATATTACGTCACATTGTAATAAAAAAAAATTATTATTATTTGAAATTATTGTTATTGATAAAATATAAATTACAGTCACTTAAAATGCATACCATTAGTGACTTTTTTATTATAATTTAATTATTTTATCACTAATATTATATTTTTTAATCACATAGAAATTAATAATTTCAATTGCACGCCATCAAAGACCAAACAAGTATAGACCTTGTGGATTTCTAGTCTTAAAGAAGAAATCACTAAAGAAGAATTGGTTTGAAAGTAAAACTAATTTAGAGGGTATTAGCACTTTATAAAACACAAATATAAAAGAATAATGTTTGAAATTTGAAGAAGAAGTCAAGGACACTCAAAAGAAGTTGTAAATATTTAATTAACAAACGAAATCATTCAAACACTAAACAACAATAGGTGGATTTAGTTGAAAAGTAAAGAGGTAAAGGTTCACTTTTGCTTAATTGGCTAAGTCAGTCGGTCCGTCACCTGCCACTCGACCTTTATAGGTTAGTTGAACCGACGTAAAACATCTAATCTTTTGAATGTGCAATTGGCTATAAATATAATCTAAAGTTTTACTATTTCAACCCTTAACGAATAGAAAACTTACCAGAAAAACTAAATAGAAAACCCACTTGTTTATTTATGGGGAAACCCAAATTAAATTCTAATGGAGGATTAGAGATGTAAATGAGTCGAATTGAGTTGAGCTTGACAAAAATTACAGGTTGGATCTCAAGCTCAATGAACCTACTTTTAAGGGCTCGAGTTCGAGCTCAACTCACTAGAAAATTCTAAATCAAATAAAAATATTAAATTATTAATATATCATAATTATTTAATAATAATTAATAAAATAATTTAAATTATAATATATTATAAATATTTAATCATATATAAATATTTAAAATTAGAAGAAGAAAAAAAGTAAATTATATTAATTATTTAATTAATATATAAAAATATTTAAAAATAAGAAAAAGCTCACAACTAAAATGAAGCTCGAGTTCACCTCACATTAAAGCTCAAGCTCGAGCCTCCTAAGCCGACTCTACTCATCTTATACCCCTATGGAGCATCAACACCATGATATGTGATTCAATGCCAATAAAAAGTAATCCATTCAATAGTATTTAACATACAAGATTTTGTTAAATAAAATGCATCTCATGTTGAAAAATCACAAAGTCCTCTCAGCCTGGGCCATCTAATAGCAAATTATAACCAAAATTCTTTTTATTTGGCATTAACTTGAATCGCGTACATTTAAAGCACTTTTTAGTATAATTAATGCAACTATATGTAAGCCTAGATTAATAGTATGATGAACCAAAAAGTCTTTCAGAACTATTGTTAAAAACAATGAATAAGTATTTATTGAATACTTGCATGAATGAGGCCTTGAGTAAATTCATAACCTAATGAATGCATATATATCACTGAACGCAACAGGAATAAGAAAGTTTAAAACAGAATTAAGCTCACCCCTTTGAAACCATGCACAGTCACAGTCCTTATCTTGGCACACCATATCTATCGACAATGCCAAGATTGCTGAGAGTTTCTAACATGGATACTGTTGTGTGACATCTGCAAATCATCACTGATTAAATAACTATATGTCTTAGTAAAAACTCCTCCATCAATTGTTGTATCATAGTAATCTTTAATGAATACTTATTGGTCCATTAATTTCTTACAACATATGCATCTCGCAGTACCATAGTGCATGTTTGTGTAGCCCAAACAAGACTCTTCACAAGTATCTGGTGGGCTGAGGAACATCTATATTGACTTTCAGCTAATTAGAACATCGATCTTGGAAAGAACTTCTAGGATTGGGCAGCAGCGTCAGCTTGCCAGCCTCTGTCCAGAAATGGACATTATCAAGATCTGCTAAACCTTTGTATCAAGTGGTTAAGCTTTGAAAGACTGGTGAGTTGTCCCCATATTGCTTCTCCAGGAGTCTCACAATTGTTCCCAATGGCAGTGTCAGGAAGCTTAACAAAACATCCGCAAAATCACTATCCACTTCTGCAAATAAAACCTTAGTTTTCAGTCTATTTATCGTAGCCTTCAAAGAGGAGAGAACTTTCTCTGCTGTACCCATTGTAGAAGTGAAAAACATTTTGGACTGAGACCAATTATGGCATACAAATTTTTCTGCAGCCTCCCTTAGTCCCTTTTCATAAGGGATCTTTGCAAATTGTTCACTGTTCATTCTCTTATACACAGTTTGGTGTTGAAATTTGGCTCATAAAGGAGAAGAAAATGCTGGGGCAATAAATTTTGCTTGTTTGGTTGCTCGCAGAGTAGAGAGTAAAAATATGCATCGACGTTGATGATGCATGGGTCCCTCGCCACATGGCGGTCTCCCCCTGAAGTATTGTCCCGCCTACACTCGGTTGACCATTCGCTACGGGGCATCCGGGCCGAGCGGGGGGTTTT
>JACGDI010000302.1:823189-833522 GCA_014898725.1 Jacaranda copaia
GCATTTCTAGCCATTTTATGACATTCCAACAACTTTCGGACTAAATGTACAAAAATATTTTAACTTGTAGGACTAATTTGAAATTGCGTAACATATAAAACAAAATTTAAAGTCAAAATATCTTACAGGAGGAAAAAATATTTTTTCCAAATCCAATATATACTTCTTTGTTTATTATTTGTACTTAATTTTTCTTATATTGTACTGAACCCCATTGCAACTATTATAGACTAACTAATAAACATACAAAGTGTATTCCAAAATAATCACATCTATACTTGATTTGTTACATTTATGTACTTGATTCCAACATATTATACTTAACATCACTACAACTTTAATATAACTAATTCTTCATTGCCACAAAATGCACTTCAAAATAACAACATTTGTACTTCATTTGTTCTATCTATATACTTGATTTCCAACATATTCAATACATCAAATTATTTTGACCCCATTTTAGATTTCACATTCTCCAATGTAACCTAAAAATATTGGAAAGCAATGAGAGCAGATCTCATTATGTCTTGTTATTGCTACAGTTAAAAATACAAAAATTAATATATACTATCATTTATAGTTATGTATACTGAAATTATTTTATCATCTTATGTAAAGCACAAGGTTTGGAAAAATCTTAAGATTCCTATCAATACTAAAGGTTGAATCACCATTCATCTAAACCAGCATCACACATCTAAAAAACTCTTATTGTTTGTGTGTAAATTAAATAAGAGGGGGAAAAAAAAGAACTAGCACAAATGTATTATACGCAAAGTCTAGTACCTATTGTTTATGGTTAGAATATTGAGATATCTAATTTCACTCATGTCCCTAGCTTTTGACCTTGCTTTGTTATTGAGCAATATTTTTAAAATCGGACTAAACAAAAAACTAACAATGTTATTAGTTAGTAGTTTGACCGGTTCAACCACTAATTTGACCGATATGATGTAATAATTATATTTAATTTAATAAACGTATACAATACTTTAATATTAATAAAAAAATAAAATTTCCAATGATATAGGAAAAACTTATTTGAAAAATTTTCAATTCTTACTCATTTTTAAATACATTCTTTAAAAAAAATACTATTTCACAATTAGTCAACTGTAAATAAATAAAAAATAATGTTTAACATTAATTTAAGTAATTGTTTGGTTCATGCTCCAAACTCAAGTAAAAATTATTTTTTCTACACTAAATATTCAATACAATGTAAAAGAGATAAAACAAAATAAAACAACAAACAAACATAAGTGTCCACATATAACTACTTCATTAAATTTCAAGAAAATAAGTTCATATTAAAAAGAACTAAGTTTTGAAAAATCTTCAACATATAATTTCTCTTTTCTTTTTAATATTTTTCATTTTAAAAAAATTAAATTTTAAAAAAATAAAAAACTAAGTTAACCAGTGATCAACCAATCAAACCATCATTGATTGAACCAATTGTTGACCCATTTTAACCAATTCTAATCCGTTCAAAAAGGCCTACAGTTTTAGAGTTGCAATCAAATTAAATTGGCCTTCGATTACCAATCCAATCGATTGATTCGATTCAATTTTCAAAACATTGCTATTGAGAGATGAATGGGAAGAAATGGAACTTCTACGGTTTCCAATCCTTCAAAATGAAAGAAACAAATAGCATGGAATCAATATCTTTTCTTCTCTTTCAGTGATTTCATTGCACAAGATTGCAGTCCTCTGTCCTCTGGTCAAAGGTCTTTCTTTTTTTCCCTCAATTACTTATATATTATATTCATTTATTAAGAAAACGATCAGAATGAACTACACTAATCTAATGAAAAATACTATTAAAGTATTTTGTGATTAATCATTCTTTCTGAATTACACATCAACTGCATAACATATATAAATACTTTATTTATCATGATTGAGTTAAGTTTTGGTACTATATTCCCTCAAGTGTAGAAACAGAGCAAGCTTTATTTAGGACAGTGAAACAGTGAGGGATGTAGCTATCCCTTGACTCTGTCTGCAACAGATGAAGATGTAGCACCCATTAAAAATAGCACCTCTCTACTCCTCCCCCTTGTGGCCAAGGCCCATTATTTATGCTCCTATGGCCAACAATGTATCCAATTCGTTATATAATGATTCCCAAATATGAATTTTCATATATTATTGTCTTTGCTTCTTTAACTAATCTTATTTATAGCGTGTCAAAAATTAAAAATATTTTAAATCATCTTTGTTAGTTAATCATTACATAAAAATATACAAGTAATACGAGACAAGATATCTAACATATCTTCAACCTAATGGCTTTAGAAGCAACTTGCATTCAAAAACTCGATCATTCAAGAAATTTTGCAATTTAAACCAAACATAATATTTCACGATTTTTCATTTATGCAAGAGTCGAGATATCCCTTGTGGAGAATATTTTAGCCTACACCTGAGGAGTTTGCTGACAATCGATGGGTTCAAGATTAAGACCCTGTGCCCAACCATCAAGGCCAATCCTTTCCTTGATGCTACGGATCCATCTTGCCATCAATTTTTTACATTACATTGTGAATCATTTACATAATAAGTGCAGAACTACAGGTAATGTGATTAGTTTGAACGCGACAAATCAAACCACCCTCCTAACCACGTCAATTGATCATATCCCATCAATTTCTAAACAACTTTAGGACATTTTTATTGAGTCCACACTTGACATGCAGTACATTCCAAGAGGAAAGAATATTTCAGTCTTTCTTATTTTTCTTCCAAGCTTTTGGCTTCACGCGGAGAGTAACACAAAGGGCATTGACAAAAATCAGAAAAGACATCCTCAAATTTCTGCATCCGTACAAAGGTAATCACATCTTTTCTGCAATTCTTTTCTAGCTTTTATATCATCCTTCTTTGTGTCTACATCAATGTGAATGTTACATTATTAGAGAAACCATAATGTATCATATATGATTTCATCTTTATGGAGGTAAAAAAGAAAAACCTCCAAAAAAATGGGAAAAAGAAAAGAAGGAAAATGGTTGTTTTCAAAGTTTACTTGATCATCAGTTGACTTGAAAGCTTGAGCTGTTGAGTTTATTGTTGCCATTGCTATTATTGTTGGTACTGGTGACGTTTCCATTGTTGTTGCCAGCAGCGGTAGCATTGTTGTTGCCATTATTTGGGCACATTCCGGAACTGCAGCCGGCCCCACTGCTGCTGCCAATGAGAGAGGAGATGGCTGCTGCTAAAGCAGCAGTAAAATTTGGATCAGTTGCAAGAACATTTACAGTGTCATTCAATTGGCTCTGCTGGCCTTGATGCATTGGCTCCATTTCTTGTGACATTTGTAGGCCTGAAAACTTGGACTGATTATACAAAGCCTGGCCAAAGATTTGAGGCAGAAGGGCTGCAGCTGGATTGCCTGGAGGTGGATTGAGGAAGGGGAGAGGAAATTGGTTGGCGGTTCTTGGGAATTGTAAAGGGTTGGGGGATTGTGTTAGGTCTAATGTAACAGTAGGAAATGGGGCTGAAGCAGAAATTGTAGCCATGCTGGAGGAGCAAGGGAGGAGTGTTCTTGCTAGGAAATTTGAGTTCATTAGGCCATCCGCACTTGGCATTGAACCTGAGAGTAGCATTCTTGCTGCAGATGATGTTGTTGAGGCCATGGCCATAGCGGCAGGTGGCAATGGATGGTTGTGGTTGCCTTCATAGGTCGTTATAAGGATGCTTGTGTCGTCTGCACATCTTTGGACCTAGAGTTGACAAGACATTTATATATTATCAGTACTAGTCAAACTAATAAAACAGAAGATGAAACACTATAATCTGCCCTGACTATCAGTATTGATCAAACTAATGAAATAGAAGGTGAAACACTGAAATGTTTCATGATTGAAGTAATTTCTGTTAAGACTGAATTATAAAATGATACACTAATAATAGGCAATCTTGTCAGGACAGAAAATTAGCAACATACATAAAGACAAACATAGAACAAATTTTACTACGAAAAATTCAACATGGAGGAGGGATCTTTAAGACTCGAGCAGGCTGTTGGAGTAACTTATAAGGGAGAAAAAAAACATACTTGTTTCCGAACAGGGCAACCAGCAGCCATGGTGCAACGGTAGTATGCACGAGGGCAGGGGTTTCCCTTGGCCATCTTCTGTCCATACTTGCGCCATTGGCATCCATCAGTGATCTAATAAATTCATCATTCAGAACCCCAGAAAACATTGTAAAATGATACTATAACTAAAGAAAATTGGACATCAACTATATGCACAATCTGCACATTCCTATATGAAAAAGGAGAAACTTAAGGACTATTAGCCAGAGAATTCTTGCATATATATACCATGGCCGCCTCAGACCTAGCACGAACCGAGACACGAGCCTTCCTCATGGTGGCCTCAGTAGCTTGATCAACACTTCTAGGGGAGTTGCTGAGCCGAGAAGACTTGGTTTCGTCTTCTCCTCCTCCTCCAACATCCTTATCAGGAGTCGGAGGCGGGTCCCTGGTGGCCCGGCCCTCAGGTGACGACAAAGAAGCTTCATCATTGTCGGCTGCCACCGCCAGCCCAAGATCCATGAACTGTCTAGGCGCCATTAGCCCATTTTTGTGCTCCTCAGCACCCTGATGATCAGTTTGCTGCTGCATCAGTGTCAACAAATGCATCTGAAGGCCATTGTAATTGTCTGTCATCTGATTCAGCATCTCCCTCAAACGCTGATTCTCTGTGTTCATTCTCTCCATTTCAGCTTGAAGCAAAGCCATCTGCTACGTACAAGTTTATTAATGTACACAAAATCCACAGCAGAAACTATATCCATTAGCATTAAGTACTGTTATATATTACCTCATTTTTCGATCTTTTGCCATCTAAGTTGGACTGTAATCCATCGTCGTCCACCATGGACTGATCATCAGTACCACTGTTAGCAGTAGTACGAAGATGCAAGCCAGTCTGCCCAGAAAAATATCAAAATTCAAAATAATATTCATATTTGATCAACGAACTATTTTTTTTTTTTTTTTCCAAAAAGATGGATCAGTCAATTAAACATACGTTAACTTTGAAACCTAAGACTGAATTAGGTCGGCCGAATTGCTTGGCCTCGTCGCAATGATCACCGGCCTCTCTCCTGTCGGCGAAGAAATCCATTTCGTGTTTTCCGTTGGGATTATCGGCCTGATCATCATGGCAGCTGAGGCTGACGGGGAACTGAATGGTGGGAGGTGGTGAGTTAATGGGTGTCTCCATGGATGAAAAGAAGGTTTTTGGTTAGAGTTTGAGGTTGTGGTTATGGAAGTGGGTTTTGCCTTGATGAAACAGTCTGATGATACTGTGATCTGGATCAAAGGAAAGTCCACTTCCTTTGGCCATATATTCTTGATGGAAAGAGATAGAGAAACTATGGCAAGTCTTGGGATTCGGCTATAAAATGGGAAGGTTGAACCGAGAGAATGAAGACCAAATATAAGGGTTGGGGGGTTGAGATGGGGTATCAAGAGTTTAGATCCTCTATGATTAAGTAGGTGTTTTATATTTTATTTGAACTTTACGTGTATAAAATATTTTTTAAAATAAAAATTTAATCGTAATAATAATATTTAACATATAAATATATATTCTGGTAGGGTATCAAGAGTTTAGATCTTCTATGATTAAGTAAGTGTTTCATATTTTATTTGAACTTTACGTGTATAAAATATTTTTTTAAATAAAAATTTAATTATAATAATAATATTTAACATATAAATATATATAGAATAGAACACAATAAAATATAAATTAAAGCAGATAATTCAAAATGAAAGTTAGGGGAAGGGGTTTGGGATACGTTGAAGAGAAATTGATGGGATTTGATATATTTTGGAACTATGGGGTGAGGTCCATTTTCCTCTCTAGTCCTTTCCATCTTCCACTAGGAATGCTAGTTGTGGTCTGGTTTGCTACAGTGCTAAAGTGGAGAGTTAGATCTCATACTTGGTCTCACGACTCTGGTCAAATCTAAACTTGTGGTAAGTATGATTACACTTGTCTTATTATAACACAAGTCTTGATTGAGTTCAGTTATATTGTAAATATTTTAAGTGATGATATATTAATTAAATTATTTTTCTAAAAATGTTTGGATAAACATACCACGTATGTATGTATAGAGATTTAAATTCTAAAATATTATTCAGAAAAGTTAGATATTAAGTCTCTTCCACTACAATAAATATGGGAGCCATTTTTGCATGACAAAGCAAATAGTTTTTGTTGTATACATGCACATATATTAGAATAGACGCAATTTTTTATTTTTCTTTCTTTTTTTTTTCTTCGCTAAATCTAAAAATGTTATGAGAATATTAAATAAATATTTAATCAAGATTTGTTATTACACAAAAATTATTTGTTGTTCTTTGATATTCATAATGTAATCAATATAATCAATTCACTTAAAACTAAGATATGATAGAAAAATTAGCTCCATTATTAGAAAAATATTAAATATATAAAAAAGAGAAAGATAAGAACAAAAATGAGAGAAAAGAAAAGGAAAAGAAATGGTCAAAGTCACGACCTAGTGTTGGATGAGATATCTTAGGGGGCTGCCAATTAGAGGTTGGACCAATAGGGGGCCCACATTGAAAATTGGCAAAAGTCTTGGGAGCAAAGTGCAAATTGACATTGATTGCGCTCATGGGGATTTTGTCAAGGGGAATGAGGTTGACGCGTTCCCAAAATTCGCCGCCCCAATTTGCCCGGCACTCCCTCATAAATACGAGTAATTATTTCATGCCCCAACCCTATACAATCAAATCAAACATTGAGGTAAATTTGTGATTTCATTACATCTATTTAATGATATAGTATGAGGTATTGTAATTGTTCATGTTATTATAATTAGTTTTAGTTGTTATATTTTAAATTTGAATTTTAATATAAAAAAATTTAGAAAAAAAAGTAAATTATTTGAAATATAAAACTCTAAGTTACATATCTATGAGGAAAATTATATGTTCTTATGAGAAAATTTTCTTTTATGATGTGATACCACACCATGATTTTGGTTTTTCTTCCTTCATTTATTTCTTTTCAAAATACAAGCGTCCAAATATAATTAGTTTGAGGAAATTGTCAAAGATAGAGACGAATAGAAAGAAAATCATGTGAAATAATCATTTTATTAGTCAATAGAGTTTAGCTTTTATAAATAGTATTTATTTTTCTCACAATGAATTTATTCAAATTTTCTTTTTTCAAACTTGTTTGAAAACTAAATGAGTTTCTAGATGAGCTCGAGTCGAATCAAATTTAAGGTTCTGAAAAATTAGTACTCATTGCAACTAAAATATAATTCAAATATGAGATTTGAATTTGTTATATATATCATAACTAAATCTATAATATAAATTATCTTTAAAATTTTTTGATTCTTTAAATCTCAAAATAATCATAATTATTCTTAAACTAAGTGATTATAATTTAACTTTTGGATCTTCTAGGAATTATTTGAAAATTTTGTGGGCATTCGCTATAGGGTTCTATAAACCTATTGATTGGAGTCAATGACTTCAAGGGAAAGGTGGATGGGCCTCTATTGGTATGTCTAGGAAAGATTGTCATGCTAATCCTCTCTCCTCCATCTTTCACATTAAAAGAAAAAAAAAAGACTTCGGAGAAAGGTTAACTTCTTGACGAATGGAGCATATTCACATGTTTCTCTTTCTCTTTATTTGTCCTTTGGGCCTTAGACAATAGGGGTGGGTCAATGGTTGACTCCACCCCCCATTACTTGCTCTAACATCTTCTTTACCAAAATATTCACCACAATTTCTAGCTTTTCACTCACCTTTCTTATTTTCTTCCTTTATTTTAGATCCCTCAGTGCTAAGTATAAACATTTTTAGAATATTCGTTTTCAAACACAGTATATAGTAAACCATAAAAAAGTACACACGATAATGTATTTAAATGTGATTATATGATAGATATAATCGCTCATGTAATAAGTAATTTTTACAAATTTAATAATAATCTGTATAAAGTGGACGTCAATCACATGATAACCATAAATTACTCATCTCACAATTAGTTGTTACAAATTCTACAATAATTGTGTAAGAGTGTACGTCAACCGTTGGATAAGTATAAATTTCTTGCATCATAGATAGTTTTTATGAATTCGTTTGATTGAGTTTGAAATGGAATTTGCAAGGAGGGGTAGCTGTCGCGTTGTTTTCTATAGTTGGTATCAAAATTGAATTTATAAGGAGACATAGAGAACCAATTGACAAGAAATGTATGATGGAATGGGAGTGTATGGTTGTTTGCATTCGACAGGAATGAAGTCAATTACAAGAAATGAATGCTGCTTAATCAACTTAGAATACATATACACAAAATTAGTATTAAGGTATTGATTGGTATGCAGGAATGGTATAGGTAGGTATGAAATAATTTTAGAAATAGAATGAAGTTGGGAATAGAATGATATTGGTATTGTTTATCCTATGATTGGTATGTACAAGGAATGAGAAAGGAATGAAATCGTTATTTCCTCCTTAATTCCATTCTAATGATTGATGAATGGGAAGGACAAGTAGAAATAGAATAAATTTTTTAAATGATCGAATTACCATTTTGTAAAAAATTATGAAAATAAAAGTATTTTTTAGTACAATATTTTTTATATATTACCGTAGATTTTTTTTTTTTGAGTAAGTCTATAATTATTTAGTTTTAATATCACTTTCAATATTATTCGAATTAAATCAGCAAATATATACATTTTTTATGTTATCAACAAGTTATATAAGTTTACGCAAAATAGCAGAAACACAATCTATTTAAAAATTATTATTTTTAAAAATTTTAATTTAGTAAGCCCTTTTGAATTTTTTGATAAATTATAATTACAAAAATTATAAAATACTTTATAACTAAAGTGCTTAACTTTTTCATGACAAGGTTAGAATGATTTATTGTACTTTTTTATAAGTTTAATTTGAAGAATTGTTGATAGAATGAACAACTCCTCATTTATTAGTTTTGTATAAATTTTTTAGTCATTCGAAGATATGCGGATATAAGTAATATTTTAAACTATATATATATTTCATTAGTATGGACCAAGTCAATGACACTTCTACTTTTTTTATTATACAAATTGAAATGCGTATAATTATTCTTATTTTTATTATTTATTTTTTTTAATTTTTATAATAAGTTGTGATAATTTAATATTTTTTATAATATTACTAAAAAATATATGAATAAAATATATAATTAAGTAAAAACACATAGCAATTAAATAAGTTGGGAGATTTCTTTTCTTAAATATAAAAGTATTTTGTTAAATTATGAAGTGTTGTTTTGGTTTTATATATATATATATATATATATATATATATATATATAAGTTCATTCCCAATTGGTTGGGAATAGCTAAACCCATGGGGTAAAGAAGGAATGGCTAAACCCATCCTTTTGGAAATGGAAATGGGCATTTTCATCTCTAAATCATACCAATCATAGGTTTAGGAATAAACTTGGGAATATCCATTACATTCTCATCTCATTCCTGCATACTAATCATATAATAAAATTATTAGATTTTCTATGAAGCCCAAGTCAAAGACATAAGAAGAAGATCAACATGGTGTGTATTTTAAAAAATTTTGGGCAAAAAAATTACTAATGTTATTTCTTAATAATTAAGAGATACAAACGAGTGAAAATTTGAGTCAAACTTTTAAAAGTTTTTCTTCTCGAACTCAGGGAATTTGTCTAATGATACTCAAGTTTTAGCTGACCTTAAAATATGGAGTTCAACATCATTTATAATTAATATATCTGTATGTGTGTATGTATGATATCCAAATTATATTTTAGTTATTAAATAATTGTCCATCCATCACGCTTATATCATTATTATTATTTCATGTTATCAAATAAATTATCACATAATTTATTTTATTGTTATTACAATGATGATAGTATTACTAGTATAATAATCCTATATTCACTTGAATTTAGAACTATATTTTTTAACTCAAAATTTTTATTATAATAAAAGATATCAATATTCTAACTTTTGCCATTTATGAAAATGCTCATGTAATATAATAAACTTAAATATTAAAATATAAAACAAAAAATAAAATCGAGTCTACTTGCGAGCTTCCAAACATTTGTATTTGAACTTGAGCTCAACTCAAACTTTACCCGTACTCGACTCATCTTGCACTTCTAACATCAAACATATCATTTATTTACTCTTATTTTAGAACAATGTTCCCTTGCAACTGACTGTAAAGATGTAAGGCACAAATACAGAAAGGATCTCAACATAT
>JACGDI010000302.1:835749-901423 GCA_014898725.1 Jacaranda copaia
ACCATGACCAATGACAAAGCGAACAACAATTCCTTTCTCTAACTCCAGCTTTCTTAGTTTTTCTCCTATGATACAATTCAAGAATACTATATTTTAGATGCCATATTAAAGAAGAAATCAAACACCATAAATTATCCACAAGATGGGAGGATCTAAGAAGTATCAAATCCACAAACCTTGTGGCATCCATGTAGCACGAACTGAGTCTCTTCTTTTGCGGCTGCTAAATGCAGTATTTATTCCAATAACCATGAAATACTTTCTTTTTCCAGCTGAACCCTTGTCTGCAGTAGTTTCTGATGTGGGAGAGCCACTCAGGATTGATTCCTGTGCCGCCTTTGCAGCAACTAACTCCATCTCCAAGCTTGAAATGGTCTTGTCCAATGTCCTATGACAAAATATCAACAACTATAACTAAAGAAAAATGCATAATCAATGGTGTAGTTCTCCTCTGTGAAAATATGAACTCACTGTATAGCATGTTGAGTCTTAGATACTTCTTGAAAGATTTCCTTCGGCACTCTTTTCACACCATTCTGTTGCAAATGGATGGAAACCAAGAAAATTGTAGATATATTTCAACAGAAACTAGAAGACTAAATATTTCCAAGATTAAAAAAAGTGAGTAATGTCATAGTCATGTCTCAAATTTAGCCTCTTCAGATTATAGTGAAATACTCACAAATTTTGGATTGCAACCTTCTGATACTAGTTTCAATCTCTCAGCTTCGACTGCAGTTGTTCTCGTGACACCTTTTGCTTCAGGCTCGACCCATATCCTGTTGTCAAATGCTTCCATTAATATAAAACCATTATATTAAATAGCATGACAATTTCCAGAGACATTTTAGTTACACATTTAACATTGTAAAGCTGAGATAGAAGGTGAAAAAAAAAAAGACAACTGTGAAACTAAAGTAGGACTGCAGCAGAATAAAGACTAGGATTAACACTCGCGTAAGAAATACTTTGCCATACTTTTCTAGGAAATTATTTCACATAGGAAGTCATCAGAGCACCTTCCACTGAGAACTATGGGTAACATAAAGTAAACAGTTAAGATTTAAGAAATTACTTGAGTTCCATCCAAGAAAAAGTAATTACTTGAGTGGTAGCCACTTATAATGTAATTGAGACAAAAAAGGGATTGGTATGAAAAGCACCAAGAAAATTGAAAAGAAAGAAAAGAACAAGTTGTTGTCATATTTTTCAAGTTTCAAATGTAACCTCTGCAAGTCGGAGGATTGATGCGTTCAAAGACTGGTATGAGAAGACAAGAAAGACAAACAGATGTATTGCAAAAAACCACGAAATTCAATTGAGATCTACAGCTTCTTGATCAGTAATCAGGCAAATTCAAGTCCTAATGGAATAAAAAAAAGCTCTTAGAAGATAAACAAGAGAATCAAGGGCAAGAATCTGTTTCCATATTGGAATTACTATCTCTTGAGTATCTCTTGAGCACCAAAATGATTTCAAAAGGCTTCACCTCTCTCTATAAAATATAAAATCACACCCTTCAAAGCCATGTTCTAAATTTACAATAAATTCGATAACCACAAGAATATGGGATCTTGGAAGATGTCAAAGAAATTAGAATAAGTCTTCAAATGGCTTTTCATGTTCATAACATATTAGCAGACACCCAATTCAACAAGAAATCGAACACACAGAAAAACAAATTGGCAATCAACAAAGTAAACAATAAAATTCAGTGATAAGAAAATACCAGTTCACTTTTTACCTATTGGTGAAGAGCATTCCTCCGCAGAAACTAGCAAGACAAAGAAAAAGAGTCCATTTGTGAGACACAACACTTCTTGAAACCTGCTCTCCACCTCTGTTCTTCATGGAGATTTCCCAATACAACAGTTTCCCCCTTTACCAAATTCTATTTTTCAAGAAAACTCCATAACCAAAATGAAAATGCTCAAATTTAGAAGCCCAAATGCTCAGAATTTGAAGGGTAGCTCTATCAAGAAATATTAAGGAAGATCACAGAGAAACAGTTAGAGCCCAGAAAAAGTTTTGCATTGTCCTCATATTCTTCTTCCCAAGTTTTCTGTCCTTTACTTTATTCCTTGCCTCTCTCTCTCTCTCTCTCTCTCTCTCTCTCTGTGTGGATGGGGAGATCAGCACACTTTGCAGGGAAGGGACTTGAAATACAAGTGAGGGAAGACTGACTAACTGTCCCCAATCTGATACCAAATTTACCAAACGGTCCTTGTCAGCAATGTCAGGCGCGGGGTCTTCCATGTACTTGTGGGGTGGGGGAGGAGTGTGCGAGGTTTCTGCTCTCTAACTAAAAACAGTTCTCTGACAGGACGTAAATGCCCTTTAATATAACTAATATTGTGAAATTTTATTTTTTATGAATTAATCATTCAAGATTGTTAGATTAAATACTTAGGGCTTGTTTGTTTCAATTGATTATACTTGATAGATATATAAATGTACTTAATTTATTATTTGCTTGCTTTGATGTAAGTCCCTGATAAGTCATTGATCCTATATTAAGTTGAAATATGTATTAAGAGGACAGTGGCTTGATACATTTTTCTATAATTTAATAAGATTCAAAAAGATCAAATAACCCTTAATTAGTATGAAAATACTATTAAAATAAATAGTCAAAAGATTATAATTTTAAAATCATATATTTTGTTTTAATTAACTTTTTAGATAATCTTACCAACCAAACGTAATATTATATTACTTTATCTTGATAAATTTAAAACATATCTATTTGTTTATATATTATTCATAATAATATCATTCAAAGCAAACTAGTCCTTATTGATAATCCTTGTATATATACATACATATTTGTACTGATACGATAGTACGTAATATATATTTATATATATGATGTGGATATAAATTCTAGATTTTTTATTTCAGTTATTAGGCTTGAATGTCATATTAGACTTATACAAAACTAATGCGCATGTACTCGTGCCAAGCTATTATGCCTTGACAAAATGAATTAAGATTTAAGCACTTTAGATCTTTTATTTTATTTTATTTATATTTTAATTTGTTATATTTATATTAAAAATATTTAATTTTTAATTAATTATATTTATAAAAAAATTTAATATACATATTATTTATTAATGAAATAAAATAAAAAATTTAAACCAAAATTTAAAATACGTTGCAAGATTAGTAACTAATAGAGATTTAAATTTAATTGAGCTAACAGCGTGGCTGGAATGAATATTTGTCAAGCTCTGGTAGCACATCGTAAAGTCCGTCCATACGAGTGACATGTCTCGAAGTATACTTTGTTAAAAGGTTATTAAAAAAAAATCTTGACGCACCTCGAGGCATGTTACACTTTTTGATTCAATAAAAATTATATTTTTTACTAAATAAATTTATATTTTAATTAAACATCATAATACTTTATTGCAATTGAGTTTTGTTTTTGTAGTATTGCCCGAATTAAGCATGCAATTTTTATTTGAAAATTGTGATGAATTTTTTGTTTTTGAACCAATATAATTGGTTGTTCATTATGATTTGAAATTATGAAAAATTTTCTCATAAATATTTCTGGGACGACATTATTGGTTGTTTATTATTCAATATGAATCAATTGACTGCTTGTAAAACTGGAGCATATACACCATACAAGATAATTGTGATATCGAAATAAAAATGAAAGAAAATCAAGATAAGTATTTTTTTTTACATTTCAAATTTATCAGTATTATTTATTTTTTAGAATATGTCAAACTGAAACTCTATTTTTTAGAAATGGACATTCTTTTAAAAAATTATATTCTTTTAACAAAATTACTTAAAAAAATTATTGTAAAAAAATATATAAAAAATCCTTTTTTCTGCCCCTTCTAATTTTCATCTAAAGTTTCGTACTAAAATTCTAAGTTATGTTTGTTTGTGTTTTTTTCAAATATTTTCTGATTTCAGAAGAATCTTTGACATTCAACTACATTCTCGAGTTAAAATTACAAAGAAATAATTGACATCTATAATTATTTTTATTTCCTATAAAATAATTCCAAACATACAATTTTATTTTTATATTTTTTAAAAATAAAACCAAATATTTGATACATTGTTCGAATTTAATTCCCAACATACCTTTTGTCCAAATATTTTTTCTAAAAATACTTAAAATGCAATCAAACATAGTGCTAATGTTACAAGCAAAGGCATCTGATGTGCACGTGACTGCCCCCATGAAGAGGTGGGTTGTGCACGTGATAGAATCTAATGGGAAAACGTTGCAGCATTTTAATGGCTGCCTATTTCATGATCGTGGAGGACCTTACCCTTTGTTTAATGATCAAGGAAACAGCCTCCATTCTCCGGCACGTGGATTCTGAAAAATGTCTGCAACTCTTCACCACCCAAACAGGTCCCCATCTCGCCAGCAATCCTCTGACACGTGCCATTATTCCTGGCAGGGGCGTTCCCGTCTTTTCACATTCTTCACGGAATAATTATTTTTTAAATAGTATTTCGCCTGTTCCAAATTGAAAGTCATAATTGTAACCGACGTTAGAATGCCATGTTATGGCCGTCAGACAATTGGGACTAACAAAAACAAAACAAAAAAAAGACTTTTTAATTTTAGACGATTAAAATATGTTGTCCTCACGTAAAAGTGCAATAAATTAGACATTAATTGTAAGAGAACCTAATCGTGTTAGTTTAGGTTAGGCTGCATTTATGAGTTGTACTGAGTTTATAATATTAGTACATAGTTTTGGAAAGAGAAATAAATATCAAATTTTAGGTTGACTTGTAAAATTAACTTTCCGTACAAATACTTAAAAAAGCTTAGGCTTTGTTTGGTTATATTTTTTTTAAAATAACCTTATTTTGAAAAAACATAACCAAACATATTTTCAATTTTCCTTCAAAATGCACATTCTACAACATAGACATACATATATTATATTTATTATATATATTTTATAATTATTCTAATATTAAAAAAACCACTTCATTTCATTCACTTCAAAAATTTAATAAAAAAACATTGATTTGACTGCAACAGTAAAAAAATGTCTCCTCCAAAACATAAACAAATATACCAAAAAATAACTTTCATATTTTTCAATAATTCATTCTCCCAAAACACATAATAAAATCAAACAAAAAATATAACCAAACAATACCTTAACATTACTCCTCATATTTATGAGGTTCAGTATTTTCATTTTTATTTTATTTTTTTGCTGAATTCATTAAATCCAAATGATTTGTGATTCAAAAAATTTCTTACAATGGACAAGTGTATTTCAATGGACTGAATTAAGCCACTTCGAATACGATCAATTGGTCATACAATTCTTTCAAACTCATGTTAAAAGTTACCAGAGAAGAACGAGCAAGAAGAAAAGAAAAAAAAAATAAGTAATTTTATTTTAAATATATTTATGTACTTATAATATACTTCAAACTTTTTACAACCACTGATTTGAACTTTCAGAATCTTTTTATTTTGGAATAATATAACTATAATTCGTCGACACAAAATGCCCCACAACCAGCTAGATTTTGGTCAGCCAAGAACATGCCATTTCCTATACTCCTAACAAATGAACATGCTTCTAACATTTGTTAATCAAATTCAATTATAACATAATTAAAATAAAAATGGGACTTTTATCTATTGACTCTTACAATTTTATCACCAATATATAAATTAAAATGCGTGCCCCTATAATTGTTGGTTGATGGTAAAAAAAATAAAAATGATAAACACGACCTGTTAAATTTTAAAATTTGAAATAAATTTCTACATAATTCGCTCACAATATGTTAAATTTTCTTTAAAATAATAACTTAGATATATGAGCTAATAAAAATTAGATTTTTTCTAATTACAAAACTTATTAGGTATAGTAAGATCAATCGAATACTACGTATTAATTGAGATAATATCTAAAATGTTTGGTAATATTTAAGTTTAAATCCATATCACGGATACACCATAAATGCATTCATCCACCTATGGAAGGAAACAATATGTGGAACTTGTGAAATTTAATGGATTTCTATTTTCTTGGAATTTAGCAATTTAATGCGTTGGCTAAATCTTCCAAAATAAATAAATAAAATATGATGTGGCCATGTTTGCACAATGGGCTATTAAGAAAAATTAAGGTAGAAATTCCAAAAAATCAAGTAATGTAAATTATTTAAATTTTATGGGGATAATTGAAATCAGCAAAAAATACAGAAAAAGAAAATATATTGTTTTGCCACTACATCAACAAAATGAAAAATGTAAATAAATGATTTTGTTGTGGGGTTGCACATCTTTGATTGGTGGGGATTGATATGGTTGTGTGGGATGGGTCTATACTAACATGATTGAAGGGATTAAATTAAAGGAATCAATTAAGATTGTTCGTACCTACTAAAAATCTTTCATTATCAAATAATGATCCGGAGAATGGAATGTGTACTTTGTCACCAAGCGCAGTTGAAGGTTTCATTTATATTTAAGCTTTATTTGATTATGTTTCTCCGTAATAATGTTGTTTTGGAAAAATATAATTAAATATATTTTTATTTTTTTTTAAAAACTATATATTTTTTAATATATACATTATATATGTTTTATTATTATTTTAATATTAAAAAAATTACTTAATTATAATTTCACCTCAAAAACCAACAAAAAAGTATTGATTTGACTGCTGTAATAAAAAATGTCTCCTCCAAAATATAAATAAACATATAAAAAAATAACTTTCACATTTTTCGATAATTCATTCTCCTAAAACACATAATAAAATCAAACAAAAGACATAACCAAACATTCCCTTAACTTTGAGTCAAATTAGACAAAATCTATATTACACAATGTGGTTCTAGACTATAAATTTAACTAAGAGAATATAATAACATTGGGAGTGTTTGGTTATGTTTCCTCCAAAATAAACATACATATATATATATATATACCATATGTATTTTATTGTTATTCTTATAATAAAAAAAAATTACCCAATTGCATTTTCATTCCAAAATCAAATAAAAAAGTATTAATTTCTCCCCCCCTAAAACATAAAGAGATATACCAACACTTTTCAAGATAAATTTTTAATTATTTTCAAAATTTATTACATTCTCCAACGCAATTTTCATATTCTTCAATCCCATTTGCAATATTTATTCTCCCAAAACGCATATTATAATCAAATAAAAAGCATAACCAAACATTACTGTTGTTTTTTTTTCTTAATCATATGTCAATTGAAAAGTAATTAAAATACGTACAATTCGTACAACACATTTATAGTATAATGAAAAATTAATTAATTACTACACTAGTTAGGGCAAGGACACCTTAATATGTCTTATCTTTAAGGTTAGTATGTGGCATGTAAAACATCCTATGAACCGTCATTTTTTTATTACAAACACTCTTTCCTATGCCTTATCTATAGCTGTTCGAAATCTGAGACAACTGGTCGGTTTGGATTGTTTCTCAGAAAGGTTCAGATTAAACTCTGTAGTAGTTCCAACAACTGTTGGATTTGCTCCAAATTTCATAATGTACTCTATTTTCTTTTTCTTTTTATTTTTCCAATCAACCAAAAGTACATATATCATTGGCCAATGTACCAACACGTTCCTAAGAAATATAATATTGTATAATTAATAATAAAAAAAAGACAATAATTTGGGTTTAGATAAGTTAAAAAAATAATTTGCACGTGGCCAATTTGGATTAGGGCAGATGATAATTGGTAGAGAGAGAAATGTCATTGTCGGATTAATTAATATTTTTTGCTATGAAAAACATTTTTGATGAGATCGACCTAACTTAAAGTTAATTTTTCAGATATTAATTCATCCCTTGGCATTAATACACATTAAGTATAAATATACCAATATACAAGTGATATCTCTCATGAAAATCAATTCTAAATTTTATTTTAATTTAAAATTTGATTTTCTATTTCACATATACATATTAAATATATAAAACATTTACTTCAATATGTATTTAGATTGAATTATACATACTTGACATCAACATATGAAAGTGAAGTTTTTATATTAATTACTCCATTTGACTAGGGGTGTAAACAGATATTAAACAGATCGAATACATTATTTTCATATTTGTATCCGTTTAATTTTTTGAATATTCAGATACGAATACGAATTTGATGGATATTAAAAAATAATATCCAAATTTGTATCTATCGGATATTAGTTAAATTCGAATATATCCGTATTCAATTATAATTCTTCAGATTTATTTATATTTTATTAAATTTATCCGTATTCGAATTATTTTTTTATATCCATATTCAATGATAATTATTTAAATATCTATTTACAAATATCTAAATACATAAATTTATGAACTTATAACAAATACATATTTTAACTAATAGAAAAAATTATATAATTTCATTAAAGAAAACAAAAGCGATCAAACAAATAGTATAATTTTTAATTAATAATTGACTTTATAATTGATTATTAGTGCTTAATAATAATGACATTTAAGTATATTAATTATACAGTCAATCAATAATAATTGCGTTGATTAACTTTATTCTTCATTTTTTTCTCCATATTACAATAATTTTTTAAATTTATTCTTTTTTCTTCCCAATTCTTCAATTATAATTTATTTATACATATATGAATTATGAGATTTTTATTAAAAAATATAAATGATATATTATTTAATAAATATGTATTCAGATTGGATACGCATTTACCATATCCGTATCCATTTATAATCTAATATCTACTAATCGGATACGAATAATATCCGCTTTAAACATATGCGGATAAATTTGTATAAAATGATATGAATGCGAACGGTAAATGAATTTTCGAATATACATCTACAGCCCTACATTTGACTAAATATTATACACTCCCTTTATCTCAATATTATAGCTCCATTTGCTACATAACAAATTAAACTATTTATTTTTTGGTAACTTTTAATTCATTTTTTTTTCCAAAGTTTAATATTTCTATAATTTTATCCTAATTTTTGTAGCATTACAACTCTCATAGCTAGTCAAATTTTTATTTGAATAATAAGGTACGAAATAAATTGATCGATTAAAAGTCATTAGTTACATGATTTATCAGATATGACCATTACTTGCAAACAAGGAACAATCGTTCAAAGCAGACAAAAAAAATAAAAAATAAAAAATAAAGAATCTTGTTTTTAACATATAATTAAAAACATTATATTTAGTTAGAAGAAGTGGTTCAATTCCATTAATTACAATGACAATGAAATCTTATAATGCACAACTTGTATGGAGCATTTTCTCAAGTAGTAAAAAGTAGGAAAAGGAAAGGAGAATTGAACAAGTGCACCACACTTTAGTGATATAGAAAATCACATGATCTTTCTTGCTTTATCCAATCTCATCTTTTTTGCTTTATCCAATCCTCAATTGATAGTGAGATTTCACTAAAGTCTTGTCATGATAGAGGGTTAAAAGGATCTTTCAATTGCTAGTCTATTTTTGGGGCCCATGTTGTTGGCCATCATTCAAAATTATTCAAGTAAAATCAAAATTAAATTGACTATATATCACAAAGTCTAATCAAAGTTTAGATTTGTGATTATGGGTATTAATTTATCAAAATTTATATAAGTATTCCACATGTTCCAAAAGTCTTTGTTTACTAGTCAACCCATTATCCAATAAACCCTAGTTAGAACAAGCATGAGGCTTAGGTCCTTTCAAACATGGTCATGCATGTGTTCAAGATCCAACATTATAGTTGGTACAATTACTAATGATATATAATCTTCCCCTAAGATGATGCCCTTTCCCAAGTCCCCATCAAATGGCATATATCAAACATTCCATGCACTTTTGTCACACAATTCGAGGTTTAGTATAGTTGTACTTTTGATTGATCTTGAGACATAATATTTGAGCAAATTACAGTAGATAATCTTAAGAATTTTATGTTTTGATGATTCATATACTGATGAAACATTCAGTATTTCTAGACTAAATAAACCTACTAAAATTCTTCTATAAATTTGTAATTAATTAAGACCCTCCATCTAACAACTTATTTTCAAGTGTATGGTATAAATTTCCTGAGTTTGAAGCATTTATAGATTGAGAAGGTAGTGGTGGCATATAAAATAAGTAGCAAGTATGATGTTTATAATGAATTAGACCTATATATGCTTTTATACTATGGAAAATTTTGATCATTTATAAAAAAGTAATTTTTTTCATAAAATCCATTGATTAGGGTAAAATTGTATCCTTAAAAATCTTATTTGTATGTCTCAATATACAAAAAAGAAAAAAATTAATTGACATAAAATACGGCTGATTTATTTATTATCTTTTCATTAATTCTTTGAATCTAGATAATACAAAGTAAATTTGACATCGAAGTGATTGAACTTTGAGTAAAGGAGAGGAGAATAGAAAAGGATACTTTTGCGATAAACTTTAGATTCTTCATTTAAAATACTAAATTATGCATTCGTGTTTTACGAATACATATAAAATGTATTTGATTTATATTTAAATACTTTTACAAAAAAAATTAATATTATTAGTATTTATTTATCTTATGAAATAAAAGAAGAAACATTCCCAAAAATTGAGAAACCTATGAGGGATGGCTTTAGTATTATACTCCCAAGAGAGGGTACACAAACTTTAGATCTATCACTAATGCTGGCTCCCCAAATGTATATATGGATCAAATAATCATGCATCATGTGATTAAAGTGTGGTGGTTTGGCTGCCCAATTGTTGTGGACCATGCACCCAAGAATCATGTGATGCTGCAAGAAAGATGGTGATTCATGCAAGCAAACAACGTGAAAAGGTTGAAAAAGAACCTAAGTTTTTGCTATTCTTTTCTTTTCTTTTCTTTTTCCCTCTCAATAAAATGATAGTGAAGAAATTAGATCCTTTCCAAAAAACACACTAGCAATGGAGAGACATGGCAACTCCCCAAAGCCTTATTTTAATTGGCTTGTGATACAATTAGATCATCTCACCAAAACATAGCTAAATAATACCCTACTTCTCACAATATTATAGCTCCTTGACTTGATCTGAAAATTTAAATAAAAATTAATTATTATATGATAACTTTTAAAATTAACAATTGAGAATATGCACAAATTTATATGCATATGTATTACTCAAAAACACTTTATGCACACAGGAACTACCAGCAAATACCTATTTGTATATATAACATACTAATCGAATACATTGACCTATACAATGACAATGGTGGTCGAATTTCTCAACACAATTGTCACAAAACAGCACAATGATAACTCCTTGGCAGACGATAAATGTCACAAATCTTACAATATTTCATCCCCACTTCAACATCATTTACCACTACTCTCTATCACTTTTATTCGTTCATGTACAATTGATCACTTCTATGAATGATCACCGAATCGCTCATACTAACCATTTCCGAGTTGATAAGAACCTAAACATAAAAATCATCATGTTCAAGTCCAAAAACTATTAGCAATATTTTCTTGGAGTAAGGTTGGAAAAAACGAAAAGAAAAAGGACCAAAAAGGATAACCCTAACAATAAACATCAAAGTCACAATAGAATTGTCAGGAATGTCATTTGTTACATAAGCAGCAAATATCCAACAGGACAGTACGATGGCCATGATCGTGAGCATTAGTCCTCTTGGATCAGGGCCACAAACCAGCCGGTCTCCAAATGAAAACACCGGCACTCGGGCAGTAAAAGATAAACACATGTATCAGAAAAATGCAATATTGATCCATCTTCGTAAGTCTTTGTGATCTGTGGTGTTGATCATGAGTACATTGTTTCCAGGCCAAACATGATACAATCTTGTCCTCCGATCATCATTTCGATCACAACCGATCAGCCAAAACCCTTCTTGGAAAAGCTATATTTTGCCATAAAATGTTCGGATTTTTCTTGATTTCTCCAGTTTCAACTTCTGGTTCTGTTTCAAAATCGGATTCAGGCGTAGTTTTTCCAGACTGAACTTGTTGTGACGTCTTGGGCGGGGCTGTTGGCTGGTCCTGGATTGATCCAGAACCGATGGTAGTTCCGGTTTTCGCATCATAAGAAACCAATTTTCTTGCTTGCATCATCAGTAACTATGCAGAGACAAGGCACCATTAACATGTGAAGGATTCTTGAAATAAACGTACAGATAATTTAGGATAGGAATTTGGAAATGGGCCTTGGCCCAATCCCAGCAGAATGCAATAGCCTGCAAAACCAAGTCCAACAAACTTAAGAGCCCTTAGCTATGTCGCTGGATGTAAAAGTACCGATGCGCTATGATATGATTACCAAAACAAGAAATTAAAAAAGAAAACACTCAACCGCTGTTGAATTTATCCGAATTAATCCTTTTTTTGTTTGAACTGTGGCTGATATAATAACTAAATTAATTTTTCAAAAAAATATTAGATTAGATTTCTGGTAAATTCTAATTGTCTTTTATATTCGATACCGTATTTATTTTTTTCTCATTTTTTTTCTTTCTAAATACTCCATAGCCATCCAACATATCCGATGCTACATAAGGTGAGATCATTTTTAGGAATACCCATGCCGAGTAGATTTTGTTACTGTTACTCGTTCAAAATTTAAGCACACAACGAACCATTTTTCATGGGCCAAGTTGGATATTTGACCAGTTTAGATTTGGGCTGGTCCACAGTCCAGAAACTATATGGACCCTTCTCTGCAACAAGAATGCTTCTTCAATGGCGGTCTTCTTGGCATGCGAGGGGAAGCATTACTTCGAAACTTGCAGCAGTAGTCAAAATAATTACGTATGATACACCAACACTTGAGCAATTTGATAGAATCAATTCAAACATTGATAAAGAAGAAAGAAAATACTAGTCTTGTGCAAATACTGTTATGGGTCCCAGCTTGGGTACTCCATCAATGGCGGTGGACAAAGACAAACTCAGAGCAACAGCACTTGCTATCGCTGCCACTTGTTTCTTTGCATTCGCAATCTCCATTCGCTTCATCAAGCAGTTCTTCATGAACTCAAAACGGAAAAAGTCGTGTTATTTGTATAAAGAACCCAAACCCCAGTACGCATTCAAGCGAATCTTGGCGGACAACTCCCATTCGCAATTCAGACACCTCAAGTTCCATATAACAGACTCTAACTCCGATGGTATAATGGAAAACACTCTCTCTCTGTAATTCTAATTGCTGAAGTTCTTTTTTTTTTACTGCTTTGCTTATGCTGAATTGTTTTGGGTTCTTTTGGTAGAGGATTACTCGAATTTGCATCCGTATAAGGGTGAAATTTCCAAGTTAATGAAGAATACCAAAGTGGAGTTTTTGGAGTTTCTTGATGGGTGTGAAAGGTTGAGATTGGAGATGGGGGGTTCTTATGTGTGGGTTGAGACCGAGGCGCAGTTAAGTGAGCTTGCGGAGGTGTTGAGTAATGAGAAGGTGTTTGCTGTGGATACTGAGCAGCACAGCTTCAGATCCTTCTTAGGTTTTACTGCTCTTGTTCAGGTACATTAGCATTTCTACAAGCAACTTATGTTCTGTGGATGCTTTTATATGTGTGTCTTGGACTTCATTGCTAATTGTGCAAGAATATGCATTTGAAAATGTGCGGGCAGCTGCCCTCACCCACATACAAAAAAGAGAGAAAAAGAATCCCTGACCATGCACAAAAAGGAAAGAAGCAACTTATCAGTTTTATTTCACTTTTGTATTTTCTAGGCAGTTGTCTAAATTACTGTATTTATCTTTTTGTGCATGCTTAACTGAATATTATGTGTTCTCTTTTGTATATATTGCAGATATCCACTATAAGTCAGGATTATTTGGTTGACACAATTATCCTGCATGATGTGATGGGACTTCTTGGGCCAGTATTTGCTAATCCTAGAATATGCAAGGTAATATTGGATTATTCTTGTATTCTGTACAAGCTTTTTTACATAAACTGAAATGTCATTTGTTATATGTTTGACTCAGCAAAAGCATTCCAGTATTGATAAGTTTATAGTCTTTTTGGCAAAAGGATTTCTTTTTCTCATTTGATGATTTTGGGCAGCATGATGAAAGTTCCATTGCAAGAGCGGTTTCATGATATCCTCAGAATCTTATGGAATTCGTATGGTTGACTGTGTTAGAATGAGAACCCTGTTATGTTTTGTGTTATTTTATTTATTTTGATCAAAGAAGTTTTATGATGCCACAGGTGTTCCATGGGGCTGATAATGATGTTTTGTGGCTTCAAAGGGATTTCCACTTCTATGTTGTCAATTTATTTGATACAGCCAAGGTGAATTGCAAGATCTAATTGTGTTTTTTATTTCGTTTGATATTTGCGTCTTAGGTGGTTCTTTCACTTGGTTTTTGATTTCTAACTGATATGACATTTTTAATATCTAGTCTTCTTTTTCTCTAATTCTGGTCCCATCTGTATATATATGTGAATGGGGTTCTTCGATACATGATCTAAACAACATTCTCTCTTCTAGTACTAAGTACTAAGAAGTTAGAGGATTAGAGGGGAGATAAAGGTAGCAGAAAGATTTCCATATTAGAGAGTTATCTCCCGGATTAGAGCTTGTGGAGCAACATCCTGTCTATATTAATAATGGCTATTGTTTAATATACTGCAGGCATGTGATGTCTTATCAAAACCACAGAGGTCGTTGGCATATTTGCTTGAAACATACTGCGGTGTTGCCACAAATAAACTGTTACAGGTTTGAATATTATATTTAATCTCATGTATCTTCAACTCATATATAATGAATTAGCATGTTAGATAAGTTTCTCATGGTAGAGTATCATACACTAGATAAATTCTAGAAATTACTATGAGAAACAAGCAAAGTAGTTCATGCAGAATACTATATCCACTTCTTTGAAGGATGTGCTGTATATGTGTATTCACTTCTTGATTTATGTATCCTTGTCTTTACAGCAACTCTGTGCCTTTCATTTTTGCAAGAATTCTTTGATAAACTGTATCCTAACATAAAAAATGGGAAGCCAAGAAGCGAAAGATGCTGAATTGGAAAAACAAATTTTCCAGAGTGAATTGATAAACTGTTTCTGTAATGTCATGTAAATTTATCTAGTGTACTTCCTCATATGTGCGGGGCTGTGACTGATTTCAGTTGTCCATGAGTATCTTGTGTATGTCCTGTTTTCTTGTTCATTCACATTGTTTGTCAAGTAAGCTATTTAGTTTGCCTGCAGATTTATCTTATTTACCAATGAGAATCTATGGCCACAGCTTTTCAGCTTGACTGCATTTATGAACAAATTTATATAGTAATTTAAATGGTTAAATTTTTATGGATGTTAATGTAGTTTAAAGAATGACATTGCTCTAGAATATTTCTTGATATTGCACATGGTTATAAATTCCATGTAGACTGGATTAGCATGCTGTCCATTTTGTTAGGTGTTTTATAAACTAATATTGATGTAATACTTCTACTAGATTTTCAGTCAAGCTACTCATAGAAAGACCTCTAGCTTGTTCCCTATTATTAATGAGATGAAGTTGTGCTTGATCTGGGGAGTACAAACTGATCCCAAGTAGCTGGTTGAATTCTTAAGCGCTTGGCAGTTTGAGCTTATGATAAAGGCGTACTAACTCAGACATGTTTTATAAGTAATAGCTCAAGTCATTTGTTCTTGTTCATCAATGAGGTGTAGTGTCATTTTTGTTTCTATTCTGCAAAGCAATGTGGTTGGTAAAGGTTTCATTCCTCATTTCTGAAAAAGTTCTTGTTTGAGTTAGAGAAATTAATTCATGTTGTTTTCTAGCAGACCTGTGAATGAAATGTTTTCCATGAAGTCTAGAAATGTGCAATTACTTTTAGTAGGATTGGAGCAGACGGGTGGGGGGTTCATCTGTATGTGTGTCCAAATTGATTACCATCTCTTTGGCCAGCAACATTGCGGAAGCTGTTTGATGTTGACTTTGTAACCATGAATTGTAGAGAGAAGACTGGAGACAACGTCCCTTGCCTGAGGAAATGATCCAATATGCTCGAGCAGATGCTCACTATTTGTTGTATATTGCATATTGTCTTTGTTTGGAGCTTAAACAGCAGAACAATGGTATGGCTCACATTTCATCAGGTGCACTTAAAATACTTTCTGTTTAACTTTTGGGCATTCCTATTAGTTATTCTGTTTGCTTCTTTATGATATTGACTTGTTTCACTACTGAGAACCTATTACATAAAGAAGTAATATTTTGTTTTATTTCTCGGAAAAGATTCTACTGCTAATCATGGTAACATCTTTCTCTTTTTCACTCTACACACACACACAAAGAAAGTGTCAAGTAACTAATGGAACCCAGAGAAGCTTCTATTTCCATTTACAAAGTGCAAAATCGGCTCTTTTGTTTTGTTAATATGCAACAGAGAGATCAAGTGAAAACGACTGACATGGTGAAATATATTAATACTTACTAAACAAACAAACAATCCTGCATAAACCTTATGCTCACATTGAGTAGCACCCCTGGAACTCGTCCCGACTCTGACTTATCTGTCATGCGGGAAAAGGGGTGTCAATTGAGATATATTTCCAATTCAAATTCTAGAATATGTTGGCTTAGATTGAAGGGCAATGCAAGTGAATAATTGACTGAATCTCTGTGGGAAAACTTTAAACTGATAATTTCTGTCAAGTTATAATGGTAGGAGAAAAGGAGATTACAAAAATGTATTTTATAACTTTGTCCCTAATTGGAACATTTACAGTGTTCCAATTGGCTGGCTAGTAGCCGCTGCTAAATGATGTTTCAAGGATTTGTTTGTGGCGCAAGTTTGTGAATTCCTTATGAGTGTCAGCTTATTAAGATGGATAGGTAGAAAAGAAAATATCTGTATTTAAGCGCCTAGATATGGAGGCTGTAAGTGGACTGCGAGCTGTGGAATTTGCTCTGCAGTGATTGCCTGGGTATATTTAGAACTTTGTCTTTCTCCTTTATGAGCAGATTATACATGTTTAATTGCATAAGCTATTCACGAACGTGATAGAACTTCTGAAACTGTTCCTTCTGAGATATTCCATGACAAAACTTGCAGAAGGAAATAAAAGAAAGCAGATGAGCAAAAAGTTAATGTGAGTGGGAAGTGTTTTGATGTCATCTCAAGCACACATATAATCCAACTTTAGTCTTTATGTTTTGCATTTGTTTTTCAATTCTTCATACTTCAGCAATCTAAAGAAAATAAGTGCATCAGAAAATTCGTCTCCTGGTGACAAATTCCGTTTTCTTCTCGAGGCTAGTCGATGTTCAAATGCAACATGTTTGCAGCTTTTTGCGAAAGATATTGAAGTTTTTCCAGGAGAATTAGCTGCATCATCAATAGTTTCTCGTTGCTTGAATGATCAAGGAAATATTTCATCCAGTCTTTGTGACGCAAAGGTATCTTGTTGCTGTGAGGATGTTTAATTATCTATGATTGTCATGGTAGAATACTGATGATGAACTTTCCTGTTCAGTTTCAGGAATTTGTGAGACGGCTGTGCTTATGGAGGGATTTAATGGTTAGTGTAAACATGGCTATCATCTGCTGGTTGCACACTTTGTATCCTTTATTATTTGCTTACTGTTGGATTTTCTCCCATTTGGGCTCCATAGTAATGCATTGTAGAGTTTCGCATAAGCCTAGAACATGACTGCCGCAGGAATCAGGTTTGATATCATGGATCTTTGGAATGGAAAATGCACAAAGGATCATGAATTTGAAAAGTAAAGAAAATGGTTTTAAGGTTGATCTTCATTGAGCATCGCGACACTTGTGTAACTTAAGAGTAAATAAATTGGTAATTTACCTTTCAACCCATTAATGAAGAGAGTGGAGCCACATGCTTGTCATTCATGATTTAGCAATAACTTGTTGAACTTCTTATTCAGACTCAACTTTGCAATAACCACCTTTCCTTGATGTCAAATTCTTTCAGGCCCGTCTCCATGATGAGAGTTTGAGATTTGTTTTGTCAGAGAACGCAATCATTGCACTAGCCGCTAAAATTCCAACAACTGAAACAGATATTTTCAGCACTATATCCAAGGCTGATCTAGATGTTGAATCTCTTAGTCTTGTTCCTCTCCAATCTCCATCACCTGTAGTTTGTTTTCATTCGGAAGACCTTATTTGCTTGCTCCAAGATAATACAGCCAATCTTGATAATATATTTCAACTTGTCATCCAGCAGCACCTAGGTCCAGCTGGCAGTTGTCCTCTCTCTGCATATAATTATGCTTTGTTGTCCAAAACTAGCCTGAGACTATCCAATAGATCCAACTCCAGTCATAACCGATTTAGAGCTTCAAAACAGGTTGCAAAGAAGGCTTCTCGGGAGCTGTTTGTTCAAAAATTTTCATGCAAATCCCCAGTTTATCACAACTGCAAGATCTATGCAAATGATGGACGATTATTATGTTACTGTGATCGCAGAAAGCTTGAATGGTTAGATGACTCTCTCAAACCCCCAATAATTTTACTTCAGCTCTTTGTGCATGCCAAATATGTTAATTTCCATATAAAATTCTTGTTCAGGTATCTCAATCGCAATCTGGCAAAATTTGTAGAAAAGGATCCTCCTTCCATCATGCTTCTTTTCGAACCCAAAGGGCGCCCAGAAGATGAAGATAATGACTTTTACGTTCAGAGTAAGCAAAATATATGTGTTGGCTGTGGTGAAGGAAACCACTACTTACGTTACAGAATTATACCCTCTTGCTACAGAATGCATTTTCCTGAGCATTTGAAAAGTCATCGTTCCCATGATATTGTCCTCCTTTGTGTGGATTGTCATGAAATTGCTCATGCTGCTGCTGAAAAGTACAAAAAACAAGTAGCTGCTGAATTTGGAATACCATTATTTATTCGTAAAGTTGTTGACTTGCATAAGACACAAAACATACCTGCATCGTCCTCTTTGCCTGTGGAGTCGGCTGAGGAGATTGGTGTCTCTCCTTTACAGTTGCGTACTGCTGCTATGGCTCTGCTACGCCATGGACCCCAAATGCCATCCCATCGTCGTGAAGAATTAATGAAGGTAGGAAAGCTAACACTATTGCCATAAATTTAAATCTCTAAGTTTATTCTAGAATTGTAGTTAATGTAGTCACACATGTTTTCTGAAAATAGATTTAGTAATATGCAACATCTACTACCATTATTGTCAAGTATAAAGCATGGCTTCCTCACATTAATTGGATTGTGATATCTTCATGTTGCATGGCATTTGCTTACAAGTCCTTACTTTGAGCAGATTGTCATGACTTACTATGGAGGGAGAGAAATATCAGATGAGGATCTTGAAAAAGCTCTGCTAGTTGGAATGAGTCCTCATGAGAGACGAAGATTTGAGAAAAAGAGAGGTTTTACCTTTAAACATCCGACAAGAGATATCAATCCAAACAATGTGAAAGAAAATAATATTGGTGGCTTGGCATCCCTCCCCATTGAGAATGAATCGCTGGTTGAAAGTGTGGATTCTTCATACACCAGTATGACAGAGACTGTTCAAAAACAAGATTATGTCAATATTTTGATGGTAGAAGATACAGCAGTAAGCACTCAACCTTCATCTCCAAATATTGGTCAAAATATTGCCGCACTTACCACTGATACTGATGATATTTCTGAAAGTGGAAATTTATTAAATGAGGCATCTACTAATCCAGCACGTGTTAGAGATATATCACTGAAGCAAGAATCAAAGTTGTCTTTATTAGGACATGGACCACATGGGAAGGAGGTAGTTGCGCATCTCCTAAACGAGTATGGTGAAGATGGGATTCGTGAATTTTGTCAGAGATGGAGACAAGTGTTCATTGAAGCTCTTCATCCTCGTTTCTTGCCTGCTGGCTGGGATGTTATGCACAGGTATGGTGCTCAAGTTTGATGTCAAATATGATACCCCTTCTGTCCTAAAATAGTTGCACCATCTGTTGCTTCTGTAACTGTTGCGCTTTGACCTCGTGACAAGTTTTTATTTAGAAAACTCAAAAAATGGTACCATTTTTGTTTCACAACTGATTCATTTTTGCTTTTTTCAAAGGATTTGATGTTGGAACACTTTTTTGCCAGTGGTAAAAGGGATTTTGGTGAATTCAGCGTTTACAATCCCAGCAAGAAAGCTTCGGGCCATGCTGCTGCAGGTGCAGAATAGTATAGCAAGACTTCAAATTTGGGATTATCTTCTACTTCTTTTCTGCACTTTTCATTCTTTCATTTTCTTTTATAGAGGTGGACTCCTGTTACATGTTAGAATTGCTAGTGATGCATTATTTTTTACTTATTTGCTTTTGGTTTCCTTCCTTTTTTGGGCTTTGAGGAGAGTAATTCCAGCTGAGATCCCTCCTGTAGCATGAGGTACTTTTTCAGGAGTGGTAAATTTGGCAACTTCAATTTGAGCAGAATCTCTATTTTCATCAACGGAGTCATCCCATTTTGCCATATTTGAACAGTGTTCACCTTTGGATTTGGATCATTCTATTTCACAGTTTCATTTTACATGTATACATAATTTACAATCATTTAATACCAGGTAACTATAAACACTATGCATGAGATTTATAATTTAAATTCTAACGAACTTTAAGAAACAGAAAGGGGGAAAAGAAATTATAAATACTATTCAGAATTGAAAATTCAAACTTCCTAAGGCATCATATTTCTTGTTGAATTTTTAACTTCTTTGAGTTGCACTTTGTGAGAAAATATAAAATACATGCATGAAGCGACAATAATAAGAGTAATTTTTCATTTCATTGCCAAGCATGAAACTAAGTTGTAGCATCCCAGAGCAAGCATCACACCCGATTATTACGCTGGTGTAAACAACATTTTGAGGTATATCGATTCTCCATTTATCTTAAATCGCACGGCACCAACAGATTAACCAAACTGGGTAGAAACAAGAAATAAGTATGGAGGCAAATGTCAATAAATTCAAGAGTTCATTCAACAAGAATTCCTATAATGGAACACCATTGAAATTCAAATCACCAAAAGTTGGACACCGGTGCTGCCTTTGAAGTACAAAATTCCATTTTCTGTGCAACAATAGAGAAGCGATTGCATATGTAATAATCTTGGGAACACTCAAGTAAGATCCAGATCTGTTCTTTCTGAAGGTTAATAATGTCAGATGCTCTTGCCATATCAGATGCAAGATTTCACTAGAAACCTGTTTCAATCTATGCTGCCAAAGAAAAATGTTTACCAGTGCCTGAAGGGTCAACATAACTGGCACAAATTCCTCAGATTAGAGATAGGGAAAACCTCTTGCCATTTGTGCCTAAAGTAATAACAACTGTGACTTGTGATCAATGCCATTGAAGATAAAAGTCCCACTCATTGGAACAAATTGTCTTGTGATGAGCTGCAGATTAGAAGAAACACCTCAAAACTTCAATTGTGGATGAATATGCAAGGTGTTTAATTTTAAATCTTTATAACAAATATGACAATTTTAAAATGATGGAATATTGTGACTACACATGTACAGCATTCTGGAAAGGAACAAACCTTGATCACCTCCTGTGAAGCGACTCCACCAATGAAGGCTGCCACAGCATGAAGTTCTGCAGCACCATAACGGCACATCTCATTTATAAGATCTTCTGTCAGTATTGGTCCATTGCAACCCAAGTCATTAAGTAGGCTGATAGCTGTTGTTTTCAGTCTGGAAATCTCCTCATCCATTGCACTACTGAATATCAATTACAATTAGGCAGGCATGAGGTAATAATTTTCGAATGGAAAACCTAGATGGATGAGAAAGGGCCCTTTTTGTTTACCCATCAAATTGCCCTGGAAAACTATTGTAGCTTGCAGCAAAACGATCTACAGCTCGTAGAAGGATATAAAAACCGACAGCAGTACTGCAGCATAAAATCGGAATACTAACAAAAGTTAGTGAATGTAAGCGAAAAAGCCACAAATGATAGGAAATGCTATAAATTCAAGCAAACAAGGTGGTTATATATTGTCCACTGCATATCTGTTAGGTTTACTTATTGAATGCTTCTTACTATCGAGAAATAGAATATAGAAAGGAAACCTTTTCATTCATTGGTAAAACCTAAGTTTCTTGAATCATTTCATTTACAGGAGCAGCTTCAGCTTTTGAGATATAATGTAAGCCACTCAGGAGCATAGTACTTTTCAAAAACATCTAACACAATTGAGAAATTACAAAACAAGCAGTTTTATCATTTGATTCCAGGATATGTATATTGACATGCCTTTTTAAGGTTTTAATTGTCCTCTTGATAATTTTGGTACCTCTACCACTCACAGTAAATAGCCCAAGAGATATCTCTGCAGAATCATTGACTATTGATGGTATATGGGAAACAAGATACCTGTAGTCTTCATCCGTTAGATACTTTTGTAACTCCAGTTGAGCTGGGGAACTGTATTCATCCTCAATTGGGCGATATCTGCATACCTAAGAATTGAATAACTTATTATGAGAAAGTTCAACTATCAGGAAAACCATGTTGGGTTGGAAAGTTGCATAAACATGTCATTTTCTTCTGTCCCCATGGCAAAGTTCCAATCCATTTTTTAGAACTATACAAGTATGTCAAACATAATATAGCAACATTAAAAGGGGATCAAAGTTACAGGATATTACAAATGAAAAAAGTCTCCACCATGGAAGACCTGGGCTGATGGGAGCCTATACTGAAAATAACTTAAATGAGTCAGAAAACAAAAAAATATATATATATATCCCTCTTTTTCAAGTTTAATGTTAACTTAGACTCCTCAAAATCAAAGTAGTCTTGCAACATCATTTATTGTATATACAATTGACTGAAATTTATAACATGAGAACACAATATTTCTGTAAAATGAATCAATGCAAAGTATACTTAGACATGTATGATTTTACTACAAGATTAGAGCATGATAGAGGTGGCCAGACACTCAAACCACTAACTGGCCAACTAAAAACCTGCTATCTGATTACATGTGAAGAGCTGGAGAGAAGGAAACAGAAACAAGATAAAAAGTTTTAAGCACAAACCTTAATTTTCCGTGCATTTTTGCAGAAACTTTTTGTGGTTGCCTTTGAGATGCTATCTGGATCTCTACCTATCTTCTTAAATATTTTCTTCACATGCTTCTCCATGACAAGAAAATCAGCCTCAGCCTTAGCCTGGTAGATCTTTTGCAGGTTGACATACAGCCTACAATAGACTCAAGAAGTAACCCAGATGTTAATACAAGACACCTTCGAATGCAAAAAGGTAAGATTGGCACAGAAACTAGTCACTAACTCAGTAGAAGATGTCATATCTGGGATTGCTCCCTCCAGAGGTGCCTCTCCACCGCCTTCATTAGCTATAAATTCCTGAAGCGTGGGGCAGGAAATGTGAATGTTAGTCATCTAATGAGAAAATGATTGTATCTCATTGGACATCCATTAGAGGTAAACAGAGAACATAACATTTTTAATTTTTTAAATGTTTATGCTATAGTTAGAGAATTTCAAGCAGTCGATTATCAAGTGGAAAATTCTTCTTTTGTACTTAAACCAAATACTCATAAACATGCATGCATGATGCTAGCAGATAAACCAACTGCAGGGATGTGATTGCTATGACTGAAATGCTAGATTTGGGATGAAACTTGGTATATATAGTCAATGAGGAAATGAACTTGATTACACACATAGGACACAAGTACTGCATACAATTCAAGACTACAATTGTTTCCTTCAAAAAAATAGTGAACTGCTAGTCTGTTAAAAAGAAAGACCAACTCATAGAAAAATTAAAACTTCAGAAACTAATAGATTGAAATTTAACTACATTATACATGTCAAAGAAGTACTACTAGAAAGAATCAAATGTTCCATTTTTTAACAAATAAAAATGGAGTTTCATGATGCAGAGACATTGTAGCAACATGAAGAGTACAGCTTAAGCAAAGAGTTCTCTGTATGTTACATTTAATGTGTGAAGATATTAGATTACCTTTAGGGCTGCCACCAACACCCAAAAATCTGACGAATTGGAATTGACTTCAGCAGAGTTGTCATTAATTATCTGCTGTAGGCTTGGACCTGATATGACAAAATAGAGATGTCTGGAAGATTGTAGTGGCTAAAAATACATGTTTCAATTAGATAGCAAATAAATTTTTGTCAAGTGCCATCGGTTGCTAAAGTGACAACCTCTATTTCTGCATTATATTCTTCACATGATATAAAATCTTTCACATTGTGTAAATTACTAACTTACTAATTCCTTGAGGAGAAAAGACTTTGAATGAAGCTTCCATGGCTTCTTTGTAATTGTCTTCATCGGATGCAATCATCTTGGCCTTAACCAAATCCTAATATGTTCATCCAGAAACAATCAGATCACCTTGAAAGACAGATATAATAGTATAGAGAATAAATAAAATTACTGAGGCAGAAAACTTATTATGCACCTTAAATAATTTTTTCTCTTCCCTTGTTGATGGAAGGTTTCCACCATGAGTTTTGGCCCACTCCTCTGCTATTTTAATTAGAATGATAACATATGGAGTGTGCTTATGAATAACAGGATCAGCTGTATCCAAATCAATCGTTTCTGCAAATCTGTCAGCGATGAAATACTCAATTGTCATCTTTTAGGTAGCAAAGTGAATCATAGGTCATAACAGAAGTATACGTAAATTAAATGGCAAAAAGGAATATTAAACCTCCTAAGCTCTGGCCATGGGTTATTTAGTCGAAGATCATCCAGAAAATGATCAGGCTTTGATTCAATCACTGCATGTTCCTGCAGTAGAAGTGAGAGTATTTGCCATGTGTTAAAGTCAATATAACCCACTTCTTATCTAAATATTATTTTCACTGAAGGAAGTTCCAGAAACTAATTAGACTAAACGGCTCAGCCGTGTCTAAGGGCATCAACTGATATTTCACACATTTCCACAAAATGTTCTTATTAAGGAGCTATTTTCATTGTAAAATACTGTTTCCAAATGGTCAGGACAACAAAAGGAATCAGGACTAAAGAAAAGGAACAACATAATGTATTTACAACTACCTTCACACTAATCCGAACAAAACCAGTGAGGCCATAAGAGCGTGCAAATATTAACATGACATTTGCAGCACGGCAGATTCTGTCCAGTTTCAGCATTGAATATTCAACAAGCTGAAGAAGAAGGCAAGCCACAACTGATCAGAGAACTTAGTTTACTAATATAGGAACATCAAGGAATTTGAGATAGATTTTTCATTGATCAATTTCTTTTCAAAAGATAATATTAATAAAAATCACATTGAAGAATCTGGAACATCAAAACAATTACTAATGGGACAAACTACCAGTGGATATTATGCAAAAAGAAACAAAAATCAAATGACTGATGAATGAAATTAATTTAATGCCTTCTGAACCAGATGATAGTCAATCCACATTCTAAAGATCACCACCACTTGATAGCCAATGAACCATTTCCTGAGCGAGAGAGTTAAGTCCTGAAATGTGAACTTTAAATCCCACCAAACCCATATTTCATTATAACTAGTGCCCAAAGATCTCATCTTTTTATGGAAGCACGCATTTGAGAAGCTTAGCAGAACTCTCATTGCATACTCGAGTCACACCTGACTTTTGAACAACAGCAGATGAACTTTTTTGATCTCATCTTTTTATGGAAGCAAGCATTTGAGAAGCTTAGCAGAGCTCTCATTGCATACTCGAGTCACACCTAACTTTTGAACAGCAGCAGATGAACTTTCAGCTCATGCAAAACTTCCAAGCAAGCAACTAATCTCTCAAGAGTCTTTTCTTCTATATCTTCCTCACCATATACATATGATAGTTTTCTCCAATGATTCATCACTCTCAAGATTTGTTAGGATTAATTACAACAGCCCCCAGGAAATAGCTGAATTACTGAGTGCACCCCACGCTAATTTTCAAAGTACAATTTCCTTGAACTCAATATATTTAGATTAAATCAAAAACAATCAAACTACACAAGGGAGCATCATAATATCCAATGCTAAAACCTGAATCCAACATCCACTTATCTGTCAACCACATTTACAATTCTAATAACACCACATAACAGAAAGGGGAATAAGTAAAACTATGTAACAAGCAACATAGCGAGGAAAGAGCAGCACTCGATAATACAAAGAGACATAAAGAATGCATATGTCCACACCTGCGTGGCAACAACCAAAGTAAATTGCGAAAAGAATGATGGGTTCGAATCTATTAACTTTTCCGGATACTCTTCGATAAATTTTGCCTTGACTGCATCGTTCAACTCCTGTAGAAAGGCACAAACGGTTTTCGCCTTGGATTGCCCGACACTCGATTCATCCACTGGATAGTCATCAATGGAAGCAACAGAATAAAATATAACAACCCATTAAAAAGAAAAAGACACTCCACTCAGATTGAAGGAGAAGAAAAAATGTACCCATGAAATTATTTCCAAGGTCCCCAAGTTCAACTTTAGAGCCATCAACAACAGTAATACTTCCAACCCCGCCAAGAACTAGATTTTTCAAGGTTTCTGAGCCGGTGGGTCCACAGTTCAACAAGCATATGCTTGATTTCTCGAGGGCTGCTTGCCCTTGCTCGCCCCATATTCTGGAAAATTATTCGAATTAGAAACAACTATTGTGGGAGATGTTATACAGGGGGAATGGAATGGAGATTACTGGGAACATAGGGGAAGAAAATGGAAACAGTGAAGAGATGTTGCCTTTACCTGAGCTGACGATCGTATTTGGTCTTGGGTTCCGCCATTGAAGATTTGCTTGGTAGATACGCAGAGAGTGGGTGAGTGAGAATTTTGTTGTCGCCTTTTGAAGAGGGAAAAGAAGAGAGTGTCAAAGTGCTGTTTGGTTTCGAATAATTTATTTTTATAGGGTGTTGTTTGATTATGAGTCTTAGAATTTTTCAGGATCTTTTATGCAACTTTATATAATATTTTAGATTTGAAATTGATTGTCTAAAAGAAAAGTGGTAGAATTTGTAAACGAATATAAATCTCGCTAACAAATTTAAACTTTACTCAATTCTTTGTTTACTCACATGCACGTGAGCATTAAAAGTTTAATAGAATTTAATTCTCAAATTTTATATTGTATGTGTAAAGATAATATTATTATTCAATTGATTAATTGAACCGACATATATATATACACATTTCAGATTTATTTTTTTAAAATAACAATATAATAGTTAAATCATTATTAAAAATTTTAATTTTATATTCACAGGAAATGTGAACCTTTAAGGGCCTTCTGGTTTTATTTTCAAATTTTATTTTTATATTTTTTATTATTTTAAAAATAAAATATATTACTTTTTATATATTTTTACACAACATCATTTTTATTTTTATTTTTAAATCACATTCTTTAATAACATATATATATATATATCTGCTTTATCTATTACATTATTTCTATCCCTTTCCACTTATAACTTGCTAAAATCAATATAATAATTACTTTTTAAACAATTCATCCAAATACAAACTTATTTTCAACTCATTTTTACTAACCAATTTTTTAAATTTTAAAAATAATAGAAATAAAAATTGAAAATGAAAGTAAAACCAAATGGGATCATATTTAAGTATTAAAAACCTAAATTTAATGAAAATTTAACATTATTCTACCAAAGGGTTGACTAGGGGGGCAAATTGCTCTAAATAAAAAAGTTTGAGGGTAACTTGCAGTTTTATCAATCATATGGGCAAATAGCCAATAAGAAAGAAATACAGGAGTCAAAGTGTTATTTTAACCCTCCCAGTTGGATTCGGTTCCCACTTCCCCAAGCTGAGCGAAAGAGTAGAACTTCGATCCACACTCAGTTTCTTCTTCTTTTCACATTGCGATCTCATCCCCCAACCAAAGCAGAGACATCTAGACGCGGATGCATTTCTGCTGATAGCCTGATATACTGAGAGAGATTGGTATTTGTTGAGAGAGAGAGAGAGAGATTTGAAGGAAATAAGAAGCAGGAAAAGGAGGGGAAAATGGCAGTGAGAACTGGGGTTTTGAAGGCGGTGCTGGGGCTGATGGCTGTTTGTCTGGCAGCATACATAGTGGGCCCACCTTTGTATTGGCACTTGATGGAAGGATTGGCCTCTGCTTCAGCCTCCGCCTCTTGCCCTCCCTGTAACTGTGACTGCGATTCTCTGCCCCTTCTCTCAATTCCCCAAGGTATATCAAGTATTTCTGTGTTAGATCTGCCTCGATCTTTTTGTTTCAAATGTTAATTCCTGCATGTCACCATCTGGGTTTCGGTGATTTTGCGTTTAAAGTTCGATTTGGACATGTTTTCATGGAATTTGGTTGGTGTATGCACGAATTTCTACTTTTGCTCTATTGGAAATTGAGAAAGATTGAACCTTTTGGTATCGGTGTAGTTATGAGAGTGTCTAATTGTGTTTTTTAGATGATTGGATGGTTGGTGTGACTTGATGAAATGCCAATTTGGCTCGGTTTGCTTGTTTGTTCCCACATTGTACTAGCTGGTTCTTGTTTTCGTGTTAAATCTTGATTTGCATTTCATGTGAAAACATTTTTATGCTTTTTGCTTGATGCCCCCTGATTTTCGAACTTCGAGTGGAAATTGATTGAAGTTTGAGCCTTGGTATGAGGGTTATAACTGAATCTATCAGTATACTTTTGATGGCTTGATGTTGCTGTGATTTCATAAAGATGCGATTTTACTGCTTTTTGCTTATCCCTGCTTGGGAATTTCCATCAACTATTAGAATGTCTTGAAAACACTTAACATCACATGGATAGTTGATGAATGAGATCTACAAATGGTTTGGGGAAAGTCTTTCGAGGGTCTGTCAAGCGAAGGCTTTGCTCTATGGCATATCTTATTCATTAACTCTGATTCAGGACAGTAGTCTGATCATGCATGTGCTGATTCAAAAACCCGTGTAATTCTGTTACTTTCCAATTTGCTTACTCTTTAATCATTTCCTTAAATATTATATTTATATCGAGAATTATAGCTCAGCTCGAGGTTTTCTTTCTCTTTTCTGTGATCTTCTCTTTTAATAGCATCTGTAATTGTTCTCTAATGATGCCTCCATACGGTTTCTGTTTCTTTGCTTCTGAATGTTGATCTCACCCCTTTCTTTATGTTGATCTACAATTGCAAGTACTCATGGCTCATCATGTATGTTGTATCCAATAGGCCCTAGGTGGACTTTGTTCTGGATGCACCTTTTCTAATGTGGATTTGAATATCTTGTCATTAATTTCCTTTTCATCTGCTCCTCTCTTCAAAGCTTGCTTGTGATGATTACTTGTTTATCTTTCTTGCAGGATTGAATAATGCTTCCTTCGCAGGTAAGCACTGTGTACTTTGTTTAATTTAGATTGCATTTCACATGCTTTTACTTTTTCTTTGTGATTTGATATCATGATTTGCATGTCAATTCATTGCATCAAAGGGTTTATTATTAGTAAAAACGAACCAATGAAATATAACACTATTTTGGACCTTGGATTTTAGTGGGGAAACAGCTCAATGGAACATATTTAGTGCTGAAGGAAATGCACGTGAAGATCTGGATATGAGATATATTATGAATTTATACATATATTTTATTTTTCTTCATTATACTCACCAAAATGCAAAAAACAGTAAAAATCATACATAGGATGTTCAAAAGAAAAATGTGATCAAATTTTAGTTTTCCATTCTTTTCTCTTTCTTTTTAATCAACTAAACTCTTGATCAAATGGTGGATAAATCTAGGACAAAGGCAGCATGGCTGTCCCATGTTGGAGTTACCTCAATGAAAAGGAACTGAAAAAGTGATTGAACATAGAAAGATCTAGTAAGATAAAATTGGAATGTGTAGAATGCATTAATAAACTTGAGAACATGAAATGGAAATTTGACCGGTAGTACATAGTATTGTCCTTGGCTTTTTTCCTTAATGAAAGAAAGTCAGCCACGCTCTTTTTCTGTTTCTGCAGCTGTGTTTCTATTTGTGTGTGTGTGAGTGTGTGTCTGCATACATGTTTAGTTTGGACTCTTCTCTCATAGACTATACAACTGATTTAGTGTCAAGGACGTGGTGTCGTCCTGCTTGTATCCGTAGCCAATGAAGTAACTTCTTGTTTATTCACATAATTTATAATCTCTATGTTAAAATTTCTTTGGTTCACTATAATTCAAATGTATAAGACTGGACTGCCTAACTATCAATCAAATTGGTAAGTATGAACTTTGATAGCTAACTTGACACTATGTTCAGAGTTGTGATTTCTGGTATTTTGGATATAAAGATCTGTACTCTGTTGGATCCACAAGTTAATTGTTGATAATGCATATGGTCTCTCTCACTAGATTAATGGTTCATTTTCCAGACTTTTTTTCTTTCTTTTTTCTTTTTTTGAAAAAAAAAATTGTATCTGTCCTTTGGTTCTTGGAACAAGGTGTCTGCTACTTCAGTTATGTCATATTATGAAGCAACTGAACCTGTCCTAATTAAGATGGAAAATTCCTGATGACTTTTATCCTTTCATGTAGATCTTCCTTTAAAAGAGTCACTTGAATTGGAATTAATCAGCGATTAGCATGATAGGAAAATTTATTCTAATTTCATTAACTTTGAATCATTCCCAAATTAAATTATCAGATTTTGTACCTGTTTTTTCTTCATTTCTCACAGACTGTGCGAAGCATGATCCAGATGTAAGTGAGGACACACAGAGGAACTTTGCAGAGCTATTGTCTGAGGAATTAAAGCTGCGAGAAGCCGAAGCTTTGGAAAATCAGCAGCGTGCAGACATGCAACTACTTGAGGCAAAGAAGATGACATCCCAGTTCCAGAAAGAGGCAGACAAGTGCAATTCGGGAATGGAGACGTGTGAGGAGGCTAGGGAAAAGTCTGAAGCAGCTTTATTAGCACAGAAACAGCTGACAGCTATGTGGGAGCTGAGGGCACGCCAAAGAGGTTGGAAAGAAGGAAGTGCCAGGGCTCAATCCTAGTCGAACAGAACAGTAACACGTGGTCTATTAGAGTACCAAAATAGCCAATATATAGTTACTCCAGTTGGTGCATTGGCCATGTTGCTCTGGTAAAGGGCATCATGAATTCTGGATATGGGATGTTAGCTGAAAGCGAGCATCTAGCATCAGGTCTACAAGCATCATCAATGATCCAATTTTATTGTAGAGGTATTATTTTTCCCACTATTATTATATTATTGATTGCCATTTTGCAAGAAGTCTTTAGATTTCCATTTGGAAGAAAGAGTCTTAGATACAGAAACGTGTTGCATGAACCATTGCGCTTTAGTGTGAAGCAGGTACTCTTCTCTTTAATGTTAGTTCTGGTTCATGAAAATATAAGATTGCATTTGTTCTATAAAAATAAGGTGGAAATTTGCCCAGCAGTTTGTCCTATCAATCAGTGGGACAGACTACAAGTAGCACTTCTAGCCTGCTTCTCTAGCTACTGAGAAAAACTTACGATCTATTTACTTTGCTAGATGGATAATAGACTATGAGATAAATGGAGCTTTTATTGGAATGCTCATCATGTCCTCTTTCCAACAAACCCTCTGTTCCAGCCCACATCTACCATCTCACTCCTTCGCCCACCACAATTCTCTCATCTTGTTGCAAATACCATTGACCAGGAAAGATTAAAGGCGAACGAAGGAAAAGAGGGAAAGAAATGAAAAGAGGAATACTGGGGAAGATGGGGATGGGCCGGTTTGTAGAAGAGAGAAGGCCAAAGAAGAAAGGATGAATTGGGGTGAAGAATGAAGAAGAAAGGTGCTATATGTGTGTGTGTGTATATATATATATGGTGGTGGATTGGGTAGAACAAAGGAATAATGGGGAAGAAAAAGAGGAAGAAAGGATGAAGGGAGAACAATAGGTGACAACCTTGATGAAGATGAAGGTGGAGAAGAAAATTGATTTAAAAAATAAAATTAAAAACTTTGATTAGTTAAGAAGTTATATGTCGTTTTTGATGGGGTGTATTGGTGGTGGCTTTATCATGCACTATTCACGATGTTACCGTAGAAATACTTTATTTGAAAATGATAATGATGCGAATAACAATTTACTTATGAAACATAATTGATATTTTATAGGATTTATTGAATTGTGAGCCAATGTGTTATGTTTAGCAGTATTCCTTATTCAGCATCAAACAATAATTTATTACAAATTTCATGCACCTAAGATTTTGTAATTCTCATTTAATAACTTATTAATAATTTTGGTATTTTGCATTTCTCATTTTACCAAAAAAAAAAAAAAACATTTTCGTAAGCTTGATGTTACTCCCCAACTACGGAGATTTAGTAATAGGTTCCATTAGATTCTAATCATCTTATTTGATCTGATACCTAAAGACATTAGGATGTTGCTTTCAATTTGACAATTCAGTTCATTAAAAAAGTTACTTAGGAAATGTTTGGTTACGTTTCTCTGTAACAAAATTGTTTTGAAGCAACATAACTAAATATACACTTATTTTTCTTCCAAAACACTAAAAAAAAAAAAGAATTTTTTTCAAAATACCCTCTTCTATTATTCATTATCTCTAAAAATTTATCATTATATATACATACACATTATTATTTACAATAAAAATTATTATTCTCATTATATATACATACACATTATTATTTACAATAAAAATTATTATTCAATTCCATTTTCACTCCAAAAACTCAATAAAAAGCATTAATTTGACTGTTACAATAGAAATTATCTCCTCTTAAAATATAAACAAGCATACCAAAACTCTTCAAAATAATTTTCTAACTATTCCCAAAATATAAACAAACATACATTACATTCTCCAATATAAATTTCACATTCCCCAATCCCACTCCCAAAATATATAATCCAAAACACATAATTCATATCCAAATATTATCTTAGAGGGTGTTTGGTTTCATTTCCACAAGCCCTTTTCCCAAATTCTACTATTTCAAAAATAAAAATCATCACTTTTTAATCATTTTTAACTAACATTATTTTTATTTTTATTTTTGAAACACATTCTCTAATAACCTATATGTCTCCTCCCAATAACCTATATGTTTTTTCTCTATTTCATTATTTCTATATCTCTACTTATAACTTATTAAAATTAATATAATTATTATATTTTTAAATATTTCATCCAAATATATTTTCACTTTCACATCACATCACATCACATAATTAATTTTTATTAATTTAAAAATATTAGAAATTGAAAATAAAACCAAACAGGCCCACTGCTTTAAGAAATGACAGACTGGATTCACATGACGCTGTCAAGCTTGAAATCCGAATTCAAATACTTCTAATACTGATTATTCATAGCAACACGTGCATCAATTACAGTTGAAACTTATCTTGAACTCATAGTAGAATTCAACTGTGTTTCAATATTTTATAGGAAATATGAATCGTTCGTGACTAACCATCTCATGTTGCCAAATTCCTTTTTATTGATATCCATCAGTCATCACACACTTGCACACACCATACATACAAAAATCCCATCACTTGGCCTTCTGAAGAGCAGTAATGGACCCTGAAGAAATTCCAATCTCATCATATCTCTGAAACAAATAAGCCAGAAACAATGCAGCCGTCTCGGGCACCGTGTCCTTCGCCGCGCACTGCTTGTTCGACGCCGTCGGCCCGGGCGACCCACCCTGCGGCCCGTTCGACCAGTACAAGTACTTTAGCAGCTCATGGCCGCCCTTTTCCTTCGTAAATCGGTTGTAAACAAAATCCTCCGGATTTTCAAAGATTTTAGGATCCCTCATCACTACTGGCTGGTAGCCACACAACAGCTCTCCTTTCTTGATCTCGAAGACGGCGTCGTGTGAGGAGAGCTCGAAGTCTTTTCGAGCTCTCCCGAACTGCGACGGGACGGGGGGATTCAACCGCAGAGTTTCGTACACAAAGGAATTCACCAAATCCATTTGTTTTACTGTGTCGAAACTAAGAACATTATTTGATAATTTTTCCCTTACTTCGTTTCTGAGTTGGTCGTGGATGCTTTTTTGGCCTCCAAGATTGGAGAGGAGAGAGGAGAGGAAGAGTAAAAATCCGCCATAGGCGTTGAATCCGAGGATGAAGAGGAGATTGTGGATGGCTTCTTCTTCTGTGAGTTTGAATTCTACTTTGGCTCGTTCCACTGTTTCTTTGGCTTCCTTTTTGATAAAATCAGCGAGCTTTTGGTAATCGGATTTGATCAGCCAGAAAGGGTAGGAGAAGGAGTGGAGGAAGATTTCTGTAAGGGGTTGTAAGATGCTGATGGGGGTGATGGGAAGGAGCTGGAAGGCCAGCCACTTGTCGAGCATTATGGGGCCGGATTTCTCGATTTCTGGGACGGCGGAGGGGTCGGCGCCAACGAGGCTGCGGCAGAGGAAGGTGAAGATGAATTGTTGGAGAGGGAGGAAGTAGCTGACGGAGCCGCCGCTGCCGGCGGTGGAGAGCTGGGAGTCGATGGAATCCCACATCCTGTCGAGGGAAGTCGCCATTGATGATACCCAAGTGCTGGAGCTTCGTTTTAAGATGTCCAAAGCCAAGTTCTTTATCTGCCGTGCATTTTTGCATATGAATTTTAAGAAATTAATAATAATCATAGAAAGTATAAACACAATATTTTATAAAATAAAATAATAAAATCACATTTATATCACTTGAATTACATCACAAATAAAAATTAGATATAAAAATAGGTACTTGTCATGAATTTAAAAAAAAAAAGATTTATAGTAATTAAAGCAATATAAGTAATTAAGAAGGTAAATACCATGCAATGAATGTTCAAAATGATAGGATGATACACAAAATATGTGTTCACCAGCATCAATCTCTCTTATTATATGAAAAATCTTAATTTTAAGCCTGGATTCGAAATTATATCCAGCATTTTGAATACGAGAGTTGATCTACATTATATATTAGTTCGAAATTAAGTTAATCTATTTTTATTTTTTTTGTATTGTACGCCTGATTAGCTTCATAATTCAGTCCACATATACTAATAAACCAAAAACAATAGTTATTGTAGATATAATTATTCTAACATTAAATGAGTGTTCTCCAATGACTCACTCCCATAATGAAATATTGCATGTTACTTGAAATTAGAATAAATTCCACAATCATGCAATGTTTTTGTTGCCACATGCGTCCACGTTTTGTATGTGGTACCTATCCACGGCTAGAATGACTAATGCTCTACGCCATCCCTGACCAGTGATCCCCCCCTATAGTCCTATCTTGGACGAGAAGGACGAGAGAGACATGTGTTTATAGATCGGATTTATAAGAAAAATCAGTTCAAATTAATTTTATTGAGTTAGATCGAATTTTATGAAATTGAATTTTCAAATTTTAAATGTTAGATTGGTTCGGGTTGAATAATCCAATCTATTTATATAATTTTTTTCTTTTTTTTCCTCCTCTTTATTTTTTGTATATGACAACTATATGCTAATTAGATTATAAAATTCTAATTTCTTCAACCAAATGATATAAGTCTAAATGCATATGAAGAAGACAAATGAAAAATTAATCAAACTCCAACACATATCAAAGAGACTACTTGCTAGGGACAAAAAAGTGAAGAAAAATAAAAAGAATAAATTACTTTTAATTTTAATTGGGTTGGATTTGAAACTCGAGTTCAATTCAATTGTAATTGGTTTAGACCGAATTTTATCCAATTAGATCCGATTACTGAATCCAACTCGAGCCAATTAAATTAATTTAGTTCAAATTATCAGGTTCATTAAATATCTAATCCGATGAACATTCCTAATGACAGAAAACACAAGAGAAAAAGGAAGAGAGAAGAATTGAGCTTAATAAATTAAACTTTTTGTGAGTCTAAAATTATTCAGAAATAATTTTTAAAATTGTATTATACACATATATACATATCTATATAATCCCAGTGAATTTTTGTATGAGATAGCCTAACAAATTCTAAATTTTTTTTAAGTGTGCGTGTATATATATATATTTTATAAATTTTGAAAAGGGTTGTTTTTTATTTTTTGTCTATTTTTATGAAATTTAATTTTACAATCAATCTATCTACCTGCACGTAAAATTTTATCATTAAACCACCAATTTATTCTTCTAAAGCTTTAAAGTTAGGCCCTACGCAAACCTAATCTTGCGAAAAGGAAACAAAGATATTTTAGAATGAATCCAAACAATGTCTTTGGTGACAAATCATTTCATAAGTTATTTATCACAAATATAAAAATAAATAAAAATAAAAATAGTCACTTTATGAGTGTGAGAGGACATAGAGCTGGCTTCTCCTATCAAAATGAAACAACATATGCAGTGCTTGCTAGATTTTTGTATTACTTTAGGGCTCGTTTGGTTTTATTTTCGTATCCTATTTTTTCATTTTTTATTATTTAAAATTTAAAACACATTATTTTTTATACATTTTTACTTGATATTATTTTTATTTTTATTTTTAAAACACAGTTCGCAATAATCTACGTATCTTCTTTCAATAACTTACATATCTTCTCTATATATGTCATTATTACTATTTCTCTCTACCTACAATCTATTAAACCCAATATAATCATTAATTTTTTAACAATTTATTTAAATACAAACTCATTTTTATTTATTATTTTTTTGAATTTTAAAAATAATGAAAATAAAAAATGAGAATGAAAATAATACCCAATGGGCCCTTAAGGCTCTCAATAGTCTTAGTCCCCCATCCCCGACAAGTACTGGGCCACAATTACCAAATGAATGGACAAGTCAAAATGTCCTTACTTGGCAAAGATCCTAACAAGCCTCACCACAAATTTACAATGGATGAGGTGCAATTAATAATTACTAGATTATAAAAGATACGACTTTTAATTATTCATATTTTGGATGTTTGATGAAAATGAAGTATTGTATTCGATCCATTTAATTATTTTATTTATTAAGTTATAATAAAGAAAGTATGAGTAATAAAGTGATAATTACAATAAAATAGCTAAGTTATGAACCATACTTCTCATTCTTTTAAAATCATCAAAATATATGATGACGTTAAAAAATTCAATTTGTACTTATTGTAATGTATATATATTATTTATTTCAATTTATCAATATGAAATTTATCTAAAATTATGATAACAAAATGATAATAAATTTGTAATAACCATCAAATTTTAGTGGCTCGATACTAATTTATATATAAGCAATATATATGAATACGACAAACAAACCAACACTTTTGAAAATATATATATAATTAAATAAAACTATTAGTTTAAGTATTTTTTTAGGAAAATATTACAACTGAAATTTTAGTAAAAATATTATTTTTGGATTTTTCCATCTATTTTTTCATTTTCTATTATTTTAGTTCTCCTTTCTCCTACTCTCTCTCCTCTACTTCCCTTATCTCGATTAAAGTCCTCTCTATCCGGCACCGGTGCCGGCAAGGAGCCGCCGTTCGCCAGCGATCCAACTCCTCCATTCTCTCTTCCCGTTTTCTTATCTATCCCCACTCTCTTTTCCATCTCCCCACTGCTTTCTTCTCGGCTTCCTCCCACTTTTCTTTCTTCATCTCCTTTCTCTCCCTTCCTGGTTACTTTACTGTCTACACCGGCGAAAGAAGCTCACCTTCTCCACGCCGGCGACTTCCGCCTCCTCTTTGAAGCACTTCCAGAAAGTTTGGAGCAATGGGGTTTACCAAAAGAAGAAAACTTTGAACTATACTAGATTCGGGGACAACATGTGGCGGGGATGGCAGAATGCGTTGAAAAACAATTGATAATGGAATCCAACTCGCCGGAGACGACAATGGTCAGAAACGGCGGCGATGCCAACGGCAACGGCAGATGTGGGCGTATTAGAAGGAAGGCTCTAGAGTTCATTTTTTATTTTGAACTAGAAATCCAGAGAATATTTCGAAACAGGCAGCAATTAGGTATACATACCTGAGCATGTTTAGGCTCCGATGTATCGAGATACGCACAAACCCTCAATCCGCCGGTGAAATTCACACTGGGCATGAAGTCTCCGACGAGCACATTCGTCTTGTCGACGAGCTCCATGTCGAAGAGATGTGCGAAAGATTTCACGTCCAGCACCGCCACCACGTTCGGATTTACGCCGACGAAGAAGGGGAACGACGGCGGAACGTTGGTCCGGAAAACTGTGCTGTTGTACTTATCTATTCTTTTCTTGAAGTAATCTTTCGGACCCTGAAACCAGAAATACTGTAGCCGGTCGGTGAATGGCCCTATCACCGGCCACCCATAGCTGCCGGGAACCGCCATCCGTTGAAGATTGGTAGGCGACTGCTGCGGCGATGGTGAGAGCGGCGCCACCGACAGTGATGCCATCATCTTGAATTAACTGAATCGAATCTGAGTTTGAATTAGAAAAACTCAGAGTAAATTTAGTACTTGTATGTCAAATAACACGTTATATGATATAAATAGTAGGAATAATTGCATTAAGCTCCAACCGGTAGCGTCGTTGCACCTTGTTCCCTGCTATTGTTAATATATAATTTTACTTTTTAAATTAATAAAAATATTCATCAACAATACATTTATACTTTTCAATAGAATGCAACCAATAAGCAGTGAATACGTTGGCTGAAAATAATGGAATATTCTTATTAGATTTTATTAGAATAATACAAGATATGGCGATGACGAACATTTTAATTAGTTCAGAAGTGAAATTATATATTTTAATTAGTTCACGAGGTGAAATTGCACACCAATAATAGTTAGGGGAAAGTGTGCAATGAGGGCATAGGTTAGAAGGTTTAATATAATTAATTCTAAATATTATGAAGTGACCAAATGAAAACAAAGGTAATGTTTGGTTACAAATTATATGTTTTGTATTATGTGTTTTTATAGATTAAAAAATTGATCGAATCAGCAAATTGGATCGGTTACACCGTCAATCATGCGAACTGGTCTGGTTTTCTTATAAAATCGAAAAACTTAAAAAAAGCCCTATTTTGTTAAAAATTGTTCAAATTGGTTGGTCGGACCAGTGAATCAGTTAATTGCTCACGATTTAATTGAATAGAAGAGATTTTTTTATTTTTTTTTGTCTAAGTATAAAGTTTGAATACTAAGATATACTTCATAAGATATCTAAAAGTTAAAAAAAACTGTGGTTTAAAGTACAGACTTTAGAATTAGCTCATACGCTCTCAACTTTAAACTTTAAACTTGAGACATTTAAATTATTATGATAATTTATAAATTATAATATGAATTGTGAAATTTAAATTGCGATGTTAGACAATATCATTTAAGCTTTTTATATTTTATATTCTAACATTTTATTAATTTTTGAGTAATATATATAATATAAATATATATATTTCGTAATTATAACATTACAGTTCAATTACGATTTGATTAACGGGTGAACCAATAAATCGTGAACCAATAAATTTTTTGATTTAACGAACGATTCGATTTTCGAACACTTCTAAGAGAATAAATTTTGGAAGTGGGGTTGAAAAATGTGATAAATATTTGTTTATATTTTGAAAATTATTTTGATAAGTTTTAAAATGTTTATTTATATTTTGGAAGGAGGAATTTTTTACAGTAGCAGTCAAATTAATATTTTTTTTGTTGAGTTTTTGGAATGAAAATAAAATTGAGTAAATTTTTTATAGTGGGAATAATAATAAAATATATATTATATGTGATATGAAACAGCTCAATAGGCTCAACCCAACAAATTATTGATACTAAAAAGGCTTTTAGGCCCACTTAACATGCATAGCCCAACGACCCTTTCGACCCTAGCTAGGCCGAGTTGCTCGATCACAACCACCTGGTTGAGCAGATCGTCTTCAACCACACCCAACGAGAGGCTTTAAGCCATCGTTCGTTCAGCTATCCCTTTGGTCGACCACCTTGTTTGGTTGATGATTGTCGACTAGAATGCTCACTCTGACACTGATTGATATCCTTCTTGTATTCAATGCTTTGACAAACAACGTGCCTCTACATTAATGGCGCATGCCACCCCAGTAGAGTCTTTGCCACCAACTCTGACAAGGAGGCACTCCCTAAAGTACTATTCGTCCTGAAAAGCAGGAGATGATGCCACTTAAAATAGTATCGAGATTGAAAATAACCAACAACCCCAGGCAAGGATAAGAGCCCTTTACACTTAATAGGGGCATTTTAGATATATTACCCACCAGGAAAAGACTATAAATATTTCACTGTCACCAACCCTCCAAGTAATACCATATATACTATATGCTCTTACTTTACTGCTCGATTATCTCATTTCGACCAGTATTAACTTGAGCATTAGAGTGCCTTAATCAGGAGTATTTGGGCTAGTTTAACGTTTGTTGTTAGTTGCAGATCGCAGCCCAAGAAGAATATCACTATTGAATCATTCAATCTCCCTGATCGAATTAGCTCGAACACTACCCTATTAACTAAATACAATTTTCAATTTTATCATTTTGGCACCGTCTATGGGTACCTTGAGATTGTAATTGAGAAAATGATGAACACTAGAAGAGCTGTATTTGAGAGGAAAGATAGCAGGAGGTCAGCATCTCCACCTCTCCCTCCACCTTAGTAAAGTTCGCATGCTCTAGTCCCAAGCGCCCTGCAAGAGCAAGTTGTAATGCTAACCATGCCTTAGTTGATACAGCTTATAAGTGAACAAATCTCTTCCCAAATCTTTGCTTAATGTTTTGCAACATTGAACAGGCACACCATCGTGCCAACGCTAGTTGATAATGCAACTCCGCAATTGCAACTTCCTCTGCCAGAGAAGAGGTCCCTCTGGGACAATCGTAATCGTTTGGAGTCCAAGCGGCCACCAGCCAAATGAAAAGCTAGCCCCAAATGCACCTAGGGAGAGATGGGGCAACGAGAGCTAAGGGAGGAAATTGCTGACTCTGTAGACCACCACGTTCGACCTAATCGAGCCTTGTAGTGCGATAGGGTCCAACGTTCTAGACATGACCAACGCAAAGAGGTAGATGAATTTGCAGATCACGAGGCCCAACCTATTCAAGCCCCGCAGCACAATAGGGTCGAGTGCGTGAAACCTTAATTTAATCAAAACATTACCCAAGCTGATCGAGAGGAGTAGGAAGAAGTTTCTCACCAAGTTCAACAACTAAACAGATGCCTCGACAAGATCTCGAGGAGAAATATCGAAAAGGTGCCCAACCTACAGAGCCCCCAAAGGTTTTTTCAAGAGAGAGGCTCCCTTTTTATCTAGGAGATTATCGATGAGTGTAATACTATTGACGCTAAGGTCCTAATCGGACTTTTAAGGTACGATAGCTCAACAAATCCTAATGAGCACTTGATGTAGTTCGAACATATGATGCAATTGTATGGGCACAACAAGTACATCCAGGCAAAGATGTTGGTGACCGCATTCCAGGACATAGCACTCGATTGGTTTGTTAAGCTAGAGCCCTCATCAATATACTCATATAATTAGCTTTGTGATAAATTTCTCTATCAATTCGCTAGTTGGAGAAAGATGAAACTCCCCCATACTCATCTCTATATTGTCAAGCAGAATGAAGGGGAGTCTTTCTGGGACTTCTTTACGAGGTTCAACATGAAAGTCCTAAAAATAGACAACCTCAGGATCGAGTTCCTGATCAATATGCTGGTTATGGGACTTAGGCATAAAGCATGCACCAATGCTTTGGTGCGAGAGTGCCTGAGGTCGATGGAGGAATTGCTTGACCTAGTAGAGAGATATATAACCTAAGAAGAAATGAACAAACTAAACTTCGAAAACTTTAAGGTCGACAAAAAGAAAAATAAGGAGAGAGATAACCAAAAACACAGGAAGATAGGTTGATCTCTAATGAAGCGCTTCCATAATTATACTTCACTAATTATCTCGAGGAGAGAGGTCCTTTTTGCCATCTAGCATGACAATCTCCTCAAAACATTGAGGAAGCTGACGGAGACTGAAGTGATAAAAAAATCAAAGAATTATTGCCACTTTCATAAACAAAAAGAGCATGATACAAATGACTGCTTCAATCTCTATGATGAAATTGAGAGGCTTATTGGACAGGACCATCTCAAAAATATGTGGCCATTGAGACACAAACTAAAGGGGGTAAAATCGATCTGACTCCCTTGTAGAAAAAGGTTGGTCGGTACGATGAGGGAGGACAAAAGAAAGAAACCTGCCCATTCGAGGAGTAATTGACATGATTGCGGGAGATCCTACTGAGGGGGACTTAAAATCAACAAAAAGACAGACTCGGAGGAGGCTAGGGTTAACTAAAGTATCATCGGTTGAAATAATATTCCATTTATTGACGAGCGCAAAGCCTATTTCTTTCACTGACAACAACTTGGCCCACCTCGAAGGGCAGAACATTGACCATAAAACTGATTATCCTATGGTAGTCTCCATTGATATTGCCAACTTTGAGGTGAGAAAGGTTCTGGTCGATAATGGCAAATCAACCAACATCATTTTCCTCTCCACATTGAAAAGGATGAACTTAGAGAAGCTGAAGTTTGAACCTGTGCGTACCTCTCTTATTGAATTTGGGGGGTCAAAAATCATTCCAGAAAGGTCCATCAATCTCTCGACGTCATTTAGGGAGACACCCTGAAGAAGGACTTTGATGGTAAACTATCTAGTGGTGAATGCCCTATTCGCTTATAATGTAATAATTGGTCGACCAACTCTCAATGACTTTCGTGCCATCGTGTCTATCATACGAAGATCAAATTCCCGACCTCGAATGGCACAAGTCAACTGTTGTGTAACATCAAAACAGCTTGGCGGTGTTACAACATTTCGATTGAGTTGAGTGAGTAAAGGTTCGACCGCAATTAAAGACCTTGGGTGATACCCCTATAGTAGAACCTAAAGAGGCCCAAGCCCACAAGAAGAGGAAGTTCGAGAATACTCGAGTGTAGCCCATCGGGGAGTTTAAAACAACCAAACTGGAACAAGGGAACCCCAACAAGATAACTTGGATCGGCACAAATATGTGGCCCAACTTGAAGTATCTTATGGTCGATTTTTTGAGGAGAAATATCAACATCTTTATCTGGAAGGCATCTAACATCCAGGGAATCAACCCCAATATGGTCATACACCATCTCAATGTCGACTTCTCATACAGGCTGATCAAGTAGAAGATAAGGACATTTAATGCCAAGAGGACCTAGATCATTGAAGAGAAAGTCAGGAAACTTTTAAATGCAGGTTATATAGTAGAAATTCAATACCCATCTTGCTTTGTAATGTTGTACTCATCCTAAAAAATGAGGGATAGTAGCGAATGGGTAATGATTTCACAGATTTGAATAAAACTTTCTCTAAGGATCCTTACCCTTACCTCGAATAAATTTACTAGTAGATTCCATCGCTGGTTGCAAGTTGTTAAATATGATGAATGCATTCTAAGGGTATCATCAAATATTCATGGCCCCCAAAAATAAGGATAAAACTTCTTTTGTGGTTTCTAATGGAGTTTATTTCTTTTTTGTCATGCCTTTTGGACTTAAAAATACTGGAGCAACCTACCGTAGGCTGGTCAACTTCATGTTTAAAAATGAAATAGGCAAGTCTATGGAGGTATATGTTGATAACATGATCGTAAAGATAGAAAAGGCCTAGGACAATTTACTCGACCTTAATCACACTTTCGCAATATTGAGAGCATTTGGTCTGAAGTTGAATCCAAACAAGTGTACATTCAAGGTTTGAGGAGGTAAATTTTTAGATTATATAGTCAGTCAGCAGGATATTGAGGCCAATCCACAAAAGATTTAGGCTGTTTTAGACGTTACCCCACCTCAAACAATTAGAGATGTATAGCAACTAGTTAGGAGGATTATTGCCCTTAGGAGATTCATTGCTCGATTGGCAGACAAGAGCTTACCTTTCTTTAAAATTCTTAGAAATGTCAAGAAATTGGGTTTCTAATGGAACAAACAGTGTAATCGAGCATTAGTCAAGTTAAAACAGTATTTGTCCTTGCCCCCATGCTCGTAAAACCTAAACTTGGAGAAGTACTTCACATATACTTGGCTTTTTTAGAGGCATCGATCAGCTCAGTCTTAGTCTCGACCAGAGACGGAAGCTATTGGTTGATTTACTATTACAATAAGTCACTCCAAGGATTGGAGTATAATTACCTGGAGATCAAGAAATTTGCCTTGGTGTTAGTCATCGCAGCCCGAAAGCTATGTCTATATTTCCAATCTCAGGCCATGGCAGTGCTAACCAACTAGCCATCGAAGCAGGTGCTGTCAAAGCCCGATACCTCTAAGAGATTAACCAAATGGGCCATTGAATTGAGAGAATTTGATATCACCTTCCAGCTTAGGATAGCCATCAAAGCACAAGTCTTGGCGGACTTCATCACCGAACGAGTTGACCTAATAGAGAAAAGTAATGAAGCCCCTCTCGATTGGACTTTGCACATTGATGGATCATCGACCACATCAAGATGAGGAGCGAGAGTAGCTCTCCGTTCCCCAACAACGGAGAAATATGATTTTGCGATCAAACTCGACTACGCAGTTACTAATAATAAGGCAAAATATGAGGCTCTCCTCACTGAAATAAGGATGGCACTTTATCGAGGTGTCGATCACTTGGCTATGATCACGGACTCCGAGTTGGTAGCAGAACAAGTTAAGGGAAATTTTGAAGCTAAGGATTCAACAATTAGTCGATACTTAGTGGAGGTTAGAAAATTACAGCAATCATTTAAAAAGTTCATCTTTAGTCAGGTACCTCGATTTAAGAACGAGTGTGCAAATGCTTTGTCCAAATTTGCTCGATAGTCCGTCAATCAGCCCACTGGAGGAGAATCTTGTAGAGAGCATTAAGGAGACAATCCCTCCATGGTAGGATCTGATAAAACTCTACCTAGATCATGGCATAGTCCCTAAAGACAAGAATGAGGCTCGTCGCCTTCAAGGACAAGCTGCCAAGTTCGCGCTCGATGAGCATGGCCAACTGTATAAAAAGTCAATCTCTGAACCGCCCCTAAGGTGCTTGGATCCCAACTAGGCTTGTGAAGTATTGCAGGATACCCATGCAGGCATGTGCGGGAACCATTCCAGGGAAAGATCCCTAGCGCATAAAATCATTAGGTATGAATATTTCTGGTTGACATTACTAAACGATGCTATTAATTTTGCTCAAAAATGCCCATCATGCCAAGTCCACTCGAACCTCTCGCATCAACCCACCGCACCCATGGTCAATGTTCAAATCTATTAGCCATTCGACCAGTGGGGGATCGATATTTTAGGCTCACTACTAAAGTCAACAGGTCAACAGAAATTCATAATTATGGCGATCGAGTATTTTACCAAGTGGATTGAAGCTGAGGCTATCCCAAAGATAACCCACATAGCCATCAAGAGTTTTATCTAAAAAAACATCATTTATTATTTTGACCTATCTAAGATCCTCATTTCAGATAATAGGGCCCAATTTTAGAGTAAGAGTACCAAAGATTGGTGTGAGGCCCTAGGAATCATCTAATATTTTACTTCAGTGGGTAACCCTCAGTCGAACGGCTAGATAAAGGTGACAAACAGCACAGTCCTCAACCATTTGAAAGCCAAAATATAGGATATTGGGTTGAGTTGGGCAGATGACCTCCCAAAAGTGTTGTAGGCATACAGGATAACTCCCTATACAACTACAAGTTATAGCCTTTACAGTCTAGTTTATGGGTCCGAAACAGTTATCCCCTCATAACTCATACAACATACAGCTCGAGTCATTCACTTCCACCTACTTAGGAACACATTAGAAAGGCAGCTCGACCTAAAGACTATTGATGAGTGAAGGCAAAAAGCTTACAACACCATGCAGCGCTACAAATCAAAGATGGCGAACAAACACAACAAAACAGTTAAGTTGCGCCGCTTAAAGGTTAGAGACCTCATTTTCAAAAAAGTGGAGGTGTCTAAAAATGTTGGCAAACTCGACCCCAAATGGTAGGGACCCTATATTGTTGTGAAGGTGTTAAAGCATAATGATTACCAACCTGCTAATATTGATGGGGATGAGCTCCCTCACCCATGAAATGCTATCAACTTGAAGAAATTCTACATATAAAAGCAAATTGTAATCACCTTCGTATTCTTTGACATAAATAAAGTTCCAACAACATCGCTATCATTTGTTTGTATTGTCACAAGCTGCGTCTACCTCACACCACTCTAAGTTTCAACTTGACTCCGTAGTCGACCCAAAAGCAGCTTCACATTGCCACACAAAAATTTTAAGTTGACCATATAGTCAACCCAAAAGCAACATCACACTACCACATAAAAGTTTAAGTCGACCCTGTAGTTAATGAAAAGCGGCTTCACACTAATACTCTAAATCTTAAGTTGACCCCACAGTTGATGAAAAATTGGCTTAACGCTGCCGCTCAAAGTTCATGTCGACCCCGTAGTCGATAAAAAAGTAGCTTCACGCTACCCAATCAAGTTTCAAGTTGACTCTGCAGTTGATGTAAACACAGCCCCACGCCGCCAAACCAACTTTCAAATCAACCTAAAAGCAGCTTCTAGCTACCCACTCAAGGCTCCAAGCTTAGGTTCAAAACCGACCACACAGTTAACTAAAACGCAGTTGCATGCTACCAATTTAATGCTTTATAGCCCAAACTATACAATCAACCCAGTAGTCGATCAATAAGTCGACCATAAAATAATCAAAATCAACCATAATGAAAGTAAAGTTGTGAAAGCAAATTTTTAAATGCGCTTCGACAAGACCATACATATCTCTCAAAAATCAACGACAAAGTTGTTGGATTTTCTTGATAACTAATATGGTTGTCAACTGTTCACCCATACAATCATGACAGTAAAGTGGCATTCGACAATAAAGCTATGAAATTGATAGATATCATAATGATCTTTCATTCATCAAAATGTTCATTACAATAACATTATATTGCAAACAAACAAAAAAAAATGCAGTAATAATGAAAGAGGGTTAGGAGATTAAGTTTGGCTCGATTTGGCTTGGCATCTTTCTACAAGTCTTGATCGAGCCCCAACAACGCCAATGTAAGTGGTTGAATGGTTTAAGCTAGTTGCGAAGGCCCTGGGACATCGCTCATGAAATTAGTTGAACGTAGCACGTACTGCGTGACATCGACCTACCCATCCCTCAGCTGGAAGGCAAGGTCCTCAGCGAAGGCAAATTCGCTCGCTAATTCAACCAACTTAGCAATGACCTTAGCCTGTTTCTGTTAGGCTTCAGTCATGGGCTCAATGGGAGCATTTATTGCAGTATCCCTCTCCTCGCCCCCTTCGACTACACCCTCCTCGAATTTTGGGTAAGGCTATAGCTTTTCATCCAACATAGGGCTTATTCTGCTTTTATCTTTAGTTCGAAAAGCATAACCTTAATAATCAAGCTACTTTATTACCTTGTCGAATGTGCCGCAAGCATCATCGATGGACAAAATCACACTCGCATCTTGGAAGATTGAGCTTAGTATAAATTGTTCCACCATCTCCCACGGCATTATAAGGAGCTGTTAAGAGAATGCAGCTTGAGCCTACTTGAGCGCATTAGTGCAGTCGGTCGATTAACCAAAGGAATAGCTCACTTGCATATCCAAGTGAGCCTTTTTTAGGACGGAGTTCATTCAACTCCTCTCCTTGACAGTTTGCACCAACTGCTGGTCTTTCGCATGGAGTTGCTCCTAGATGTCAACTACCTCCTTTGTCAACTAGTTAACCTAGAGTTAGGAGTTCTCGAGCTGAACCTTAAGGGTCTCTAGATCTCTTCCTTCTCGTAACTCCTCGTGATCTGCTAGGGCTAACGTGATATCCCAGCTAGCTTACCTGAAATAGAGAGTGTCAGTGAATAATGCAACGTTTTGACAAAAGAACTCGATGAGAAAATAGTTGATCTCATATTTGCCATATTATTTTGGTAAGCCAGAGTCCTGAGTACGCCAACCTGACTTAGGCCCATGAGTCTCTACTGGTTCGTGGAAAAGAGCTCGATCAACATCCACTTGAGGGCGTCAGTGCCCGTCATTCTCAATTATATGATGGGGGTGGAATCAATTACCTTCATGGTGGGGTCAAGTTTGAAGTGGGGCTATTCCAATTGGGGAAGTTGAAACAACACCCCATTGCTACGCTTGTCAAACAACTCATAGTCTGTTACTACCTTCTGCTTGCTCTTATCACTCCCTATCTTTTTGGGCGCCGAACCTCCCTGCTCGATTATTTATCTTTAGCCCCGACTTGCGGGGCTACTTCAAGCATGTTCCTCTATTTGGGTGGGTTGGGGTACCTATTCGATCTGGGACATAGCGAGGATGATGGTTGAGAGGGTCGAGGGGGAAGGCTCTGCTGCAAGGGCACTTCATCAAGCAACCGCCCAATGACATTCATCATTCCTCTGGGCTCTTGCTAAGGCCTCTTCTCGACTATAGGCCATCACTTTTTTTCGATCTACCAACAAAAGATAAAATAAAGAGATCAGAATTAAGTAAAAAGACAAAAATCTATAATTAACATAATCAATAAAGATCTCTATCTAGCCGGTCGCCCGCAAGCAAGTTGAGCTCGGCCAACGATAGGCCAGCCAGCACCAGACATCTCTTCTCAGTTAGAATTGAGGCCTCAATATGTCTAAATTCTACCAAGCTCTGAACAAAAGTATTAGGCCAGCTGGGCATTTGGTTCCCTGGCATTTCAACATACCCCATCTACCACCCTCTAGGAATATTAAACTCCTCAAGCCTTCGAACATATAGAAAATATTTTTTTCACTCTTAGCGATAAGATGAGAAGAGGGTTATCAGGAATTTTCAATGCAACGTGCCGTCAAGTGATAGAAGCCAAACTCTTCAGTACTACCCAACTTTCGGGATATGGGCAAATGAAACAAATTGGAAAAATTGGCAAAGGAGGCTGGCTGGCCAATTAGGTGCATCAGCACAGCAAAGCTGTATATGGTGGCAAAGCAATTAGGTAGAAGTTGTGTTATACAGACCTCAAGGCCTCCCAGAGGTCGACTATGGTTGGTGCTAAAGGAAACTTAAAGCTGCACCTAAATCCCTCATTGAACACTGTTATGCACCCCTGTGGAGGTCGATGCATCCTATCCCGAGGCTCAGGCACTAAGAGTTCATACTCATCTGAAATATAATACATTTCCCTAATTTAAACTAAGTCAGTGAGGGAGATTTTGGTGACTATTTCGCTGTAATGGTCTAGTGTAATGCTGGTACCTCGCTTGGGCTAGCCTTGTCCCCAGAGGTAGCCCTCTCAATGCTTAAGCTACTAAAGGTCAAGCTATTGCTTGACGAACTATAGGAGGTAATCTCAAGCGCACTCTTAGATGCACTTTCACCCCCAACCTGCCCCTGGAATTGTACACTCTAAGACCTAGTATCCTCATTATTTGACGCACGTGACATCTTCACAGAGCAAAATGAAGAAAAATAGAAGCTTGGAGAACAACTTACAGTTAATCGCTTGAAAATTCCATAAAGGGCGAAAAAGGTTAGAGAATTTTGGAAGTAAGAACTCGACTAGACCAAATTCAATAAAACTGAAAAATGAATATTTCTACGCCACCTATTTATAAGCATTTGGACGTGGGAATTCAAGTGGCAGTAATAATTGCACTGCTGCCCCTTGGCAATTCGTAAATTGCGATGTAATTAATGCATTAAATGCACAAAATCCTAATCGAGTATTCAAAAACCCCGATTGAGAGTTCAAAACCCTGATCGAATATGCATAACCGTCATTTAGTTATCTACTCCCTACTCCTTCTGATCAACAAATTCGATTAAAACCACGAGTGGGAGGGACTCATGATATAGGATAGTCCAATAGGTCCAGTCCAACAAGCTATTGATTCCAGAAAGGCTTCTAGGCCCACTTAACATACTTAGCCCAATGACCTTTTCAGCCCTAGCTAGGCCGGGTCGCTCGACAACAACTGCCTAGTCGAGCGAATTGTCTTCGATCGCACCCAACGAGAGGCCTTAAGGCATCATCCGTTCAGCCATCCATCTAATCAACTGTCTTGTTTGGTCGATGATTGTTAACTAGAATACTCACTCTAGCACTGATTTATATCCTTGCCACGTTCAATGCTCTGACAGGTAGCGTGCTTCTGCATTAATAGCACGTGTTACCCCAGTACAGTCTCTGCCACCAACTCTAGCAAGAAGGTGCACCCTCACAGTATTGTTCACCCTAAAAAGTAAGAGATAATGCCATTTATAATAGTATCGAAATTGGGAATGACCAACAACCCCTAGACAAAGATAAGAGCCCTCTACACTTGACAAGGGCATCTTAGATATATCACCCATCAAGAAAAGACTATGAATACATCAATGTCAGCCACCCTCTAGGTAATTTCATATACACTATACGCTCTTAATTTGCTACTCGATTACCTTCAGTTAACCAATACTAACTTGAACGTCGAAGTGCTTAAGCCGGGGACATCTCACCTTGTTTAACGTTTGCTGTTGGTTATAGATTTCAACCCAAGAAGAATATCACTATTGGATCGTTTGATCTCCCTGATTGAATCAGCTCAAACTCTACCATATTTACTAAATATGACTTTCAACCTTATCAATATGTATATGATATATATATGTGTATATATTAAAAAATAGAAAAATTTTGAAAATAATTAAATATATAAGAGAATATTTTTTTAAAAAAAATATATATTTGATTATATTTTGATAAAACAAAATTGTTTTGCAAAATGTAACCAACTATGGCCAAAGTTTTTTAAAACGTGGTTTTCATGTTTTCTTGTCAACTTTGTCGTTTTTATGTGGCCTCCACTGATTGGTACAAAGGATGGAGTTTCAGTATTTGTAGTACAATTAATGGTAAAGACGAAAAGATAGGGTTTTGGATTGTTACCCCAACATATGGTATGTATATCTCCTTGGTTTGAATTATTTTATGATGTCGGCTGTCCAGTGTCCATACATTTGTCTAACAACGTATGAAAGTTAAATTAATAAACTAGGAGGAAATATCTTGTTCTTGAATTATTTTGTCTGGATTACTGCAGACAAGTGTTTCCAATCCTCTTTGAAATAGTATTTTATTTTTATATAAGTGCATATTTTATTATGTATATTAAAAATTAATTCGAGTTTAAACTCTTAACTTCTCATATAATAAAATATATATATTAAATATATGTAAATATGTGATCTAAAATAAGTATATTTAGCATGGATTTAGAAAATAAAAAATAAAAATGAAAATACATAAATATTTTCGTGGTAGTGCATTGAAAGTTATGAAGACGAGATGTCAATTTCTTGGATATGTTGAAAGGGCAAAATGGACCATTCACAGAAGAATTTTCAATTTACTGAACATCGTGATTCGTGAGTGTACTTTAACGTGTGTGTGTGTCCATCCACGATCTATTGAGGTGAGAGAAAAATAAATTTATATATATTGTGCCCATACTGCAAATTAAAAGTTAGATCTTATCTAAGTGATAAGGGTGCGGCTCAACCACTCTACAATAAAAAATGAAAAATGGAAAAAAATATTAAATTTAATTTTGGAATATAAAAGGAGTGAGGTAGGCTCACAAATTTAAGTAAGTAGTCAGAAAACGATTTGAATCAAATTCAACAACCCATCCTTGATACTTAAGTGTATTTAATTATAACCTACTTGCCTTATCAGCTCCATGAGCTATTAATAAAGAGATTAGCATTAAAAAAACCTGTATTATATGTTTTGGCCAAATGATTCTTTGTCCAAATAGTAAAATTAAGGTTTTAAAATTTTAAAAACGTCTCGAGTTTGGGCTCCACCAGATATGTGGGGTGTTAATGTGCATTAGTTAGTCGCCTAAAGTTAATTAGAAAATTATGAATTAAAGTAAATAAAATATATTAATATGATTAATAATGTAATATATGGATCACCTGAATATTGTAATTGGTCAATCCTACTCAAAAGGCATATTTTTTTATGTAAGAGTTATGAAACTGTTATATAAACAGTCATTTGTAAAATGTCTCCCTCAATTTTCATGCATGAGATATGAATTACATTTGAATTAAATTTAAGTTTTTAATTTTTTACCATATAGAGAAAATTGTGCATTTTTAATAAATTTTTAGTAGAAATTTTGTGATTCTGACTTAGATACTTTCATATCGACCATCATTTTTAACTTGACATCTTGAATCACTTATTTCCATAAAAGAACATAGAAAAAGGGAGATGATAGCGATACTGACATTTTAACAACCCATTTAATTGTAATGCAAGTGTAGAATTGGAAAATTGGAAGAGTGATAGAATTGACAGCCAATAATATAAAAGCTGGGGATAGAAAAATTCTTTTGTAAAATAGTGATACACTACAACCTCATGTACCGTGGTCCAGTTTTTAAACTTTTTTCTGCTCATGCCTTATTTTTGAGGGAATCTTTTGTCCAAATTCCATTTGTTCAAGTCAACTTTATACATGGCACATATGAACCAAGAATGGCAGAATTGTTACTTAAATGGTTACAATTACTCATGAAAATGTGCAAGAAGACAAAAAAACAACAGCCCAACAAACAATATCAGAGCGCTCTGATTATTTGTCTTTACAATTTTCAATAGGCATTACTACAACATCAAGATTATCAACATCTTGGGGTATTTTTGACATTGGATCAGTATCCTAAGATGTAGTAATCTACATATGATGCATGGCAAACAACAATAGGTGGGGTGGAGCTTTGAATACCTTAAATCATGTTGTTCTGAGGTTTAAGGTATATGCTGAGATCGTCCAAGTTGGGGCAGCCAAGAATCTGCAATCCATGCTCATTGGCTAGATGCAAAAGGCATATGAAGCACAAATGTGGTGAGATATCATTAAGAGATGCTGCTGCTCTGCAGCTGTCTGGAAAACGTGCCAAGACTTGTTTGAATGATATGGTTTCCTTTGGTGCTTCTTCCTGGAAAGTTGCGTTTGTTATGTCTAAGAAAGGATCATAAACAACTGACATACTCTGTCTTAAGTAAGCAGAAAAACTTACCTCAACTGAAGTCTGATCCAATTGTTGTATATGATCCCAGAGTGTTTCCTTTAGGGCATGAACATCAACCTGTTTAGATGCCTTATCGTACTGGACTTCGATCTTGTTTACCTGTGTACCCAATCGAGGGAACCAAAAATAGTCATCAAATGCAGCATGTCCTCAGGTGGGCATTGCCAATTCAGCATCAGTCCTAAGACAACTATATAGTATATTTCTGTATTTCCGACATGGTATACTCCATAAAGTACTAAAATATCAGATTAGAAGTACACTAAATTTCATTTCTAGTGTTTCATGCAGTGGAGGATATTGCCCATACTAAAGATAAATCATGCACTTTAGAATTCGAAACGAAGTGGCTCTCTTTCAGTTTTTCTCAATTGTGAAATATTGTATATGACTGATATTAAAAATTGGAGAGATCATTGTAGAAGTAATTTGACCAAAACTTGATAAAATTGGAAGTTAATGAAGCTACTTCAAACTTTAGACTCACTGGTATAGACTTGACCATTAGGTATGGTAAGACGTAGGTAAACTGACTAACCTGCCGAGGTTGAGAAACAAGTGTAGTTGACTCCTCGATATCACTATAAGCGTGTCCATCATCAAAAGCACCACCAAAACTATCTTCATCATCCCAAGCTGTTGTTGCTCCATATCCATCTGTTCGTTGAATTTCTTCATCTAACCACAATGATTAACATCTCATTACATCAAAATGCAATCAGAAAATTAAATAAAAGTGACAGTCATAATGAATCATGTTGAGAATCACACTTATGTCAAAACGATGAGAATGATTTGTGACTTATTTTCTCCAACGCCCCCACGGTAAATACCAAGATTATGACTTATAGTACAATCCAACACAGATAGGGTGTGGGAATGAGAGGAGGGAGGCAAAAGAGAGTTGGTGAGTGGGGGAGAAACTAAAATGTAATACGACTAATATGATCATCTTAGCACGAAAGAAGAATAACACTTTGCTTGTGCTTCTATGATAACAATCCTAGATTAGCCTGTAATGTTTTCTGGTGAAGGTTAATGATAACATTTGGGGGACAGACCACCATCTCACCACACAAATTGATAAATTACCATATATAGTTTTTTGTTGTCATGATGCATCTCAGTCAAGAAATCTTTTCAGGATTATAAAATCGTTGCTACGCAGAACTTCAAAAAGATTATAGATATCGTTTGTGGAGCTGAAATTGTATGAGAAGTTATGTATAACTTTAAATAGAATAGGAGGTCAATGATATGAACATTAAAGTAAACCTCACCTGTTCTCTTCCTTCCACTCTTTCTGAGGCACTGCAATAAGAAAATACAAAACGATACTGATTATGCCATATGGACAGAAGTATATAGATAATAGATGGCAGACTGAAAGGAAAGTCAAATTATATTAGTGTGTTTCTACCACTAATGTGACAGAATTCAGACAAGTGGCCAAGGGTGTGAATGGGGTTTCAGTGAAGAAGGTCTAGTCATTCAAGTTTACCAGAACATGGGGTAACAAAAATAGCTTCACGAGATCCTCTGGCTGGTAGTGACAGTCTTCTGGGAGCTTTGTATTGCAAGGTGTTCTGTTTGCTGGCAGTAAGAGGGACTTGGGATTCTTTGGAGGAGCAAAAATATGTGAAATATCAGTTTCTATGGCATTTGAAAAATCAATGTCCAAATCTGCTTTCTTGTTTTTCATCTTCTTGGGCTTTGGTGATCCATTTTCCTCAACTGGAACCTCAGGATCTATAGAAGAAGACTGCTTTCATTGTCAAAGTTAAAGACAAGCAGCAAAATGAAAAGAAATGGAGGTGCATAATGTGTTGTGTCCAAACCTATTAAAGCTGACCTTTAACTTTCCGATATTTCCAATGATTGGGACCTGCCCAAGCATTTTGCTTCGTTGAAAATCCTAAACTTAAGAATAAATAGCTATCAACATCCCCAAATCTATCGTTGTCATAGTCATCAGGGTCGTGAACATTTAACTGTTCAGCAGGCTGCACAATTTAACCAGAAGTTACAAATCATGTTGCTGTATAACTTTCATTTCTGGAAAAAGTTGAAGGACCATGTAAGAGTCATTTAAGCAATGAAAATCTACCAAATCAAGAACTTCTTGCTGACTTGGGAAACTAGTATCCTGATCATAAGTGCCCTCATCTACCACACTTGCTTGGTCATCATGATCAAAGTCCCAAGTTCCAGAATTCCCAAATGTGTCACTGTCCAAGTCAACATTGCTGTTATGACTCTCATTAACTTGTCCAGCAGAACTTTGACCAGAAGAATATGACTCAGATGGTCTTCGGTCATCTTTGTCAAATTGATTTACTATAGCCCCAAGGCTGGGAGATATTTCAGACTTGTTAAGCATATCTAATACCATCTGTTCAATGCAGTCTGGGAAAAATAAAACAATTAAGACATGTTATGTCAAAAGAAACCAGTTTTTCTCTAAAGAACAAAAAGTAAAATCCATACTGGAAAATCCATCAGAGACTGCAGAGGTACATACCAGTAGCAAAAGACAAATCAATTGTCTCTGCACCCTCACTTTGAGACACAGGAGGCAAACACTTTCCAGGGACTTCCAAAGAATCAAAAAGGACCCGGCAGTTAGCATAAACTCCAAGGTTGTTCAACAACAGACCCTTCGCTCCACCTTCATCAAACTGAGCAGATGTCTGATGGTAGAGAGGATCTACCACAAAGGCAACTACAAGAAAACCGGAAGTCAACAATGGAAAGGCAGAATAACATGCACAGACGAAGAGAGGGGATTCTCCAAACCCGAGTATAAACCAATATTTGTCAAAACCTGCCAGGAAGCGACTTACCATCGAACTTCTTTACATTTATAGCAGCAAAGGATGACTCTAGTGTTGACAAAGGTGACAACTGCAGAAATACACTACCACTCTTACAAAATACAAATATTACAGAACATCAGATCAAGTACTTAAACCTAAAAAATAGGAAAGTGACTCTAAACCTTTCTCCCTTGCTCTTTCTTCTCATTGCTTTCCCCTTGTTCATTACTGACATTGGCATCCTCAACGACATGATCTGGCAAGAGTACATTTTAGAAAACCAATAAGTAGAATAAAAAGAAAATTACCATGGGATGTCACACATAAACATCCCAGGTCAAGCAACAATGTTCACTTGGAAAACGAACCCAAGGAAGAATAATAACTAGGTGACTAACAGAAAATGGCTCCAGTAAGCAACAGGAAATAAGGATCCAGAGCAGGAAAATAAGTTGCACAGATCCAATGCTGGTGGGGAACGAGTGTGAGTAACTTAGTTTAGGCCTTTAGAGTGAACTCTCTGTGAAATTATATTTTATGTCAAGCACTTTCATGTCTATTACACATGTCGCCACAGTACTTTTAGTTTGCTACAATCAGCCGACTCAATTGAAACACATGGAATGTAGTTTTCCAGAAGCAAGACCCCAAAAGTTTGACTTTGCAATAATGGAATTCAACCAAGTAACATGTTTCCACCCGATAAAACTGACGCATCAGCTTTCAAAGCATGCATAGTAGCATCACAACAAGAAGAAGAATGTTATGTAGTAGCTGTGGTAGACTAGTAGTAGCGGTGTAAAAGAAGAAGAGCGCGAATGTGGTGATATCTGAATTACTCACTAAAAATTTACTGCACAAAACAACGAAAATGAAGCAAGCATGTTGATGATTAGGACAACAATGAAGAAAAGAATGATGTTCCAACCTTGAATTAATCCAGCACCACACTAAATTCAGGCTAAAGTCATTCCGATCATTAATAAATAGCATCATCAGACCTAAATTTTCCTCACGGCTTACACATTCAAATTCGTATGATAACTAGATACCAAATAGTTTGCACACATAAGAAAAATAAAAATAAAAAAGTAAATTGATGACAAGCAAATAGCAATGCTATGTTAAGCCTAACCTTGTTCATCTTCTTGCCCAACCCGATTAATTCCTCCGAGGACTTTGTAGGCCTCAGAATGCACAGAATCCACCCTCATGGAATAAATCTTAACCCCAGCTTCAAGTGTACAACTTGCCTACAATCAGGTACTCTCAAATAAGTTTATACTAAGCTGCCATATGCACATAACACACACATGCATGTGTCTAAATATAAACAAACACAAAGGACACATCCACATATCAACAACCTAGCGTGTTCATTCAGGATTAAAAAAGTGAAGATATTATTTTCATAGTATATAAAAATAGATGCAACGTGTTCACTAGGATCAATCCCGTAATATTTTCAAACCTCAGTCCACTATCATTGTGCGTGTGGATGATGATAAATACACTCCAACATTTATTCCCAAAATCATGCATGTGAGATAGCAGATAGGTGCTGCAACAAAGCTACAAAGTATATATATATGAACACTCTCCAGTCTCCACAAGATTCTTAAGGTTTTACCTTTTTGGTTCGTTAGACAGAATCTTCTTTCACCTAATCAGAACTGTGGGTCAAAGTACTCAATGCCCAAATTATACGACTAGAACAGATGCTTATGCTACCATCTAGCTTAAAGATATCCTTTTTCTGTTCTTTCTATTCTTATTTTTAATGTTCAAAATCTCAAAATATTAGCTCCAAGAATTCAAGTTACATAAAATTCAGCCTCTCAAAGTTCTCCCGGAATCATCTGTTCCAAATCAAATAAGACTATCAGATTATAGTCAAGAGCCGCACGCATCACTAAGAAATTATCTTTCTCGACGCCTAACTCATCCGCCAATTAAGAAAAATCTTTTTTTCGATCTCCTAAAATTAGATTCACACACGTACCTTTTGAAAATTGGTCTCCGCATCATTTTCTTCTTCGACCTTTATAATCTCGCACAGATGATCTATTAAATTCAGCTCCCAAGTGTTTTTCTGATTAATTTTCTGCGAGCCCAAACCACATAAATCAAAAGATATTCGAAAAGGGAAAAAAAGGCAGAAAATATATAAGTGAAAAACGAAATAAAAACCGGACATTTTCGCTGGCGAGTTTGATGCAGTTGTGAAACAAGTCGAGGATCTGTTCTTTTCCGAGACATGGGTCAGCTGCAGAGGGGACGGAAGTAGTAGGAGCGGTAGGCTTGCGTCGGATGGCGGCGGCGCGTGCCGCCCGTGCCTGAGCGCGTTCGAGTTTGTCGTCGTTGGAGCCGATAAAGAATGGACTATTCGTCGGGGAGAAAGGGCCTCTGAGTTTCGGGTTTGGGCTTAGGGCTTCCGCCATTTTTGGTTGTTAACAGAGTTTGGAATTTCCAGATATTGAAGAGAGAAACAGAGAGAGAGGTGTTTCAGATTTTGAAGTGGTTTTTGAATGTGGTGTTTCCCTCCTCCGAACTTGAACTTTAAGGTTAGGAATAGGAAATAGGAATATCGATTTGTGTTAGGATTTGTTTGGTATCCATTTTGAGATAAGTTTTTGTATTTTTTTTTAACTCAAAAATAGAGAATCTTCATTGAATTTCAGAAGTGATTATATTAAAGAGGACAAGAGGAATAGAATCCTCCCATACAATCAATTCAGACTTTAAAATAGAGGTTTAGCAAATTAATAAGCTGCTTAATTCACTTAATATTGAGACACAATTATTTATAAGCTCCATCAATAAATCTTTATAATATGCAATAATTGAACCAAAATAAGACAAATCATCAGGCTCATTTAAGATGGCATTCACCACAAGTGCATCAAGTTTGGAAAGCTCCTTGTTCTTGATCCATCAAGTTCAAATAATTGACTTTTTTCCTTATATATGGTTAATATGTTCTTAATTGTCAACCTTTCGAATATAAATTTTTAAAAGTGTAAATAAGTGGAGTTTAAAAATATTTCTAACTCAAACTCAAAATTATTCAAAAGAGTCAAACTTGATGAGTTTTTAAAATTAAGTTCGACTTTGAATTGAAACCAAATTTAAATTAAGAGTTGAAAAAGTAAAAAATTTGTACACATATATATTATTCTCAAAAAAAATGGTTGAGAGTTAGATGTTTATATTGTTTTATTTCAATGTAATTTAGTAAAAAAATTATTCCATATACACAATGGTTAGTGAATTATTTCAAATATATGAAGAGTATTATCATAAATTATTTAATTTCAGTTTAATATAGTGGTGAAAAGAAAGAAAGAAAGGAAAAAAAGAAAAGAAAAGAAAAAACCCTATCCAATATACACAATGGTGAAGGAGATGACTTGATCTTTTTGTGGCAATCATGTATGCATACATAAGATGAGTCAAGTGTCTATAAGTTAGAGATACTTGAAGCATTTTTTTGTGCAAAATACATCAAGTAGCAAAGAATTATGGTTTTTTTTTTAAAATTTATTATAAACAGAGCTCGAACCTCATAACTTCAAGCCTCACACTTGTGATGCCACTCAACTAATTAACTATGTGACAAAATAAAAAATAAAAAATCATAATTAAAACTCAAAAGATTTTTGAAATGGGAAACAATGGCTTTTACATGGTGTACAAATGTATTAACTAGACTACATCTTTCTCATGTATTCAACTTTTAACAACAAATTAACCAAACAAGTGTACAAAAAGAATAACATATCTAACAAATCAAAACACCCTAAGGTTCTTCTGTTGCAATGGCAACTTGTTTCTTCTCCTCTGCATCAATCTTCATACTCTCTTGATTCTGTTCCTTGAGCTCTTCCTCTCCACCATTACCAGGAGCAATATAGTTCTGAATCTTATACTGATGCCTCATGGCAAATGCAAGAAACAGCAAGAAATTCAACACTCCAAGAACTGCAAGTAACCAGTAAAAGTTCTCCAACTTCCCCATGTTCAAATTGCTCCTCAGCCACCTCCCATTTGTTGCTTTATCAACCAATGAAACCAGCAAACTGCTGACAAAATACCCCATTGACAGTGTGCTGAGGAAGAGCCCTGTGCTCATGGACTTCATCCTCTCGGGTGCCTCCCGAATGAAGAACTCAAGCTGCCCCACATATACAAAAGCTTCCCCTGCCCCAACCAGGAAAAACTGAGGTACCAGCCAGAACGCTGGGATTTTGATGCTGTCATGGACGAAAACTTCCCGCCTTTTCTTTTCTACTAGGGCTGCAGCCACCATCCCAACGATGGAGAATGCCAGCCCTATCCCAACTCGTTGGAGGGACGTGATGCCCTGGACGGTGTGTGTGATCCTACGAGCAATGGGGATGAAGACCCTTTCATTTAGGGATGTGAAGAGGAGAATTGTGCTGAAGAGGAAGAATGAGAAGGACCCTGCTGGAATTTCAAAACTGCCGAGTTTTCTGTTCATGAAGGTGGCCTGCTCGATCGTGAATGTGTTCATCTGAGAGTATACTGTCCAGAAGAGTATGCAGGTGGACCATATGGGGAGAAGCTTTAGGACCAGTTTCACTTCCTCAACTTGTGTGACTGTGGAGACTATCCGCGCGTTGCCTTTGTTCGTCTCATCAGCCGTCGCTTTGTCATAGAGGATTGCTGCCTTGTCCAGACACCTGCAGGAGAGCAAATTAGCCAAGACAGAATAACAATCCACAAAATAGAACTGTATGCATTGTAATAATTGAATGACAATGTTATCTAAAAGTTTAAAGTGTGACCAATGAGGAGATCTTTTGCAACATATGAAGGTCAAGTCGTATCAAAGTATTGTCCCTTCAGCACGTACTGACCAGGAGCTTTGTCCTTATAAAAGACATACTCAAAGGTGAGACGGGGGAATGAATTATAAATAGTTTTAGGTGTGTGGTGAAGGACTTAGGAAGAGGCATATGGCTGTTGGTCGTGGCACCAATAATAACGACCAGATCCTTTACCAGACATGAAAATCCAGCCACATCGGACTATTTTTCCATAAGCAAGCATCGGCTCATGATTTTGTTCTTGGGAAAAGGTGTTTTGAAGGGTGAGAGAAGAGAAAATTTATAAATCGTCTCAAAATTGTCGATTCATCCAACGTTAAATCACACCATATATCATTGAAAAAATATTCAGCAACGCTTATTTAATGTTAAAAGAGCATTTGGTGCCTTTAGAATACAAGTCAAGTGGGCTTAATCATTACCAATTTAAAATAAAAACAAGAGGCAAGCTATGTAATCTGCAATGAGATTCCATGCTATGTACCTTAGTGTCTCTGTATGAGGAACTTTTGCAGTGTAGTATTCATTCAACATTGTGGGTTGAGGAGGATAAGAAAGGCTACTCTTCTTCCAAGCCAAGTACAGGACTTTCCATATCACAGTCAAAGGACTTCCCTGTGGCCTCCTGAACCTATACAACATTGTCCCACATAGTAATATACCAACTGCAATTATCATTGTACCAGCTGATATTCCATATCCCCATCCTCTCCCAACATTGTCTTGTATGTATACCAAAACTGTCACAGCAAAAAGGGACCCCAGGCTGATGCAGAAGTAGAATCTGTTGAAGAAATATATCATTGCCTTCTCCTCCTTCGGATTTGATGTGTCAAATTGATCAGAGCCAAATCCAGATACATTTGACTTGATGCCGCCTCCTCCCAGTGCTATGGTGTAGAGAGCACTGTAGAGCATGGCTAGTTGCTCGCTGCTAGCCTCAATGCACTGCTGCTTTCTTGAGTTTTGGCAGGGAGGAGGCCTCATGCTGGGAATGATTGTGGCCAGTGTTAATAGAGTTACTCCCTGATGATATGATCCAATTCATATGTCAAAAATATTGTACAATGCTATCAGCTTCAAACAACTAAAACTATAATTGAAACAATATATGACCTTATTAGCACTCAAGATCAAGATTTTAGATTTCTTTTTCGGATGATGCTGATAACTCACAAGACAGAAAGTGCAGTTCTTGCATATTGCAGAAGAAACAAATGGGTTGTGGTGAAAGTCAAGAATATCTGAAAATAGTAGTTAAAAGTATCAGGAAGCTGCAGTAGTTACATGAGGATTGTGTTTAACTTTTACCTTTTTTTACTGAACTTTGAAGAACTAAAAACAAAATTACTACTTCCAAACACTCCAAAGTAGTTACAGTTCAAACAGTTATGATTCAGTTAAAAGTTGAAATACATTTCTTCTGAAGTTGTTGCGAATACTCCAACTTAATAATGTTCATTGATCAGTTCTGTTTCAATTATCAAAAATAAAATAAAATAAAATTGATAAGTTCTGTTCCTCTTCAAACTGATCTTGTATCAAATAGAGATGAAGTTTAAATGGTAGAGAAAGAGTTCACTAACTAACAAGATCAAATACTACAACCTTAAAAGTGGTTCCTTAAACTATAGTACCAGCACATAAGGACTAAGAGTTCACATATATTTTTACCAAAGCCATTATAAAGGCAGAGATTGCAACAGTTAAATAGCGGCCAAGTTTAGCATCAGCCACAAAGCCTCCGAGGAGTCCTAGAAGGTTGAGAGTTCCCATGAAGTTTGTGACAATATTTGCAGATTTTGCAGCCGAAAGATGCAAGTTTCCCACCAAATACGTCACCAAGTTCATTGATATGCCCATCACACAGATCCTCTCAGACAGCTCCGTCCCTGGACTCAAACATAGAAAGAAAAATACGCATTTGGTGGAGCATTTAAAGTGCAATATAATCATATTGAGATGTCAAAAGCAACTTTAGAACTAGTCAGGCTAACATAGTATTCAACATATTTTTAAGCACCTTTTCATATTATTTTATTTCTCGTCCCTCAGAACTAGGCATCCAGACATTTTCTGTACTTAAATGTCTCTCCAAGTTAGTAGCATTGGCATATATATATATATATATATATATATATTATTTACCTAATATAAGCCCTGCCGCCAGCCATCCACCGGTTCTTGACTTATCCACGGGCTTCCCACGAAAATCCACCAGAATCCCGTCATCTTTTCCAGCATGGTTATCAACCAAAACCTGTTTCGTTTCAAGTAAAACGTAATTAGTATCCAAGCATCATATGTACTTAGCTTTATATGTAGTATTATTACCATTGCAAAGAGAAAGATAAGAGGGAAAAGCTGAAAGGTGTTGTTTTGTGTTCCTAGCTAAAGAATGAATGATTGATAAACTAAAGTTACAAAAATGAGGGATGCCCATAGCAATGGCTGCCCTTCACAAGATTTTAGCAACAAAGGAAACTGGTTTAGAGTACATTTTGGAGGTATTTGTTCTGTGGTGGCAATGGAAACTAACCAAGGAAAATGACATTTCTGACATGGTTCTTGTCTCTATATTCAGCTTTTTGTGGGAGCAATTCTTGGGTGTTTTCATAATTTTCTTTCTTTAGCGAATTGTAACAGTAGAAATCCTCTATTTTAGTAGATTCTTTTGATCTTATATTTCACGTTATAAATAAATATGAAATGTAATAATTATTTTCTTATAAAAGTACTTAGTTATAAGTTAGAATATTAGATACATTTAATATGTATTTGTAAATTGAAATAGCAGATAAAGTATATGCTAAAATAAAGGATCAATTGAAATTGTAGATTTCCAAACTACTCAAATTTCGGTTTAGAACAATGACTTCTTGTCCTTTTGTATTTTCTTGCTAACAGTAGAGAAAAAGAAGATATATCGCAGTACAAATTTAGAAGTTGGGCCCCGGGGGTGTGTCCAAAATTCTTTTCTAACATGTTACTGCCAAAAACAAAGAAATCAGTCAAAAAGTTACATTTTTCAAGAGCTGATAGGAACCGTTCTTATTCCATCAAAAAAAAAAAATAGGAACCATTCTTAATGTGTGTACGTTATTCTTTGTGTATCATGATATTCATAATTAAGAAATTGAAATGGCGGTCTCTAATATGATCCTTATCTCTAGAGAAAATATCCTAATTCATACATAATTTATTGAGTAAAATCCACTTTATCTTCTTGTAATTAAACTTCGTCTCACTTTATTTACTATACTTTTAATTGCATAACTTTGTCTCACTGTACTCTTAATTTTATTTAAACAATTTAATTTCATTAAATTTTCTTCATCTCTTTAACACTGTTAATTTTTTCTTTTTAAAAGACAAATTGCCCATAATTTTTAATTGTTCATTTAACAAAAAAAAAAGCTATCTTCTCCATAAAAAAAGAAAAATTTATACTTGAAGATTTAGAAATATAAAATTACCAAACACATATAATGGAAATATGTTTCTTAAAGTTCGATTTCAAATACCCATGTGAAATCTTACTTACATGTAATTTTGTTGTTACTTTGTGCAAAACGTAGTGCTTTTTTTTCGATTTTTGATGATTTCATTGAGGGATGCATTAGGTAATAAAATAGGGTTAGCAGAGCAATTCCATGGAGGAAAAAAATGGAGTCTGCATATTATAAATTGAGTTTTCTTTAATGAAAATTATTGTTTCTTCTAGAGATGTTTAATTGGTATATGATACAAGTTTTTGATACATTTGTAAGGCAATCAATATTGATGTTCAGATTACATCTTTCAGCATTCAACTTGAATCTTTTAATTTAATTTTAATATTTTTTGTATAAAATTTGTGTACTCAATAAGAGAAGAGTAGCTGGGAGAGATTGACAAAAAAATGTTGAGGTATAGGCATTTTGGGTATATTAATATAAAATATAGTGATCTAACCATTTTTGCTTGGTTTGCTAATAGAAATTGAAGAGGCTTTGATGATGTTAAAATAAGCGAAGTAAAATTAAAAGTACAAGAAAATAAAGTGATGCAATTAAATGTATAGGAGGGTAAAGCGAGATGAAGTTTGAGTATAAGACGGAAAAGTGGATTTTACCCTAAATTATATGTAATGAATAAGAAATTAGTTTTAAAAATTCGTTGCGTTTGATATAAAAGACTATTAATGGCATATAATTTTGGCCCAATAAGATTAAGGGTTATTTGAATGAATTAATATACCTGCTTGATATTAGATATTGTAGTTCAAATTATAAATTTCATAATTTTATATTTCTGTTTAATTTGAAAGATTGATAAAGACTATTTTTTTAAATTCCATTATTGTCTTCATTTGTCCATCTCTAAAAATTAGCTGCGTCAATATGAGGGACAAATTCTATGAATTTTTTAGCTGATATGGCCACATTGTAATTTCACCTGTAATCATGGGATGACAATTGATACTAATCACATGAACAACATAGACTCAGTATGGGCTCGGAATCAATCTTGGTTCAATCCGCCACTATAATCTTTTCTATCAAATAGGTTACTAACATAAATTGAAAGGCTAATTACCGTAATCTTCTGTATCAAATGTGTCCCTAGTAAATTGAAAAAGTGCAAAAGAAATAAGCCATCTAAATTACAAAATTTTTACCTCATATATATAAAATTTATTTTGAAGAATTCTGGCTCGACAAAGCTAAGGCTATTATTTATGTTTTATTTCGGCTACATGATTGTAATAAAGTTTTTACACAATCAAGTTTTATATTCCATCGAAGTTAGACCATGGTGAGGAAATTTCTCTTTGTCCGTGGATGTAAGTTTAATAATTCAAAGATCCGCAGTATATTTTCTTC
>JACGDI010000302.1:907153-968991 GCA_014898725.1 Jacaranda copaia
CCCCCCCGGGCCCAAGTGATAATAAAGAAGAAAGCAAATTCTGAGAGTCTGGACACCTTACGATGGAAGCTGGATGCAAATTGCAGTATATTCTTTACAGAAAGTCGTTGGGCAACAATAGAAAATGCCAACCACAATTCTGTCCCACAGCTTGTTCATCACCTCCAAAGTCCAAACATGACTCACGATTCAATAAATTCTGTGCTAGGGCAACTACTACTTTGCTCAATTTGAGGTTGCATTTCACCTCCTGGGGCAAACTTAGTTTACTTTCAGTACTCCTAATCACAGCAAATAGTGGATGAATAAGTGGGAAAGAGGACAATGAGGAGTTGGTGATCAGGCTAATTTTCACTTTAAAAATTTCCTAACAACCAATTATAAAAGGTTTCAGAGGTACATGGAAAAATGTCATGTATGAAGGTAGGTTTAGACCTCAGGGAAACTTCTTCAGTGGCAGGTAATGGTGGGGAAGAGGGCTGGGGGTGGCAGCATATAGGTACTAACTGGATTGGTGGGAAGAGCTAGGAGGAGAAGTTTATGTATGATACACATGCTTCTGATTAAAGGGATTATAATGAATTTGAACTCCTATGCACGTTTCAATTAGAGCTTTTAGCCATATTTCCTTTTGTTTTAGATATAATTCTTTCCAGTCCATGAAAATATTTATCTCTAAAGCAGGTTATGAAACAAATAAAAGAGAACAGATAGGAATCCAACTGCCAGAAATTGGTAAGAGGTCATCCCATTGCAAAACCAAAATTTCAGTAAATCACATTGGTCACAGTTCATCACTAAATCAGCCACCAGCTTTCACCACTGAAATTACAAATACAGTTGCAAGAAAATAAAGATATAAATATGATGTTATGGAGTCAGTAAATCAACGAACAATGGATAAGAGAGGGCTCGTCAACTAAATTTGACAGGAAATATGCTAATGGTTGAGTTGTCATACATCTGCTCCAAAACATAGTGATTGAAGTGTGCAAGAGCATTCATAGCAAAATCATTGGCTAGAAGATTTACATTTTACGAACTTCACAATACAGTTATTTACACTCAGCAGGAAGAAATTTTTCAGTAGTGAGGCATTCACCAATATTTAGCGGGGCAATAATTTGCTAAAATCCAATTAGCATACAAACTATTGGTTTTATTATTAATTTTTTTTTAAGACAAAACTTTACATCTTGACCCTTTTTTCAGTGAATTTCAACTACCAGATGGCTTAGAAACAGAAGATCTGCATTAGAATAAAATTAAAGAAAGAGAAACAGTTTCAGGTCATTCAAATCTGAGAGAGACAGAGAGGGAGAGGGAGAAAACTAACCTCTCTGCTGAGAACTTCCTGAACACAAGAAGAATGCCCACCATCCCCCAACAAGAAATCAGGATTTAATTCTGACTGGGAGTCACCATTAATTCTAAAACAAACCCCAATATTAAATGCTTCTGCTCTAGCATATGTGTCATCAGTCATGTATTGAGCAGCAAGATTACTGTTTGATGACTTTGAAACTCTCTGGCTGAGATCAATTTCTCTACACCTGTCTGTCTCAGAACACTTATCCATTTCATCCTTAATACCTGCAACCAATGGTTTGGGGTTATTATATTCTGAAATAAAGCAAGAAATGTCAGGAGAGGCCTGAAATTTCTCAAATTTTTTCCCATCTTTATGTTCTAACATGTTTTTCTGGGAAATTGTTTGCTCCTTTGACTTGTTATTGCCCGCAGTAGATTCATCTCGCTTCAAATTTGAGCAGCTTGAAAGGGTCTCTTTTGTGGCATCAAATTCAGAAACTGATGAGCCTTTTAGGTAGTCATTCTCCGAAAAATCCATGCTGCTCAAAACTGAAGGACTGCTAGAACCTGAGCTTCTAGAGTGTGGACTGGATGGACTGCATAAAACTTTTTTACCAAGTCTCATATTCAAATTTCTTGGCATTGATTTTTTATTGGCCATAGCAAGCATTTCATAAAGAGTTTGGCTCCTCCCAGGAACTCCAATTTCTTGAACCTCTTTTTCTGTCTTCCATTTTTCAAAATTTTGACTTCTAGGTTCATTGGCCGACGATGGATCATGGCTGCAATTTTTATAATCATTTACACCAGGACAAGAATGCACCAGGGCCTTAACTTCATTAACTTCGTAATTGTCACCCATATATTCAGGTCTTGATACCTCTTCAAATTTGCTTCTGAGTCTTTCTTGTCGAGACATTCTGTTCATAGTTTGAGCACAGGCAAGACAACTATGTTTGGGAGACACATTACCATTGGCTGCTAGCTCTTTGTATTTTAACTCCCCATGGTGTTTCCCACTTTCAGGCCTTAACGGTTCCCTGTGTCCTCTATATCCTGATCCGAGACATAGATCCAACTTTACATCTTCACGATCATACGTTACCTTCTCTGATGTTGGTTTGAATGCACCAATGCTACTTGAGAAAAGGCAAGGCTTATCTATTCTTTCCAACTGAAATTTTAATGACATGTTCATGCAATCAATACCACGCTCACCAAGCTGATCTGCACGCAAGTCATTCTCAAGTTTCTGGAGAGATCTCCGGACATTTCCCCGAGCACAATGCTCATCTTTTTTGACGAATAACCTTCTGTGTTGATAGATGGCTCCAGATAATGACTTTGAAACTGAAGCACCTAACGGCCTTGGGCTTCTTATGCCAATGTTTACCTTACTAGTACCTGAATTACCACATGTGTCAAGAGCATTATCATCCTTGGCCTTGGACATCTGTACTCCAGACACATCCTTCGCTCCATTATTTGAGCTACATGGACGTCCAATAGAAACCAAACTCCCTGGTCGTAGACCTACAGAAGCAGCCTTACGGATATACCTGTCAGATAACACTCGTTGTTTTCCACAGCTGGGCTGCTGAGGCCGCAACTCATCAAGTCTCATTAGCGTCGCCATCACACTGTCCTTGTTGTTTGGTTGGCATCTCTTTTGGCAATCCTTCATCTAGATCAATAAATTCTGCTAAAACTAATTACTGCAAAAATGCAATCAAGAATCAGATATCCTATCCAAGAAACAACACATACACACAAACACACACATTATTACAATTCCGAAGAAGAATATACAATCCTCCACCTCACAGAATAGATTAAAGAAAAGACCATCGATGTCCTGTACAAGAAACAAGAACAGCAACAATTTTGCAAGTCCAACTGCACTATCAACTTCCATTTCCAAACAATCCAACAATTCCCTACCCCCCACCCCCACCCCCACCCATCCCCTAAACTATACCCAACCAAATCACAGCAATCAAATTTTCTAATGAGCTCACTTTCAGGCTGTACAGTGTTTGGAAGAATATCCATACCTAAAACTCCGAAAGGCCAAGCAAGAATAGACCCGCCAAGAAAACCACCAACTGAAGCTGTCCCGCCAAAATCTCAGCCAGCAATTCAGCCCTCCAAAATCAATCAAGCAAAATCAGTCTTTTTAGAATCTTGGAGGTGAAGTAGAGAAATCCCACCAAGGAATTTCTGCAAAAATATGACCCAAATCCGCTGCTGCTCTGGCGGCGCCCAAAATCCGCCGCAGCCCTGATCTTTGGCCCCTTTCTTATTCAGTTGTTCCTTCCACGCTATCAATTTCTCGATCCCTGTTGAAAATCGTCACTTGTAGGCGCCGACTTTAAAGTGGTCAACGCGTTCTTTTCGCCAATATTTTGGAACGTATGATTGGCACGGTCGCATTTCAAATTGTGATACATGTGTTATTTTCACATTTATTGGGGGGGAAATTGAGAAAATACTATTTATGTAAAATATTTGTCATAAATATTTGCCATTAATATAAGAATATGAAGAAATGTATAATGCATTTACATAAGAGATTTTCAAAATCAAAGGCACTATTTTAGTTAGTTGGTTCTATATTTTCAAATTAAGAAAATGAGTTGTTATAAAGAGTAAAATTTGACAATTATTTATCGTATTAAAACGTAAGATTTCAAAAAAAAAAATTGTCAAAATAATTCATGAAAGATGATATAAAAATATTGAGTCTTATTTAAATATATTATTAAAAAATTTTGGCTAAATTTAATGATATGGTAATTAGTAACATTGATTTGAAAGTATTACAACCTCCTAAAAGATTTTGAATGGATGTGAACAATATATTTCTTAGAAGCAAATATTAAGTAAATTAATTTTTTTTCAATATGAATTTAATTATCAACCGTTTGACTTATAGGAACGTGGGTGAATAATAATAATGATTCTATGATAAATAATAATATATTTATTTTGTGATTAATTCATAATTTTAGTTATTATTTAATTTATATAAGCATGCATATTTAGAATTTATTCAAGTTTACTTAAACAACGATATTCGATCGATTTATGAGCGTCATTAGGGGTGAAACAGATATTAAACAGATCGAATAAACTGTTTTCATATTTGTATCAGTTTAATTTTTCAAATATTTGGATACGGATATAAATTTGACCAATATTAAAAATAATATCCGAATTTGTATCTGTCGGATATTTGTTGAATTATTCAAATTTATTCATATTTTATTAAACTTATCCGTGTTTGAATTATATTTTATATTCATATTCAATGATAATTATTTAAATATCTATTTACAAATATTCAAATACATAAATTTATGTATCTATTATAAATACATATTTTAATTAATTGAAGGAACTATATAATTTTATTAAAAAGAAAGCAATCAAACAAATAACATAATTTCTAATTAATAATTAGTTTTATAATTGATTACTAGTATTTATTAATAAAATGGCGTTTAAGTATATTAATTATAAAGCCAACAAACAATAATTGTATTAATTAACTTTATTCTTCAATTTTTTTCTATATTACAATAATTTTTTAAATTTATTCTTTTTTTTTCAATTCTTCAATTATAATTTATATGTATACATATATGGATTATGAGATTTTTATTAAAAAATATAAATAATATATTATTTAATAAATATCTGTTCGAAGCAGATATTAAACGGATTAGATACGTATTTACCATATCTGTATCTATTTATAATCGGATATATATTAATCGAATACGGATAATATTCACTTTAAACTAGTGAGATAAATTTTATATAAACGAATACGAATGTGAACGACAAACGAATTTTCGAATGTTCATCTACGGCTTTCAACGTCATTTTTTAATTACTTGATAATTATACTTGATAATTTGTAGCCAGTGGCTTGTAGCCCACTGGCATAAGTCTCCCACATAATGTGGGAGGTCAGGAGTTCGAACCCAAACGGGCTCCTGATGTGTGCGTGTGTATAAATAAAAAAAAAATACTTATGTATAATTTATAGCATATAAATTTGATCACACAGCTAACAAGATTTAACCTAATTAAAAGAAGATGTTTGTATTTTAATTAGTCAAAACATTGAAAATTAATTCCTTTTATAAAGCACAATTTTCTGGATTTCCTACCCAATTGGCCAATTCAATTACCTTCTCTATTTCCACTGTTTTCTAGGGTTGGAATTTAGCTTTAAAGGTAAAATATTTGGCCTGACATTGGAGACTGAAAAAACATGTGGGGCCCAATGAATTTTTAAAAAAAAAATGCTTTTTCTTGTTGTGGTATATAAAGCTACTCAGAACTCAATAATTTTCAAACTAGCATCAATTTCAGCAGTAGGCATATATACTTGTACCATATGCCTATAATACTTTTAATTTGAAATTTGTCCAAATAATTTAAAAAAAACATTAAAATTTTTTTAAAATATATTCTATATTTAAAAAACCCATCAAAATATTTTCCATCTAAAAAATACCTATTCCATCAACTTCCAATACAGAATCCAAAAACTATTTTTTTTCGAATAAATCAACCTAGACTCATTAATTAAGAAATTTAATAAATGAATTTTTTAATAGAAATTTTTCCTTCTATTCTTTCAATTGATGTATCAACAACGATCGTAACTGGAGAATTATAATTTTTGGAAAAATATATTTTTTAAAGTAGAGATAATTTTAATTTTTAATTAAATAAATTAAATAATGACTATGAACCTTTAAAATTTTAAAATATATTTTTATAAAAAAAATTACTATAAATAAGCGAATACATTTAAGAAAATTAAATTTTAAAAATAAATATAACAAATAAAAAATTTCTTAATGGAATAAATTTGAGGGTTAATTTCATCCAGAGTTAGATTGCGAGTAAGAAATTTGCAATGAATTTTTTATTAAAAAGTAATTTTTATGAATTTTTAATTAAATATAAAATTTATTTTAAGAAAAGTTTAGTAATTTTCCCACTAACTTATTCTACATAAAAATATACCATACAAATGGCATTCTTTTAGCATTCAAGATGAGTGGATATTCCGTACAAAATACCCATGAAATTAAGGTAAAAAATTTGTATGCTCAAAATGAATGATTATTACACTGTTCTTTCCTAATACTATGAATAATTACATTTATCTCCCCCACTTGCTATTAAAATTATAAATACCCCTTTACCATTGAAATTTGATCAAAGTTGATGGAATTTATTAAATGTTAACAAACTTACCCTTCATAATGTGGGAGATCAGGAGTTTGAGTCCTAACGGACTCTTAATGTACATGTGTATAAATAAATAAAAAACAAACAAACTTACCCTTCATAAAATCTACTAAATTAAAGACAAAATCATCTAAAATAAATATTTTTAAGAGGACAAAAATATCCTTCTACTTATACTATGCAATTTCTCAATCAAACATTTGTCTTTACTCTAGTTCTCTCTTTCTTGTAAAGCTCTTTTAATTTGATTTGAAAAGCTCTTTTTTTTCTTACATCATTATCTACATATCTCTCTATCATATCTATCTTGTTTGTGCTCTCTCAGTCATATTTCTCTATCAATTACTTCTATATATATGTGAGTGTAATTTGAAAAGTTTTTCAAAATTTATTGATGATATCATCAAATTATGATAGATTGATCAATAAGGTGGTCGATTGTGAGATGAAGATAAATTATAAAGAAAGTATATGTAATTAAAATTAAATAAGGAGGCTTATGTAATTACACATAATTATGGGACAAGGACACTTTAATCATCCTCAAATTACGCCCTAATCCCCCACAATAAAAATCTTCTCGTTGAATTTGAATTTGCGTCAAAGCGCCGTATTTTAGCCATTTTTTCCACAAAATTGGATGACAATCATAGCCATTTTAAAATTATATTATCATATTATTGTTGCTAATTATATTGATAAATAATAACACAAAGTTTTATATAATGTAGGCAAATAATTGTTTAATTTTAACAAATATATTGAATTGTAACATGCAACATGATTTATGGATTAATATACTTTCATACATGGCAAACAATTTATATGTTAAAAGTTAAAAGATGTGGGCATTTCACAAATTATACTTTTCTATTATGTTTTGACAATGTTGTTTGTATTTTACAATTTCATATAGAATGAGAAAAAGTATTTTTGAAAATTGAAAATCAAAAGCGCAATTAATAATTTAAAATTTAGTGTAACATGATATAACTACTACTTTGAATATATAAAATGTCTTTTTATATATAATATATATAAGTGCAACTTATATAATAACTATCATTTACCATCCACTCACTCTATATACAATTATTACCATTTTATTATAATTTTTTCTTCTTATTTTTGTAAAAATTAAATGAATATATATAATTTATTTATTTATTTTATACTGTAAAAATTTTAACACGCACATAAATTGCGTCGAAATTGCTAGTTGTTATATGAAAATGCACATTCCAAATCCTAATGTACCTCGGCGGTCTTTAAATAATTTTGAAATTTTGCAGTGCCTATTAACATATCCTCCTGGCAGGCAAATTCCAGTTCCTGCAAGACTTTGATACAATCCGGGATCTTATCCTTTACTAACTGCATTGTCTGATCATCCTCTCTTTCCTCTCTCAATAAATGCACATTTGGAATGCACACACACACCATATTTTTTTTATTCGTCCGATGATCAATAGTTTTCTCTCTAATGGCGAAATTTGATGCAGACAAGGTTATGGGGGTTGAATATGTGAGGCAAGTCCGGGCAAAGCTTCTTGAAGATGAACCTGAAACCTACGTCAAATTCCAGGGTGTCCTCAGACAGTTTCGTCTGAGAAATATTGATTCTTCAACCGCCGTAGCCGCTATCCATAAAATCCTGCATAACCACCCTGATTTGCTTCTTGCTTTCACACCTTTCCTGCCTAATAACTATTCCGCCGCCGCTGCTGCGGACGGCGCTGATTTCAGGGCTTGTGTTGATTTCTTGAACCGGGTCCGGACGAGTTTTCCGGGAAATGGCGGCGTTTATAACATGTTATTGGATTGCATGAGAGCTTATTCTAAGGGAGAGTTAACTGTTTCCGGGGTTTGTGATCAGGCTGTCGCGTTTTTTGGGAAGCATCCGGATATGGCGGCGGCGTTCGAATGCATGTTGCCGGAGTATTCTTGTTTCCAAGAAAGATCAAGAAAGAGGAAAACTCCAAATCCCAGAAACAATGATAATCATCATCATCACCAAATCCCCGCCGCACCCCCGCCGAGGCCGCGGAGGAGGAGAAAGCCGCCGAGAAAGCCGGAAAGAATTATAAGCAATGATGAGGCAATAGATTTTGAACTGGAGGATTCATTGTCTTATGTGGAAGTGCAGATTGGCAACCTGATCTCCACCCTCAAATCCGCCGTGGAGCTCGCCCGCCGCATCTGCAGCGGCGATTTATCTCCGGCGGATGCCCGTTTCAAATACCACTTCACGCCGCTTAATTTGGTCTGCATCAGAGAGTTATACAAAGAATTTCTAGTCAATGAGGATAATCCAGGTGCGGCAGCAGTGGCGGCGGCAGCGGCATTGCCTGAGTTAATGAAACGATTGATGAAGAAGAAAAAGGCATTGGAGAAGTCCAGGGCTGAGCTCACGGAGAAGTGGATTAAGATCAGACAATCTCGTTCACTTCATTAGATTTTACATGAGTTGTCGGGATTTTTTTCCAATCTGCATTGAATTTTTGGGTTCAGTTTGATGTTAGATTCTTGTTTATGTTTCAACTTACAATTATATTGAGTTTGTGGTACTGTTGTAAGCATAGGCATTTTTGTTTAACTTTCAAGGTGTTTTTTTCCTTCGTGGGTTGGCAAAACAATCTGATAGTAGTAACTGTAATGGTATAGTTTTTCTATGGTGGACTGTGGGGAAAATTCATGAGAGAATGTACTATTGTTTCTAAGTTATATCCAACGATTAGTCGATAAGTTGAAATGCCTTGTTTATGTATTCTTAAGACAGAAAGATATATTTAGAAAGTAAAAAGGCCTTTTGACATCTCTGTATTTTTAAATTCCTTGTCATTAAGATTTCTTGCAACTTTTACTACAAAAAGTTGATTCATAGATATGATCATTGGGTTATACATGGATGTAAAAATTGATTTATAAATCATCATTGAATTACTCTCCTTAATTCAATAACTATAATTACGTTTGAGTTTGTTGCATAAGAAATATGCATGAAGCTCTTAGAAACATACATGCATAGAAAAGAACGTTTAATGTTGTGGAAACTAGAAAGAAATTGATTGTAGGTAGAATGGATTGAAGATATTTCATTCTATGGCTCTTCACGTTTGAACTTCCCTTCTTTCTTGAATTTGTTATTTCAGTCATTTGTTGGTATGAAAGCATTTCTCCAAGTAGAAACCTTGTCATCCAATTAAAATTGTGGGCAATTTAACAAGGAAAAGAAGAAAAAAACAATTTATAGGATGGTTTTTGTGGTCCTTAACTAAAGATTTTCATTAGTAGTTTCCATGGTAGAAATAGTTTTAGTATGTTAACTAGCAAGAATTCCATGGTCCCAGAACATAGCATATTAGAGCATATATGCACAAAAGGAAAAGTGAAATTACAAAAATGACTTCTGGTGCATTCAACAAAAATCTGATAATATCTTTAGATTACAAAAGAACATATCTTTTTTCATCACTAAGCTGAAATGGACTATCTGTAGAGAAATCAAATAAGACAGACCGTTTACTACCAGCATTCTTACAACACAGGCCGGCTGCAAGGCTAACAGGTGAATGATAATGAGCCCACCACTCCATCCGCGCAAAACAAAAGAACAGTCAAAAGTTAAAATCAACATATCCACAAAAATTCCCCATCCTCAGTTTTGGCTGCACATATTGGCATCTGACCTCCTAATGATGATGGATTGTTAGCCTTGACATAATTATTCCTTGCTTTCAACATTTTAATGTTTCTACAAGTTTGCATGGCTGGGGCTCAATTCCCTATAGCTGCTCTTGAGCTAGTGCTGGTAACTATAGCAACAGAAGAAGGAAATATAGATACAAGCACGGCCTCAGTGCTCACAGCTTTAGAAGCAGCCACATCTTCTAACCTCTTCCAGATTGATTCTCGTCTCTCCAGCATTTCCTTTTCCTTGATCTCATCATCCTGGAATTTTGCTAAGCACTCGTCAAACAGAGTTTGATCAGCATCTGAGAATATCTTTCGTACATTTAATGTTAGACTATGGACAGCCTGGTTCCAGTGACCATGGGCATTCCTCTCCAATGACGGAAGTATTATAGGGAGTATCACCTTTTGGTTCAGAGTAATCAGATTTCTTATGTGGTCATTATTCCATAGGAAGAGAGCACGCTCAGCGACCTGTCAAAGCCAATAGGACGAAAAGAAATGCTTACATATACATCAACGATGTGAAACACTCCTGCCAAAGATGTCAACCATTCCCCTTCTTTCTGTAGTGTGTGCTTTAGAGAGGGAGAAAAGAACAAACGCATGAACAGTCAGAAACTCCAGTCTAACCATGAATGTTCTTTGCATTTATAACCTACAAAATTCATTTGACACTAACTATAGCAAACCATCAATAACCAGGGCATCAAAAGGTATAATATATGTACCAAAAGAAGAAGGTAAGCTTAATTGCCTTGAGGATGACCATGTTGAAATAGACATGTACAGTTATGTGTCAGAACAGAAGCACAGTGATCATTCCATCACAAAGATAGACTTCCTACCAGATAAATAAATTTCAACATGCAAGAGGGCCAGATGCCATATTCACACCTTAGTCAAGGGTAACACATGGAAACCTGCATTATAAGGGGAAAAAATGCTCCACTTGATGCACATTCTCATCCTTTAATATCAACAATCACTCATCTCATTGCTGTTTGAGTTAAATTAAAGCATGTCATCAGCATTTTGACACTCATCTTAATTTGTAGACAGCAAGTTGGGTTCTACATTTCATTCATATAAGTCAGTAGAAAGTAAAGCAAGAAAAAGAGGCCCGTGTTTTCAAATCTCTGACAAAAAATAGCACTGGCAGCCATACTGTACGGGCAAATTTTCTTAGCAGACATTTGACATTGAACCACTGGCAATTTCTTTAAAATAGTATAGCAATCGAGTGGATTCCGATCCTATAGAGTGGACAATTAACCCCAAGAAAATGATAACACGTAGATAAAGAGAAATCACTAAGATCAATATGAAGCAAGAAAATAAAATCATACCAAACACGAAGTCATAAGGCAGGTAACAACTATAGTGAACAGCCTGCTGCTCAAGCATTATGCCTAGGACTGCTCCCATAATTGTAGTGTTAATGGCTTAATAGATAAAATCTTTGAGATGAGAGTGATACAGAGACAACATAAGGTTGAAATGGTAGTATCAAAGAGCCAATTTGGAAAATGCCTCAGAAAATGAGTAAGCTCCTAATCAAAAAAATCTCAAAGCAAGCTAAATAAAAAGTGTACAAATATGATATCCAAAAATAAACTGGTCCACTAAGAAAGGAAGAAATATTGACCCATCATGAGGAGGCTTAAAAGGGGAAACTTGAGGCTTTAATTTGTTTCCAACAATGACGAAAAAATTCCTTTATATATGAATGAAGGTAAAACCAAAGAAAAATAACAGAAACAAGTAAAGCACATTTGAAATGCCATGTCAAGATTTATAACACTGAAGTTTGAATGCAGCACCTGAAAATGCAAGCTGTTGACACAGCGACCAATCTGATGGAACAAAGGGACCATGCAACGTTGAAATTCCGCAGCCTGTGTTGCTTCTAGAACTTCTTCCAATTCACTGAGAAACATAACCTCCTTGGAACTGCTAGTTAGAGGCCAATACTTCAAAAGACCGCGAATTACTGTGTCAGCTAGCTTGAAGTCTTTCTCCACAAATTGAGTTATACAATAAGATAGTTGCTGATGGTATGCAGACATGCACTTTGGTTTGTGAAGGGGAATCAATGCACGCACAAGAAAGAGCTTATGCTCTTCCTTTAAAGGTAAAGCAAACCCATTAATTATACTTCCCAATATCTCCAGCAATTCTGCAATCCCATTATGCTTCTCCGTCTCAAAAATGAAATGATAGAATATATTATTGATTGCTTTCCTAATAAATGGCCTATGCACCATAAACTTCCCATATATGCGATGTAAAATTGTCTTCAAGTACTCCCTCTCTCTTTGATCCTCCGAATCAAAAAGTTCTAGCAATCTCAGCACAAAAGAATGGTCAATGTATCTTTTTGCAAGTTTAGCATCTGTCTCTGATGAAGACACAAATCTCAACAAGAACTCGTGTACAATCTGAAGATGTGGCCAAGAGGGTTCCAAAATTTGCTCATCATCCTCAGGGTCATAAACCTCACCCAACAGTTTAACATCATGATTCGATGAAGGTAATGCCCTAAACAGATTAGCAGAGATCATTTTTGTTATTTCCTGCATGATGACTTCATTAAACTTCGAATTTACCGAAGACAAGTAGTCGACCAACTCAAGCAGCATCCTTCTCTTAGCTTCTTTCTCATTCAAATTCGTAGTGGGGTCAGTGAAATCAAACACCACACAACACATGCTCAGCTTCCTGATAAAAAGATTCTGCCTTTCTGAGTTTGGTACATCCCTTAAGCTCGGCAATGCATCGCAAGCAGCCACATAATTCACCAATGTCGGGCCTGCATGAGGTCCCGATATTTTCCCTTGGCTCGACATTGCCGAACCATATGTCCCGTTGCTAGTGGGCCGAGACGGACCCAGATTACCCAAAGTTGAATTAGGATTGACAGAGGCATAAACTGGGACGTCTTTATTGTTCGAATCATACTGTGACAACTTAGACGATGGCTTCCGAGGAAGCTTTCCAAGTATTTGTTTAATCATATCCACACAAACCCGGACCCAAACTAAACTAAACAAAATTTGATCCACAAAACCAAGACTCAAAATCTAATGCATTCTACCAGCATTTGGGCCAAGAAGGCGCGGAAAGGTAATTGCAGGGAACGAAAAAATGGTTCAAATCAATAAAGTTCAAACCTTTGCATTGCTTATAGTAATTTAATCATAAAATTTCGTACCAAATCAGAAACATAAGCCAAGCAACTGAGATATGAATGCAACCCAGAATTACTTTTCGATGGCTTTCTCGTACAATGGCTGGAATGGCGAGAGTTTTGAGGGAGAAATTGCATGGAGAACCTCAACGAGAACGGAAGTGAGGAAATTTTGGGGGTTTTCAAAAAAATTGAAAACCCTAATTTTGGGGAGAGGGGAATAAAGGGAGAAATTGGAAGGGTTGTGAAATAAAAGTGACTCAAAAAATGGTTTATGTATATCTTTTTATTTTTTATAAAAAACTACAAATTAATATTTAGAACTTCAAAACACATAACTATATTGTATATTATATTTTCACAATACTTTTCTTTTAACTACAAATGAATTTACCAAAAATTTCTCATTAATTTGATTTAGTGAATTCCTTCAAAAAATTGGCATATATCACTATTATCATTTTTCTCTCATTTTGTTAACAATCTTTTGACTACTTTAACCGCAAATGCTTTTTATTTATCATAAATTTAAATAAGTTTACTAACAATATTTTAATAAATATTTTCAAACAAATATTCACATGCATAAAATGCGTAGAAATCATCAATTTTGTATAAAGGTTACTAATTTCTTCAAAATATTTATCCATAAATCAGTTATTAATGAAGAATACACTAGGGCAATGCAACTAATTTTATTACAAGAAAAAACCCAAAATTTGGAACCAAAACTGATAATTTCAATGTTTTAAGTGAAACCAATCTAGTAGGCTATCAAATATAATTATCAGATATTGCAAGTATTTAATAATTTTTTCTTTCTAAAAAAAGATCTTACAAATTTCTAACATAACATGTCAGAATTGTATAAGTTCTATTTTTAAGAAAAAATAAATTCTCGATAGTTTTTTAAAATATTAACAAACTTCTATAATTTTAACTACATTAATTATAAAATTATCAATACTAACCCCTTATAAATTTTAAAATTTTATTTTATTTAAATACTTTTGAAACTTATTTTTTAAAATAAAATTTAATATCTTACAAAGTATTTTGCATAAGCTCAAACTCAATCAAACACACCCTCTTAATTTGGCAACTCAATACTTATCTTCTAGGCAAGTTATGCGCGCACAAGGAGGATCCTCACATACATGCAATTCTTTCTGTCTAGGGACTTTGCTGGGAAGTTTGCAAGGGATTGAAACAAAATAAATAAGAGAAGAAGCTAAGTAATTTATTGAGTGCAATAAAGATCGCACAAGCAAAAGAAAAGAGTCAGGTGGATTGCCTGTCTCGATCTTCTATTCCAACTGATATTTTATTTTGTAAAATAATTTTTGAAGTAAACACTTAAATATGGATCATATATATTTTACACGTATCATTTTATCCTCAGGAACAGAAGGGAAAACACAAACAAACTAAAAATGCTACAAAACATAACAATTAGCATCTCGACGCATGAAAACATGTTTCAAGAACTTTTCACAGATAGGGTTAGAGGGCTTAACAAATTCTGCATCCTAATAACACAATTTCCATGTTTTTTGGGAGTGGAGTCGCACTGATTTGATTCAACTTGTGCAGAAGAGAAAGATGAAAGTAATCCCTTAGTCAGTGCAGACATGCATTAACAGATAACAAAGTTGTGATAGATAAGGAAAAGCCTCTGGCTTTTTTTTTTCAAGCTCAGTATCTCTCTGCACTGTACAATTCGACAATACAACAATCATACTACAGGAGCTACAATGCTATGAAAAGGGGACAAACTCATGATGCATCACAACCAATTGGTCATCTTTTTCTGCGCTTTGGCTCCACCTGATGATGAAATCAAACACCAATACAACCAAGTTAAACTTCAGGAAAAAGGACATATATAAGTGGTTCTATGATTCCATAAGCATCATATAACAATATTAGGAGAAAGTGGAATGATTATCCATAAGGAAAAAGGCGAAGTAATTTTGACAATTACACAGTGCAAAAACCCCGAATCCCAGTGTCATAGGATATGATCTGGAACGATACTTTCCCAGAAAATTATAAAATGATCACGTTCAGTCCATGGCAACTAAAGGTTAGGTGAATGGCAATACTATTTTCATTCAATAATAAATCCTCGAAACATAAAAACCACATCTTTCCAAGTTTATTATTATGTCCTGGAAGACAGCTTAAAGAAAAAACAGCTGCTTGGAACATCAACAGAATCCCAAGACAAAAGAAATCAGGCATACAAGTTTTGACCTCATACATTTTCTAAATTGCATGAGCAAATGGACTTAATTTCCATGCTTGTGCTTTTATAGGATATGGTAAGCAGCCTCCTCAGGCAAGATGAGTATAATAAGAACCATGGTCAGTAAGAATTCTTCGAGTACTCCCCAAGATCATTTGAACTTGTATAAGTTCTCATCTACCACCATGTCTAATATGAAAGCATGGACATCAGCAAAATACATGAATATAATTGTTTTACATGTCATTGTTTAGAAAAAGTTTAAGAGTCCAATCTTGAGCATAAAGCTGAGAACGCAAAAAACTTTTTGTCCTACATAAAATATGTGATAATGGTCCTGATTTTTTGTGAGAAAATATCATCAATGGTTGCCTTGATTACCACAAAAGCAATCCTTCTTCTAAATTCAAAGAACTGAATGCGTGATTTCAATTATCAACCACGAACAAGCAAGGTCTTCAGAGCTTGATCTGCAGTTTACTTCACTATAGATATCATCTAGAAGTAACAATAGTTTTAGTATTGAGGAGGGCATATGATCAAACTAATTTCTCATTCAAGCAAAGTTCAAACATAAGCACATGGATGGTGCAAGAGAAGGCCATCAAATCTTTTTTATGTCAATGCAGAAACCCAGGTAATCATATAAATTTTTCATATCATAATACAATACTCAAATGTAACAAGATCTCAGATCCTAGATATCCTATTTCATTATCAGAGTACTTAAAAAAATGACAACATCAAAATGGACAAAAATCAGATACCTTGGCCTCAGCAGCAGGTGATACAGGGAATGAGTTCAAAGACCTCTTGGTGTCATCATCGGATGAACAATCAGAACACAGGAAATGATCCAATTTCTTTGCTTCTTCAATGGTCATACCCATACAAGAAGGATGAAACCTTCAACCAAAGGATGCATTAAATACAAGCTCTCAACATAGATTTTCAGATATAAACTAAACACCACATTACATCAAGATAAATATAGCTAATAATCATTGCATTGAGAAACCAACAAGAACTGCGTGAGAGAAACTTAGTCTTCAGTCAACAACAATTGCAAGTGTATTTCACCTATATAAAAAGTAACTGGATTCTCTTTGTGATTGCACATGCAATACCTGAAAGGCAAAACCTATTCACTCAACCTCACATCCTTGAGAAAGCAAAATATAAGTAACTAATGAAAATCAATGCCCATTATTAACTATAATTTTCTGTAAGCTACATGGTCCTTTTCTCAACTCTAATGTAAGCATACTACCTGGAAGTGACTTCAACAATAACAACTCTAGTAACCCAAGCACAAGAAAGAATTAAAAAGCTGATTAAAAATTTTTCAATACAATATATTATTCCTACTTAACTCTAAATGAATGGATAGAAGTGTGTCACATTCCAATTCCACAACATACATAGTCAAGTTCTTCAGACGTATATAGAACAGAAGCATCATACCAGTCCTTGCATCCTTCACATTGCACCATGAGATCATCAGGGTTGTAAGGCATCTCACACTTGCAATACCTTCAAAATCACAAAACCAAAATGAGGATCTACCATTAGATAAACACAAATTGCTTTCTTTGTACTTTCAATATCCATTAACTGAATCTTCAGAATTGTAAAAGTGAGGACTCACACAGCAACACGGTCGGGAGTAAACCCTCCAGTTGCAGCCTTGTACTCAAACCTACAGAAGTAATCCTCTGCACCTACATTCTCAAGCTTGGTGTAGTTCTTGAAGGTGTGCACAATGCACTTGCCTTCAATAGTGTGGGCACTCTGCACGTCATAGTGGTCTGACAAGAAGAGCTCCTTCGCACCATGGAACTGCCTGCGACCCCCAATGGATTCCTCAGGGCGGTAGTACCACCGCACCCGCACTTTCACATTGTTCCGATGGTCGGCCTCGATTTTCTCCACTTTTGCCACATATGGGGGCTTGTTTGAATCAGATGGCCTCATCAACACACAATCCCCCGCTACAGAAATACCATATATCTTAGTCCATCAAACTCCAAAAGTTTATCTCAACAGAACTATACTAGATATCCGTATCATGGGTGTTAGCACGAAATTGGCATGCACAAGTGTTATGTTGGATTATATAAGAACCGCCAAACTAATAAAAATTCCAGATCATTATATGAATATGCACGCACAGGTATGTGGCACCAGACAAAAATATGTATACGTATGGAGAGCAAATACTTAGTTGGAGCACATTCCTTAAAATAATACTTTTATCAAAACCCATCTTTTTGCAGACATTACGGGTGGAAATGATTTAATCATGTTTTAGAAATGGACAACAGACTATCAGAAAGTCCAATAGTCAAAATTCTACCAGAAATGGTAGTCCAGTGTCGCAAGCACATGTGTGATAGTGATATAAACAAACGAGCTCAGGCGGAGCCAAAGTTATTCCACCTGGTTAACGGTGAGTGGTTATCAACACAAATTATTCCACCTGGTTAACGGGCGAATGGGTATCAACACAAATTACAGTGGCGGGGCCGGGGGGACTGAAGTTAGCACAAAATAATTCAGCACCTAGCTGCTGAAAAACAAGCAATATAAACTTCTAACCAACCCAAATACTCAATTCCCAGTTCCACATTTTGAAAATCCCAACTTAGCGCAGCATAACGAGTTCACTTCTGAGCGTATATGGAAGTGTGCCAGAAAGATTAAGTCATGAAAATCAAAACGAAGCCCACAAAAATCACAATCGAAAATCAACTTTTGGTGATTCAGAGTAGCAAACCTAGAGCTAGGAAGTCAAGCATTGAGGCCAGATTACAAAAACAAAAATTGATAAATAAATAAACCAGAATGAAGAAAGTAACAGCAAGAGTAAAACTGAAAATACGTCTGACGAGTTTGTTGGTGCCCTTAACAGTGTAAGAATCAAGGTCCTTTTTTCCTGGCTTCGTCTTGGCCATCTTTTTCCCTCGTCTCTCAGCTGAGCAGCCAAACCCTGTAGGTTTTCCCGAAATTTGAGCAAAATGACTAGATAAAATTACTAACTAATTTTCTGAATTACAGTTGAATTTCTCTCCTAACTTATGCATAATTGTAGAGAGAGAGTGAAGCAGAAACCCTAGTTGCGGGTTTTGAGGGAGAGAGAGAAATGAAGGTGGAGCAATTTGTCGGAGCAACACTACAGCTCTGTAGAAAATGCTACTCCATGATTAACTAATTACATAAACAAATACAATAGATTACTTCTCATAAATTGTATATTAATTATATAATAAATATAATTTACACTCATTGTATGATTAGTGAGTTTGAATATTCATTTAAACTAAGGTTTTTCGAAATTGTGTCCTTGGACATTTTCATCTTTTTTATTTTTGAATTTTTTTTCTTCTTTTTTTGCCTCAGCACAAAATGTAGTTTTTTGAAAAAGTATTTTACTATTTTTATTAATTTGGTACTGAGAAAATGTTGTTGTACAAATGCTTCTAGACGTATGGTAATTGTGTTATAGCTATCGTAAAATGTGGTCCCCTTTGGCCTCATTTTTGTTTTTATGTTGTGAAAAAAAAAATATTTTGAAAAAAATTCCTAAATAGAATATGAAAAAAATAAAAATATATTTGAATAAATAAATTATAAAATTCTACCTTAAGTTGACGTATTAGTTTAACAAAATATTTTTAGTCTATTTGTTTTTAAGGCTACAATCCATTTGTCTAAAGGCCTTTGATTGAATGGCGTAAATCTCATATATAAATAATAAGTTTAAAGATTCGAATCTATCAAATTTTTAATATATTTCTATATAAATAAAAAAATATATAAAATATGATTTATCTTTTTACAATATGCTTTGTGCAGTATTTATTTTCTTACAATATAATAATTATTTAAATTTGAGCGACCTTCAACGTCGAGACGGAATCAATAGGTGATGGTATTTATTTTTGTGAGGGTGAGGACACAAGAACATATGATTGAAGAGACAATGGTGATGCAAGATTGTGAACTTCAAGTAATGATGTTGTATGATTTTGTGTGGTTGGGTCCTCATCGTCTATCCTGTGAGCGCGTATCCAATCGCATAGCGAGCATCAACACCTAACCAGATGGCGGGCGTTAGCCATTTAGCGTCCATGGGCACATTGAGCCATGCGACGATCGTCTAAGCACATAGCATGTATACACTCTGTTACACAATAGACACACCCAAAACACGGCGAATGCTAGATGCTTTGCACATGTTTAGCCACACACCAACGGGCAACAACCCGTTTGGTTTTATTTTCGTTTTCAGTTTTTATTTTTATTATTTTTAAAATATTGGAAAGTAATCAGTGAAAATGAATTAAAAATTAGTTTGTATTTGAATGAATTATTAAAAAAATTATGATTATATTAAGTTTAGTAAGTTGTATATAGATAGAGATGAAAATAATTGAATAGAGGGGGAAGATATATAAATTATCGAAAAATGTATTTTAAAAATAAAAAAAAATATATAAAATAATGTGTTTTATTTTAAAAATAGTAAAAAATGTAAAAAAGAATTTTGAAAATAAAACCAAATGGGCACCAAGGGAGCCAACAGCTATTGTGTCTGACAATCCCATTTGAAAATTGGCCCAATTTTTATTTATGCACACTGAAGTAGTGAACAAATGCGTTAGACCCTTATGATTTGATATCATATGTGGTGGAAGGGTTATTTTTGAAGATTTTTGTAATAGCTAATTATATAGAATTTGCATATCTTTGCATCATGTGTGTGTATATTCATTATTCAATTTCAAAAAGATTGCAATATTCATATTATGCTAGATTATATATTATAGGAACCTTAGGCCCCGTTTGCTAGGAAGCATAGGATTGTATAGGATATGTTTGACTTGAATATATTATCCAATATTGATTATGAATCATATGCATTTCATTACTTGATTGTATATTAACTTGCATTTGGTTACTTGATTTTATTGGATATGATTACATTGGTAATTACATAAATATCCCAACAAAATTAATGAAATTATATATATATATATATATATATATATTTCTAATTCTTTTCCACAAAATGAAACTCTACTACTCTCATTTTACTCAGAACTTAGATTTGCAAGAATAACGGTGTTGGAAGAACGATTAAATATGAAGAAGTTAAGGAAAAGAGGAACCCAAGGTTGAAAGATGTCCACGAACGCATGAAAAACATTTGATGAAGATACAATTGACCACTATTTGCTATGAAGGACAAGGATCACCATTGATAGATGTGTGTGTGTGTGTGTGTGTGTTTAAAGTGAAAATTCAAATTTCTATTAGCCAAAGTTGTGAAAATTTATTTTTAGGATTTTTTGGAAGTGAAAATTCGAATTTGTAAAAAATATGTCTATTATAATATGAATATTTATAGTGTAAGATTTGATTTTAGAGTTCAATGTCTTATTTATAGTAGAGGGTCAAAATCATCATTTCATTAATTAACGTAGGTTGCCATTTTTGATATGATTATACATCCAATTATCAAGGCTTGATCTACTATCAAGAACCCGGTTGGATTAAGTGACGGGCTCACAATATATATTGGGCATAGTTGAAGCCAACCAAACAAAATATTAAGCTGCATTAGTATCTATCATGTCCAATTAATGCTAGCAAATGGAGCCTTATTGTATTAAACTACACATTATCTAGTAGATTACATAGATACATTCAACTCATTTGAAGAGTACTAAAAGAAATATTTAAAAATAATCTAATTTTGACTTCTCTAGCTAATTTTATTTCTATTATATATCGAGCCTATTTTCATAACATATAAATTTCTCTGTCATAATTTTATTCCTTTTTCATAAGTTGGAAGCACAAAGCTACACTTATAACACTTCCAAGTGTTTCGTGACAATTAATATGTCAAATGTGTCTACATTGAGAGTTTTAAATAAAATTATGTATATCAAACAAATATTACTGTAATTTGATAGTATATTTGTATCATTGATGTTGTTTATTTTTTGCAACTACAAAAAATATGTAACCGGAGAGGCAATAGTGTTGGATGATTGTACACTCCAAGTAGTGCATTTCAAGAGTGTCATGAAAATTTTAGGTCCGAATTGGGCTTTAAGTTTGAATTGTGCCAATAATTGGGCCAAGAACTTATTGCAAAAATCAAATCAAAACTAGGCCCAAGTATTTGTATTAAGAGAAAATATTTCTACTTTTGTAATAAATTAATTGTGCGACAATATTCTTACTCTATGTTAATGTTGCGCAATAAAATATTTACATTTATGTGCTTATTGCAAGTATATTACACTGTGTTTTGTTTTAAATTAGTATTCAATATTTTTCATATTGTACGCTCAAATTTTATCGCATTAACTTATTTTTTCGTACAACATAATATTTAACAAGTTTTGTTAAATTTTCCATGGTTAATATTAGCATGAACTTTAAAAATATAACTAACGATCATATCGAACATTAGTATTTTCCTTCAAGATTAGAAATCAAGAAGGTGCATGGACCATGGAAATAACTAAATCGTAGGCCCATTTTCAATGATGAAACTCCTTCCTAGAAATCTAACTATAAGACATTCTTTCTTATTTCTTGTACCTTCATCATGTACATGTTTTAAATTGTTCTTTAGACAATTATTTTAAAATTATTTAAATAAAACTAAATCTATTAATATTGACAAGTTAATCGATTACATGGCATAATCTTTGTAGTTGTAGGTTTCGGAATTCAAACTGTAACAAACTTTTAGTATGTACGTGAATGAAAAACTTATAAAAAATTGAATATATTGATACATCATTATAATATATATATATATATATATATATACTTGGTGTTAAGTATGTTCTGCTTCCAAAATATTCTTATATGCATTATGTGTGACAATAGTGGATTATGTTATATTATAACATATATGTTCTGCTAATAATATGACCTAATTCACACTACTTGATATTTTCACATGCAATATATAGAAGAATTGGTTTTATATCATTGTACTATAGACCATATAACACATTACATCTCCTAATAATTGAAATCTTCACTTACGCTCTAGAAATTAATTATCTCATCAACACATTACTTCTCTCTAACTCAATTATATCAATGATAATATGTCCCTAAGTGAAAATTTATTTTCAATATTTTTTATATGGTGGTCCAAAACAAGATTACATTTCCTAAAATAAAAATCTATTTTCTGAAAATATTTTCATAACATAATAATATGAAACCACTGACTGAGTAATAAGGAAAAAATACATAAAACATTCACTTTTGTAACTTTCATCCAAAACTCAACTACCATCATATATCAACATATTCTATGCAACTCTTCCATATCAAATATTCTCTGTATTGTTTTACAATATTCCATGAGAAAGGGTTGATAATTTGATAATATGCCTTTAGGAAAAACTTCCTACTTTTGATAGTTGGGCTTCTCTTTGTGACATCAAATTTGTTCTTTTATTCCAAGTCAACACATTCTTTTCATTTTATTTTTTGTATGGAGCCATAAAGAAATAAAGTCATAAAAAAGCATAGGATAAAGCTATCTATCAAATATTCTCTGTGGAAAGCAAACCCTATTCAACTTTCTTAAGCTTTAAGGAGATAGGTAGCTCTATTATATGTTAATCATTTTTATTAGTATTATAAAATAAAATCAGCCACACTTATTCTTTAGAAACTCCTCTTATTAAGATTAAAAATAATAATAATAATAATAAAAGAATGTTTGGTTATATTTCTCTAGAACAAAATTATTTTTGGGAAAACATAACTGAACATATCTTCATTTTTCCTTCAAAATACATACACACACACACACACACAAAATCCCACAATACCCTCTACTATCCTTTATTATCCCCAAAACTTCCCCATTTTTTAGTATATCATACATATATTATTTATACATGATATTTATTTTATTATTATTATTCTAACAATAAAAAAATACTCAATTCTATTTTCACCTCCAAAATCCAACAAAAAAATATTAATTTGATTGTTACAGTAAAAAATGTCTCTCGCAAAACATAATCAAACATCCCAAAAATTTCCAAAGCCAATTTTTAATTATTTTCCAAAACATAACCAAAAATTAATTACATTCTCCAGCACAACTTTCGCATTCTCTAATAATTCATTATCCCAAAACACATAATAAAATCACATAAAAAACATAACCAAACATTCCCTATATTTTTTACTAGATCCCTTACTTTACTGGGATTGTAACTCAAACTAACAAAAATTACTAGTTAGTTTAAGTGTTTTTTTTAGAGAGTATTACAATTAATGAATATAGCATTCGATCAACAAATAAAGATATTTTCTATTCTCAACCAGACAACCAAAATATAAGCTACCAATAATATACATCAAGTGTACACAATACGGCTATTGGGAGTCGAATACAAGACCTCCCATAGATTACCAACAAGACACATAAAATACACACAACGCAATCATATGGGGTCAAGCACATGACTTACCACCTAATAAGGGAAGACTAATGTCATTTAAAATCACTGAACAGTTAGTTTAATCTTTAATTACATTTAAAACTTGAGTCGACTCCGCCAGATCTGCACTCAAGTTTTAAATTAATACAACACAAGAAACATTGTTCTACACATGGTGCCACGTGAAAAATTTAATTAGCCTCAATTTTGTCTATTTTTTAAATATATCATTCAATTTGATCCAGAAGATACAAAATTTATTAAGATAAGTCCCTACTAACTTAATTTAGTTTCAAATATTTTATATGTCCAATTTAGTTTCATGATTACTACAGTAAGGATTATTTACCAACTAATTATCTTTAAACTTTGGTCACAAAGTATTTTCCTCGTGGTCCAACCCACTTTTTCCCTACATATATACGGCTGGCGCGTTCTCGCCCCGCGTGAGTATCTCTACTTTCCACCCCAATTCCCTCCACAAATTGTTGTGAATAAATAAAAAGGTTCCATATTGGTGTAACATATATAACATCATTATACAAGCATGGCAAAATATATAATATGATGATTATTTTGATTAAATTTGGTAATTATTTTAATTACATTTTTCTATTTTTTTCTTGAGGATAAGAAATATAAAATATGTTGGTATTAGTATTGAGCACATTACAAAAGCCAATGTTACCATATCGATAAATTGTGTAACTTAACATTTATGTTCCAATTAATATTTTATTTTCTGTTTCACTTTCACATCAAGTGTGTGTAATCAACGTCCAAATATCTAATGATTTTATATATTTAATATTTATCCATAAAATATAATAGAATATGAAACATCAACTGAATTAGAGAATTAATACTGGAAAAGCTAATATATCCTATACAATAGAAAAAGTTCCTACTCCCCTATGCATAATTTTCCCAAAACACTTACACAGAAAAAAAAAAAAAAAAAAGGAAGAAACAATCCCATAGTTTCCATATATAAGTTGGTCTTCAAAACTATCCCAAACTTTGAGGGAAAAATGAAACTGAAAATATACTACAGATTGGAAAGAAAAAAAAACCTGCTTCACTCAATACATATCAAATAAATTGTTACATATTAGACAAAACAAAAAAGGAAAAAAGAAGTGAAACAAGGATACTCACAAAAAACCGCATCCATGCCATAAAATTAGAAAGAACCCACATTTTTTTTTTTGGCTTTTTCATATTCTTTTCCATATTATACAGTATACTACAATGAGTTAAACTTTGATGTATACCAACTGTCCAGTGTGTGTGTTTTCACTGTGCAGGAGTAGGCAACTTGTCGACTGTTAGAAGAGTTTTCGATCAATGTCCTGCACAAAAGGCGAAAAGATAATAAATACACCGACGAGAGTGTTGGAAGGTATTCATGTAACTACAGCATAAGATGAGAAAAATGAGATGTGAAATCACTTTTGGTCCATAGTGTCTGGCAATGAAACACAGTGTACCTACCAAAGAAACATATCCATTATGATGATCATCCAGCAATGAAACAAAATCAATCCAAAGAGGCGGAATTTGGATTGTGTCAGGCCCTCAGATGGCACAAATACACTATACTAATGCAGATATAACAATAAATCACACTTCAGGATGACCCCTCTTATAAATAAGATGTGAACTTTCCTTTCTGTCAATGTATTCATTGTGAATTAAGACCAACTACTCGCTTTTCTTAGTATGAAAGAAGTATAATTTTGCTTTTCAGTCTTAGCTGTAAGTTGACCATTATGACTCATACTAATGGCTTTCTAGGCATCACACCAACTTTGTTTCCATGGTATGCAAATTTAAGCCCCCATGGAAATGGAATATGAGAAAAACAAAAAGTTTTAACTAATTTTGCTTCCAGGTTCGAACACAAGAACGCCAAACACATGGTCACAAAACTGGATGATCAAGCTAAAACCATATTGTGTATCACATGCATCTTTCTTTTGTTCTTAGGAACCATAAATAATTGTTACGGGAGAAACTTCCTCATATCATTTCAATATCTGTTTTCTGCTCTTAATGTTTTTCGAAACTCTGATCATCAAAGTTGAATCCTTCTACACAATCAATTCTTGCTAGGCCAAGTTTTCCAAAATTCAAACTTCAAAGAATCTCTTCATTCAAAATCATATTTTTCAAATCCATTCCTCAAGCTACCTACTGAAACAGTTCTTCCACTCGGCAACTAAACTATAATGCGGCGTGCCAAAGGATTAACCAATAGCTATAATCCAGCAACAACCTGTTCTTTTGGGCATGTTATAATCAGAGTATGTTTGAACTTAACAAACTATGTGCCATAAATGCGAATGATCAAATAACTACAATAATTCTCATATCTAATTCAATGGTGAGAACTATTACCTTTTGTTGATGGGAAGTGGTCAGGTACTCTGCTGATTATTCCCTCCATGTCCTGGAGAATATACTAGTTAGCCTATTCCCCGAGAGTCTCAGCAAAGCCTTTTTAGCTCCAGTCACATCCATACCCGCCAGTTGCTGTAAATGCCCATAAACACCAGCTGCAACAAGCCTCTTCCGACAACCTTGACTCCCTCCAGCCATGACAGCAGCCACCACCGCCACAGGAAACTTCTTTGAAACTGCATCATTTTTAGGATCCAACATTTGCACCAGCCTCATCAAACTTTTCTCATCCCTAACCAATTCTTTCCTATTGGATTTCACTGACAGCAATGACACCAATGCTTTTGCCCCAACTTCCTGTATTCCATCCGGCTTTACAGACTCCATTAGCTTCACCAGAGAACCCATACACCCGGCAATAGCAGTCTTATTACTATCACTAAGTGGTAATTTAGCAAGCAAAGAAGCAGAGATATGTTGTAGCCTTATGTTCCCATGCTTGATAAGCTCCATAAATCGTGTCATAAACATGGTTGATCCCGATAATAATCGCAAGCTGGTATCTGAGGCAGATAAGGAATAAATTGCACGCAAGACGTGTTCTACAGTATCAGCAGTCGGGCATTCATGAAATAAATGCAACAATCTCTGCAAGCCCTGTTCCTGTAAGAACAAATTGCGAAAATACTCACTCGTGGAAGCAAGAATGGATATACAATTGGCCGTTTTTCCTTGCGCCGATGCGCTCCCAGAAACAAGCAATTGCATCAAAACAGGGACAGCGCCTTCTTCTGCTAAAGCAACTCGAATATCTTCGACTGTCGACACGTTTCTTATTGCCCCAATGGCGTGCGATTGAGATATCAGAGAACCAGATTTACACAATTCGATTAGAATGGGTACGCCCCCATAAGCAGAAATCGCCCAGGCATTATCAGGATCAGCAGTAATGAACTCCACAGCCATGGCGGCTTTTTCCTTCATTGGCGCCGAGCTGCACTCGATCATTCTCAACAAAGGGCCCAGAGCCCCCTCCTCAAAAACGCACTTCTGCGGCAAATCGCCGGCGGAAACGAGCAAAGAAACTGCATGAACCGCCAGTTCTCTAACGGAATCATGAGTATTCATATCCAACAGGGAAATCAAGAAGTTCACATTCCCTTCTTTCGCGACAACGGTGGCAGTCTTATCGTCCTCGGATAGGAGCTGAATCAATGAATCCAAGGCCTTGCGCTTGAACTCCAGCCCGCCGATCTGCAGTCTAGTGAAGAGATCTTTGACGAAAAACGTCAGTTCCTCTTTCGACGAACTCGGATTGGGGCGAGATAGAACAATGGCGGTAGACTGGTGGAGGACGCCGGAGCGGAGAAGGAGCTCGAGGTCATTAATCTGCTTCGACAGCCATCCGGCGGCCATGTCGAGGTCGGATTGCATCAACAGCTTCCCGCGGCTGTAGGAAGCGTCGCAGCAGTGCTGGCAGAGAGTTTCGGTGCGGCGGAGAGTGGTCAGCAAGTCGGGCAGCAGAGGCGGGAGTAGAGGATTTTCCGACCAGTGAGGGGAGTCGGCGATTTCGGAGAGAAGGGATTTCAGTGAAGCTAGCTTTGACCGGAGGACTTGCCATCTGGAGGCGAAGCAGGTGATGGAGAGAGTGGAGGGGAGAAGTTGACTGAGGAGTCGGGTTATTTTCTCAAGAGTTTCTGCAGGAGACTCTGGCGCCGGCGGCGTTTGCGGTGGCGGGACGGTGGCGGGATGCATTTTGCTTTCGTGATCGTTACGAGTTTCGCAGTATTATACTTTAGATGGGTCAGAAATGCATGTGGAAATAATACCGAGTGGGGGGTCGGGGTGGGGTGGGGGTGGTCAAAGAGGGAAATAGGGTTTTCTAGCGCGGGGTGGGGGTAAGGGACCGGGGTGCCAACTATGGTTGCAAGCAAGTTGTCAAATCTAGAAGCCATTTTCATTCTGAAGACTTGACTTTAGGGTCATCCATGGATCACTTTAAAATAATGTTTTACATAAAATCATTAATATTTAAGATAATTTTGTTGATCAAATCATTAACAGTGTTAATTATATTATTTAAGATTTAAGATTTTCAATCAATTCTTATTATTTAAATACTGCAATAGAAATATTTTTAATTGTGTACCATTTGCATCTGTAAAGTATAAACATTAGCATTAATTATTTTACAATTTTAAAATTTAGAATCACATTTAAGAAAATAATTTAATTTTTGAATTGAGGACATCATTTTCTCGTGACGAATAGGATTATAATAATAAAAATAAAGTAAAAAAAATTGTATAGATAATGATTAAAATAAATACTCTTATGCAGTTGTTTTTATTGAGTAATAATAAAAAAAATAGTTTTTGACCAAACTATTTTACCATTCTGGGAATAATTCTAAATATGACGTATCACCAACAGGTTGTTTGGTTCAATCCTATTTTTCAATTTTTGTAACTACTTTTTTTTTTTGTATGAGAATAAAAATATATTTGAATTAATGAGGTAGAAATATTAATAGAATTAAGAAATACTTTGTTTAAAGTAATAATTACAAATTTTAATATATTATAAATCATATTGTCAAATAATGTTAAAATAAAAATTATTATTTAATTTATTTATGACTCGTTATTTTTCTACAACCCTTCAATCAAATATAGGACCTAACGATTTTGGCATATAATATACTAACACTAAATTTTTAAAGTTGAAAGTAAGTAAAATATTAATTTATTTTTATATCATACTAATTTTAAAAATACTTTTAAGATATTCTTTTGAATGTCTATATAAATAAAAATAAAAGTTATGTTTACACAATAATAGTGGGGTATAGAATTAGTTTGTTGTAAAATGATATTTACTATTAAAAGGATTAAAAAGTAAAAAGAAAGTATTTTAGACACATTACTCTAAAAAGTATAAAAAAGGCCAATATTTTATCAATAATATAAATAAAACGTTATTATTTAATTGATTAAGATTACAACCCAGCAATAATAATCATAAAAAATATTAATTAATTAATATTTTATTTATTTTTAAATCAATAATTTCTATTACATTTTAATAATGTGAGTCTTACTTGACAAAATAATATATTAACATAAAACAATAACAAAAAACGAAACCAAACAGCCGCAATCTGAACAAATCAGTCAAATAAATAAATCTGGCCCCAATATGTATGCCTTTTGACCGAACGGGTTGGATCCGTGAACCATTGACCCAAGCCCAGAACTACTTTTTCATCCTCCTAGATTGACATTTTCAGCTACAAATATTTTCTCAAATTCAATTTGTGAAAGCATTAAACAAAAACCTAAATTGACCTTGCTCCCAAAAGCCTCTACATAATAGATGCACACCAACAATGTGAATTCTTGTCGAATCAATTGCAATATATTCAATCTAATTATAATTATTGGATTAAATGAGGTAATTACTATCCACTCTGTAATGACATCTAATTCTCTTATACTTTGCACCTCATGCACGTACGCATGCATGCTATCATTACAGATGTTGGCCTCGCTATCTTATTAGTTATTCTTTAACCTTACGGCACAAATGCCCATTTATATATTGGGTGGTATTTCAAACTTTTTAGTCTCTGGACCAATCTTCTCTAAATATACACAAGAAGAAAAAAAAATTGAAAACTCGTCTTTGTGGTGATAATATCAAAATGTCATGTTGGCTTGCCGAGTAGTCAATTTTAGAGTTTGAACCTTAACATGAATTTGAACTTGAGCGACTTTAAACGTGTGTATGTTTGTATAAATTAAAAAAATAAAAATTTATTTTTTTTTACGTTACAAAGTTGAACTTCCACATAAAAAAGACATTAATGATAGCATGCATGCGTACGTGCATGAGGAAAAAACCAATAAAATAGAGAATAATGGAAATAAAATGATGCTTAAATCTGATTTCATTAAAACTACACAACATGAATTAGAAGCTCAAGGTTCCTTGAGGGCCTGGCTGCACCAGGCCCTCAAAAATTACATGATACTGAAGCAAAACAACCCTGCACTAAGTTTGTTCAATTCACAATAGAGATTCAAACTCATGGAATTTCATCTAACCATCTTAACTAATAAGGTCTTTTTTCAGAAGGAACCTAGGCTTGCTTCTTCATTGAGAAACCACCCTCAGCTATGTGGGTGGAAAGAATCTATTGAGATTGAATGGCAATGTATAGAATTCTTCGCTCCGGTTATCGCCTTTAAACGTTCTGAACTTCACCCACCATTGTGTGCCATTGTCCTTCCTCGACCTCTCTGAATCCAATGTGTTGTCAAGAAACACAGCAACGATCAACGCAATGGTGGGAGGCGACATGAATATGGTGTTAAAGAATGCATTGAACTGCAAAACAAATGACTTAGGGTACTAAGTTGTATTATTTGGTCTACATAAGGAAACTGATAACATTTGAAATTATACAAGATTATATGTGAAAGTTTCTTTTTCTGTCTGTCTCTTTAGCCCTAGGTTGGAAACTCTATGCTTGGATGGAAACTTAAAAATCTAGTTCCTAGCCAAGTTTAAGAATGTAAGATTTCAAAGTGGTAAAGATGTATGAACAATAGATGACAGAAGGGGCAAGAAGTTAGTTTGGGATGATATTTTGAGAATAAGTTAACACAACAACATTCTTGGTAGCTATCTAACCAAAAATGATGATCTATGTGGAATGATCATCGAGAAACTTACCCATCCAGCATGAGTATGAACTAGTCCACCGCGAGAAGGCCAATACTCATTGAAAAATTGAGGAATAGAGATCCCAAGGAAAAGAGAAAGGCCAGTTATGATGAGGTTCCTCATAGAATTCATATTGGTGAACTGAAAAAATGATAATCCTACTGAACCTGCAGGCAAACAAACAAAACCTTAAAGAAAGTGAACGATGGTTTGCGAAAAAACTGTTTCATCCACGATAGTATTGTACCAATGAGGCCAAATAGAACACAGTATAGTGCAGCAAATATCGGAAAAGGTATAGATGCAAAAATGGCTCCAAATTTTCCTGCATCCGATAAACAAAAAAAACATGTTAGTACTCCATTACACTCTGCTAAATCATTACATCCTTGGATGTAATGTACTTTGCCTGTCATTGCACTTTTGATCAGTCAAATTATTAGCATTGTTGTTATCAGATATGTATAACGCTTGCTTAGGTATCTGATACGTACCAAAGATGGAAAACGATATCATGAAGGCAGCTGAAATTTGGACAACCCTACGGCTTCCAACGCGGGTTAGTCCCAGGAGACCCACGTTTTCCCTGAATAATTTCAGAAAGCACATCTGTCAAGTTTAATTTTGTACAGAAGGCATCACGACCTATGATCATGTGAACTTAAAATTTAGCATTGCTATCACGAGAATTGTAAAATCTTATGAAAACTAACATTCTTGCAGCATTTATAGCCGCACAATAAAAGACAAGAGTTTCATTTTGAAAAGTAATAAAATGGGCTATTGTATTAACTAAACAAGCAAATAGGAAAGGAATTTACATACAAATATGAAATTGGATTTGTCTGATGGATCAGAGGGGGATTCCTACAAACGACTTGACGTAAATTGATTATTGTTCCTATACAGTTCGGACCATCTATGGGGTGTTAAGCATCAAACTTTGGATTTTATAGAGTATGGAGAAGAATAAGAACCAGTGCCTATTTGTTCGGACCATCTGATGACTATTTGTTCAGTTCCACATTCTTATTACTTACACAGATACCGTAGAACCAGTGCCTGTTCCAAAGAAACCATCAAGGAAAATGCCTATTCCCTGCAGAAAAAACAATGCAAAAATATTATGGAACCCTTTAAGGAATTGTTTGTAATTGCCCAAAATTGTCTTGTGGTAGCAGCTTGCTACAAAAGAAAAGTAATATGATGAGAAAGAGAAAGGGGAACCAAAAGTTGAGTCCAGATAGACGGACCTGCCAACCAATGCCCCGGCTGAGCACATAGGCAGGAGGTGGGGTGGCAATTGCTAGACGAGCTGCTGCCTTGTATGCTCCCGTGGACTGCAGATACCACAAAAACTAAGTTTTTTCGGTCTTTTGTTGAAAACAGAACTGTTTCATTATTATAGAAGTAAGATGAGATGTGTCATGGTAAAAACCAAGAAAGATATGATAATGTGGTTTATATTAGCAGATGCACCATTTTGACAGCATAATGAATCGCAAAATATATAAAAAAGTGTGAATTAATATTTTTGTTTTTGCTTGAGTTCCTCTTTGTCCTTTCGAAATATGTTGAATTTTGACAGTAACTCAACTTTGTTTAATACTGTCCATAGGATTCTTTGATAGAAAGAAATCCGAAAAGGGTTTGTTGCTACCATTTTGAAAGGATTAAGGAACACAGAAGTAACATCTATATCCAATGATTTAAAGTAAGGTTGAAGGATATAAGGGCAAGACAAACTATGTAATTGTATCGACAGTCTCAATAATTGATCAGATTAAAGAATTTTAAACGAGAAAAAATAGTTTGCTGAAGCCAGCGGAGATTGTTATTGGAACCAACTAATTAGGCAGTTCAGAGTTTTAGTGAGCATTCTCCAAATTAAGCATAATCTTAAGTTGCAAGATGGATTTTACCCAAAATGCTTTTCAAAAATTACCTCAACCATTGACACAAGAACAGCAGACATCATGGCGAAGATATGACCTACTGCAAAAGTTGGAGGCCCCCACTGCAGAGGATATGGGAACATGAACCTTAAACAACACGAAATAGATTGTTAGATTGGCATAACACAAGTCAAACACAGGAAAGATAAAATGTTACTCAGCCACAACCATGGAGCTGTGGATATAAGACCGGCTCTGTCTGTACGACAACTGAGCTGAGTATCCTCTGGCTTGCCACGGTAAGCTCCACTAGCTGTTAGTACAAGGGCATATATCCAAGTAATAGTGACAGAAACCAATACAGGAAACCGTTCAAAGATGGGGATGTTCCTCAGTGGTTTTACATGCTTCAGATACTGCAGTTGGTAAACAGTTCGTGATTGTTAGAAAAACTAGCATAAATATTTTAAACTTCCATTGTTGAAGATCCAATCACCTGTGACAAGCCGACAACTAGGAGAAGCATTGGCAAACCAATCTCTACACAATTTCCGAGCTGCAAACAGGGAAATACATGAGGAATGTATCTGAAAGTAAGCATTTTTGGATGACAATCTCATTGCTTATGCAGATTGCAGGTGGGATCCAAGAAGTGCTGACATTTTGTACATAAAATAATATTGTAGTTTATGTTTTAATATTTAATGAATTTAGATTCCTCGCATCCTATGCTGCCCATTTCAGGCATTGTCTTATCTAGTACAGGTGCATAAATGAATCTCTTAGGACTTTGATATTCCACATCACATGGTGAGGATGTTTAAAACTTGGGAGGGAAAATAAGGTAGGTTGAGAACCTAGTATTCACAGTTTCCCTGTTGTATACATTTCTGCAAGCATTTTAAGTAAGTTCTAATAAGAATAGAAAATTGAGGAACTCCAAAGCATCACACTGATATTCTACCAAATATGAACCAGAAAGGGCAACACTCCGAACCCTTGCCAAGTTAATCACACAATCAACATAAAAAACCAATAAAACTTATGGAGATAAACATGGAAATGTCGAATTATCAGAAACAAAGCTTACTGCAGGAAAGCCTCTTTGAAATAAGCCCAAACCAACCAAGCCAATGACAGGAGCCATCCCAAGTGGACTGAAAAAGCTGAAAAGAAAACACCCTGAATTCATAAATATTTACACATGCAAATGGAAATTCTTTTAGACTTCTTGATAATTGGATATAGAAACTATACCGTGAAAAGAGACCCCATAGTTGGCTGTAGCCCATAATTATCTGTATGCTTGAGGCAACTATTAGAGCTCCTTGTATGGCTCTCATAGTATGTATAAATCTCTGCAAAACAGTCCAAAGAAAAGTATGATCCCAGCTGTCAGAACTACATTGCTAGATTGTAAAAGTATGCATCATATTATTCATTTATCCAAACTGCCAAATCAAGGATTTACTGATGCAGGTGGGAAGTGAGTTATCGAGTCAATTTACTTGCGACCAGGTAGCATTAAATCATATTATATAAGACTTAAAGGACAAGGATGTCAGAAAACGGAAAAGAAGCACGTGGCTACTTACTGAATCAGGCTCTTCAATCCGTTGCAATGATGAGTCATTAATAATATATGCTATGGGAATAACATAAGCGAAGGACCCTCCAACAATAGCTGGTAATCTGGTTCCAAAGAGTGACTGAAGAAGAGTATTAATCCCAGCAACGAAAAGCAATGTTTGTATGACACGTGCTTTGTCCCCCTGTTTGATTAACAAAACAGTTGTATTTATAAAACAAAGAACCGAAATTCAGATAAGGGAAACAGTAATATTGCTCAAAACAGGAAAGCTATGTCTTTAATGTTATCATTGCCTTTAGACCACTGAGTGAAGACAAAAAAATAAGTAGAGAGAAATTACAAAGAGCAAACTGGCTCAAGTATTTTAAATATGATATCTTTGTTTTAAAATATGGTCAAGATCAACATTTCCGAACTAGAAAACAATGGTTAAGAAGCTTACATCAGAACCACCCATCATTGGGACGAGCATGGTTGGTATCATTACACTTGTTCCAAGTACTAGTATGTAATTCTGAAAAGCTAACAAGACGGTTTCAGCTGCAGACAAAAAATTAACTATCAGGGGCCTAGACAAAATACATAGAATCAATATTAGTTCTTTTCTGCCTAAATGAGATTTGTCAGATTCAGTTCGATATGGAAGCTTGAAGAGAACCTGTAGATGCTAAATTCCTTGATCTGTGAAAACATCGTTGATCATCATTAACTTGCTAGCAAATCACTTGAAAAGCATAAATATTTACTAAAACCGCCAAATCAATGATCATACATAATGAATCTTATTCCAAAACTGGAGAGGTAAAAAAAGCCCTGCTGCCTGTATGTGCAACAACATTAGCCAAAAGGTAACGGTTTCAATGATCCCGACAGTTTGTTTTTCAGGTGCAACTATATTCCACAAATTCCAGCATTTGAAGCATGAGTGTTTTCCCATTCATTGGTAGCATACAGAGTAGTCTACGCAAAATAAAACATAATATAAACTAGCTTGAACCAGTTGATTGAGAAACTATAAATGGTGTTTCTGTATATGATTTATATAAATTTGGAAGTTGAGAATTTGAGACCAATGAATGAAATAAAATCAAGAAAAAATTTTCCCTTGCATTTTTAAATTAACAATTCTTTGATTGTATCAAAAAAATTTCTTTTTGTCATGATCCAGACAACTAAAATTAACAAGAACTTCAAGAAAAGCCTGACGTTCAAGAAAATCCCAAGTTCAGAACTGTACATGAAATTGCCGATTAATTCTCAAAATTATCATAAAATTTCCTCCAAATCATATCAAAGTTTTTCATTAGCCATTAATCCCATGAAACCACCTCCGCCAAAAAAATAAAAAGAAAAAGAAAACCACAACCCTCAAGAAACACACACAGGCACACACTAAAAGAACACAACCATATAGCTACGAGCCAACAAGCATTAATCCCACTCAGAGCATATCTTCAGCTTTTACCCATTCCCTGATCATACCACCCAACATCATTTCTTGAATATTTTATTCTTATGGCACTAAAAAACCACCATAAACATGTAGCATTCTATAAGTCTATAACCACAAATTTAGAGCCAAAACCCACAAAAATCTGGACCACAAAAACAAACAAGAACAAAGTTATACACCAAGCATGTTCATGGGAGCGCTGTTCAGTGTGTGTGCTGTGTGTGAAAGTGACAAAAGGTGATAACTGATAACACATACGCCATGGAGGATTAGAATCAATGCAGTACTCAAGGTCTTGTAGTTGCTCCATGGGAAGGTGTATGTCACCCATTAGTGTGTGTGAGAGAGAGACAAGAGAAATAAGAAGAAACAAAGAACAAAGTAAAAAGCCAGCAAGGAAGCAAACAGCAATAGAAAAGTCGGAAAAAGGTACAACTTCAAGAATGTACAAAATAAAAACTACATATATATATGTGTGTATTCAAAAAAAAAAAAAAAGGAATAAATGTTTGTGGTGGAAAAAGAAAAAGAAATAAAACACGCACAACACACACTAAAATTTTCTTTCGCGACGGGTTCCTCGTAAGTAAGATAAGCTTTGGCCTTTTGAATTTCTGCAAAATCCGTTGCTATTTGTCTGTTCTTGCCCCCTTTCCACGATTTATTTACGATTTTTTGCCACTAGAATTCACGTAATCTCGTAATCCAATGCCATTTGTTGGAAGTACTTTAATTTTAGTTTGTCTTATGGGAGAAATCTAATCTGGCACAGATTGGATGGCTATAAATGCTGAATCAGGTACAGTTGGGTTAAAATTGAGATATTAATTAGTGACTGGCTCTATATGAATATATATATATATATTTGAATTGAGAATTATGCTGATTTCAAATATTTAACATTGGAAATGTTTCTATAAATGAGATGCATTGAATTAGTTTATCTTGTTCATGTCTTAGAAGATTTGATAAAATTTTAAATAAGTGTTCGAAATTTTTTTTCGAAGTTTCAAGAAATAAAAGATAATATATCCGGTAAATAACGACAAATAATGATAATAAATTGAGGCATGTGTGCAAATAATATGGAGCGAAAGTCGAGAACACGTGGATGCACTTCTTACTTCTATGTACGGGTGATTGTACGTATTAAATTTTAATATCTATACTATATCATAAAATACTTTTATGTGCAGATGATTGTATATGTTAAACTTTAATATTTATATCATATAATAAATTACTTTTATGTATGGATGATTGTACGTATTAAATTTTAATATCTATACTTTTTAATAAATTCTTAGTCATTTGTTTTCGGATGGATTTTGCTAAAATGTTTCTATTATTATCTTCTAATCATCATAATTATATATATATATATATATATCTCGTGCATATAATAATTACTATTTACAATTTGCTATTGTGATTTTATAATCTCTCTACTATTATTCTATCATAATTTTTTCTTTTTATTTATCTCAAAATTCAAGTGTATGCTAAATTAACTAGTTTAAGATAAATGTGTAAAACTTTAAATGTCTTTATGTGTGCTACTTTCTAGCTATAGTAGTCTCCCAGAGCTTTTTCAATCTCTAGTATAATGCATTAAAATGATCAAGGAAAAACTTTTTGAAAAAAAATATTATATAATCTCTTGAAAAATAAATAAAAAATTATTAAAAAATTCTTCAAATAGATTTTTATATTAAAAAGTCCTAGAAATATTTTTCAATAAAAAAAATCCCCTTCACAACTTTTCATTACAAATGGCTAAGCATTTGGTTCGAATAACAAAAATTTAGATCATTCAAGTCAGGTACCCAACATATCGAGTTGCAATTTTAGCCACCCGACACTGATAAGAACTTGTCGAGTATCCAACATTTCAGATGCCCAATTAATATTGAGTACTTGACAAATTCAAGTTCAAATATTCGACTCAAACCACGAAACCTAGAATAAAAATAAAATTTGGGTTTGATATAGAAGGAGGACAAACGTAGTTGAGAGGCCAACTTTTGGCCTCTTTAAAATATAAGCATTATATTCTTTAATAAATATTATATATATATATAAATAATATATATTTATATATATTTATTAATGTATATAATATGTATTTATATACAAATTTAAGTTGGCTAACCAAACTACCCAATCAAGAAAGACCTCCTATCCAATATCCAATCTGAAATTTTGTTCAAGTATTGGGAACCTGGCCTACAAATTTTTGTAAAATAAAAGAAGTTTGATCCGAATGGATAATATCTAATTGAATTGGGTCGGTATTCGAATTATTTGATCTGAACGCCACCCCTAAAACAAGAAACTTTGATAGTAATACCCTTAAAATTTTTTGATTTTTGTATTAAGTTACCTTTGAACTTCTTACATTAGATATTAATAAATTGAATTCTTTTGGTATTTTCTTTCTAAATGTTTAATTAGTAGTGATTTTAACTTTTTAATGTAAAATATTAGTTTATTATATGTGAATATTATGAAGGTTTTGAATTTTTATGAACTTAATAATAACATGTTAATTAGTTTAAAACACTATATATATAAGCATTACATAAGAGTTCATTGTCTCTTACACAGCATACTAATGCATGCTTGAATAATAAAAACAACTAACGTTAGTTATGATAACGATATGTTGATGCATGCAGGGAGATAATGCTGGAAGTGCATGCATTTCTATGCTTTTCAAATCACGTGATTGCTCATATCAAAATTTAGTTGATAGTGAGCTGCGGATTCGAATCACATTTTTACGGCAAGATCGTGAAATATTATGTATGCTAAATCGATAGCGTGATGTTATATCACATTTAAGTTACAGTCGAGTTGAATTTTACATGCATAAAATGATGTAAATATTAAAATTTTTATGATTTAAATCAGATAAGCTAGTGAATATGTTCTTTTGTAGCCATTTACTTGTACATACCATAGACATACATAGATAATAATATAATATAAGTTGATGTTGCAACTAATTTGCAAAACTTCAACAATATCTCATGTTTCTTAAGTACTCATTCGAACAATCTCTATCCAATATCTAAAATTTAAAGAAAAATGTGAGCCCATTCGGTATCATAATTTGATTCAACATAATTAAAATATTCAAATTAATATAAGTTTAAATGTTTTTAATGTTGATATTTTTCATATGAATTTAATAACTCAATTTCATATATATATATATATATATGTTGTCACATGATCATGATAACTAATACACTTGAGATAGTAAATAATAAAAAGAAGTCCATTCAAGTTCATAATCTTAATAAATACATTTTGATTGATACCTTAAAGTATCAATTAGTTTGTAATCATAGTGAGCAGGTTAAAATGTTAGGTAATATGTATTTTTAAAATTTTGAGATTACACTTCATGGAAAAAATATTAATAAAAAATACGACATTTCGAAAATTATAGGATAATACATAATTACTTTTTAGAATTAATACTTTCAAACCAGGATAAGTAATGTTGTTCTCAATTTAATTTTTCAATATTTCTCCAATATAATACAAACTTGTAATTTTCTAAAGCACATCAGTTTGCTATGTGGATGCCTAAATTAATTTGCAACAAGCTTTATTGAAACTATAGCTAAATATTAACCATCCATCATGACAATTATCTCAAGATCATTGGCTACATAACTTTTCTAGAAGTTCTTATGATTCTTCATGGTTTTTTGTAGAACTTTCTACAATTTTCTTCCATGATTAAATACAATCAAATATTTATGTTATGGAAAGTTAATCCTCTGATTTCATTTCTTGAATAGTCATCACTTTTGTTGATATTTGTAAAAAATTCACCATTTTTTTGGAGAAGACCCATATTGATAACTATGATTTCATAAAAGAATTCGATCCAACTGTAGCATATTTATCCAAAAGATTTAATTTAAAATAGATAAATAGATCAAAGAAAAGAAGAAAGATTCTCTTGAGATTTGAATATAATATCCTTCATAAAAGATTAATTTAAAGAAACTAAATAATTACATTATCATGGTTTCCATAACCATAAACTCATTCTTATCACTTATAAACATAAAATAACAATGCCAAAATGAGTAAGCAGAACAAACAGACTTAAACTTTATTGTGATTGCTTATGAGAATGATTTCATGTTTTTGTGTTTTAAAGATTTTGGAAATGTTTTGGTGTTTAAGAGAAATGGGAATGAGAGATGAGGTTGTGAATGCTTATAAGATAAAGTGTAATAATTATAGAAATGTGATGTGTTAATGTGATTTGAGGTTGTGAATGGTTGTGAGATTTTTTTAGGTATTTTTAAGAAATTTGTTTGAGATAATGAAATTGCTATATGAGATTTGTTTGTTTGGGTTTGCTTGGGATTTAAAATAAATTAATAATTTCCAATAAATTTTTAATTTTAATAAATCGATTCTTTCCTTTAACTCTTATCAAAATATTGTATATGAATAAATCTACTTTTATTTGTTTTATTTGTTTGGTAGTAATAATATATTAAAAAAAGAGAAAAATCTATAAATATGTTAAACTGAAAATATTATTTTTAAATGTTAAAAAAATTAAAAAAAACCTATCGTGTATTAATAATAAATCAATTTTTGGTGTTTTATGTTTGTTCGGGATTTATGATATAGAAAATTTTATGGATATTCTATAAATTCACTAAATTAATATTTTTTTTAAATTTAAAATATACATCGTGTATAAATGGTTCGAATTTTGCTAAAATTCGATTTGTTTGGGATTTATAATACAGACAACATTTATTTATATTTTGAAGTTTTAATAGATTATAGCTCTGTAAAAATTTAGTCTAAACAATGTAGATGAGATAGAGGGGAGAGATTGGTATTGTACATCTCGAATTTTGTCTTCGAGACAATAATGTGCATTGGTTTTTAAGATTGTCTATAAAACCTATATCCAAGCAAGGCCTCAATTAAATTTGATGTTTTAGAGACCAAAAAATGAGGTTTTTTTCTGACAGGCAACCACAGCCTACAATTCCTTGATATTCATATTCCATAAGTACGGAATAATGCATACATCCATGCTGAGCCTCAAAATACACTTTCTTAATAACATATTAAGATACACAGCAAACTTAATTAATTCTATTAAGAAATGTGGATTACTACGATATAATTATGTTGATAAATTTATAACGTAGAATGCATACATGACAACGATGAATTCTGATTCGCTCTAAGCCCGCCCGACGGACCACAAAACGAAACACATGTGGCACAAGAGCCGAATACCTTGTACAGGACGAGAGCGATTAAAGGAAAGATTACTCCTCTGTCATGCCCTGAGAGAAACCTATTCACAAACAAAACAATCTTTGTGAATCTCTCTTCCCATCTCTCCTCTCCCATCCCAAACATTCCAAGAACAGAAACAAGAAGAAGAAATAATTTTCACCAAGTTTTTAAAATAAATATCCTCTCTGCAGTCCAAGAAGCAGATCTAGGAATGGAATATTTGTTGAAGAATTGATCCACAAATGACCTTTTTCTGGTGATGAATTCTTGCGCTTTAATTCTATTCGTCCACAATGCCAAGCAAGCTCAAGAAGGCGATTGCAGCAGTTAAAGATCAAACCAGCATTAGCCTTGCTAAGGTTTCAAGCAAAGATTCTTCCAATGTTGAAGTTGCAGTTCTCAAAGCCACAACCCATGATGATGTTCCTGTCGATGATAGATACACATCCGAGGTCTTGCAGCTCGTCTCCTCCAACAAAGCCCACGCTGCAGCCTGCGCTCGTGCCATAGGCAAAAGAATCGGCCGGACACGCAATTGGGTGGTTGCCTTAAAATCACTGATGCTCGTTCTTCGAATCTTTCAAGATGGCGATCCTTATTTTCCACGAGAAGTCCTGCATGCGATGAAACGGGGTGCCAAGATTCTCAACTTATCAAGCTTTCGAGATGATTCCAACTCAAGTCCTTGGGATTTCACGTCCTTCATCCGCACATTTGCCCTTTATCTCGACGAGCGCTTGGAGTGCTTTCTAACTGGGAAGCTTCAACGTAGGTACACACGAGAAGGGTCGTCTTTATCCTATCAACGGAGCATGAGCAGAGGTGCACGGAGGCCTAACGATCCTATCCGGGACATGAAACCGGCAGTGTTGCTTGACAAGATGTCGTATTGGCAACGATTGCTCGATCGAGCAATCGCCACAAGACCGACAGGTGCAGCCAAGACTAACCGGTTGGTGCAGAAATCTCTCTATGCCATTGTTCAAGAAAGTTTTGATCTCTACAAAGACATTTCTGATGGGCTTGCCCTTGTTCTTGATAGTTTCTTCCATTTACAATATCAGAACTGTGTCAGCGCCTTCCAAACATGTATCAAGGCTGTAAAGCAGTTTGAAGAGCTAAGTGCTTTCTATTCTTTGTGCAAAACTATAGGTGTTGGGAGGAGCTCTGAGTATCCAAGTGTGCAGACAATATCAGAAGAGCTGATTGAGACATTGCAGGAGTTCTTAAAAGATCAATCTTCATTCCCATCCAATATAACTACCACAAACCGGCTTTTGATCACCCCTGCTCCACCTCCGTATCTTGGGCCAAGGTCCAGCCGGCATGATAGCTTAGGCGGACAGTCAGATTTTTCGTCCACAACAGATGGATATTCAGACATGACTTCAGAGGTTGGATCACAATGCACCTCACTTGAAGACCTCATAAGCGCCACAGAAACATTGACTGGCAACCCTGCAATTTCCATTGATCTTGAGACCTACCCAGCATCCCAACGAGACGATGCATTCGGGATGAGCGACACAGGCTCAAGCCGGTCGCTGCCTGTGTCGTGCTCCATTGCTGATCTCATGTCACTAGATGATTGGGAAGAGCCGGATGAGAAAGAAGAAGAACAAGATCATCAAGAAACGAATCAACAAGAAGAACCAAAGCAAAAGGAACTCTTGGACTCCTCAGCTTCCAAGAATCGGGAGCATCGAGAAAATCAACAAGAAGAACAGAAGCAAAAGGAATCCTTGGAATCATCAGCTTCCAAGAATTGGGAGCTTGTGCTGGCTGAAACCATATCGTTATCATCACCAGCACCATCAGCTCCATCAGAACTTCTCTCCGACAACAACAAGAACACCTTCAATGCAGTCCAAGAGCAGCCACCAGCGGCTGAGAAGAACACTTCCGCCGCCACAAATGGCTGGGAACTCGTGTTATTTGATGCGGCGCCACCGCCGCAGCCAACAACAAATATGCAAATGCCAAATAATCATTACAACCCATTTCTACAGGACCTAATGGAATTACCCGGAGCATCAAATCAGCAATCTGCTATATCAACGCCTACATTCCAAGCCACCCCCACATTTTCTGCGCAGAATCCGAATCAGACTCCATTTCCAGGGCAGAAAGAAAACGACCCTTTTGCTTGTTCGGCTGAATTTTCAGGTGATCAAATGCTCAGCAGTCCCACGGATCAGCAGAATTTGCTGCACGAACAACAGTTGTGGTTGCAAAATCAAAACAAGATTATAGCTAAAAATTGGACTTAGATTTTGGTATAGAGCCATATGTAATATGTTTGTACATTTTGAATCCATTCTAAAATCAGTTGTCTCAGTTGCCAGTTCGTGACTGCCACTTCTCAGTCATCATTCTTAGTCCTTCAACCTTGTTCTCGAGTGATTAATTCTGATTGGTTGGCTGATTATCTTGTACCCTTGTATGGGATATGGTTGTACTTATCATAGTGATCATGAAACATATATTTATAGCAATGATGAGACATATATTTGTTAATAATTTAATTTAAAAAAACAACTTTTTTAAATCAAATGAGATATATATATTTATTAATAATTTAATTTAAATTTTTTTAAAACGATAAATTATTGAAATGGCACATTAATGATTTGAAAAAATTTATATGATGCATACTAGAAAAGAGGATATTTCGTTTCATGATCATTGGTGTAGAGCACCCATGCACATATACATTTAATGCATGATAAGAAATAAGTTTTATAATCGACCTCACCTGAAAAAATAATTCCTAATAGGAGCATTTACGTTGAATTTTAATCAACTTATTTCATGTCCTAGGCTCAATAGGAGATTTGTAATTATTCTATACTCAATTAAATCAATTTTAGAAGGATTAAAGAAAGTATTTAATTAACTGAAATACTTATGATTGCTCATAACTTAAATTACAAATTTTGTAGGCTTACTACTAATTAATTGATGAATTTAAAGAGTTAGATATTAAATTTAAAAAGTTTGCTTCAACTCATAGCAAGATGGATGAAAAATTAATTAATGAGCATAAGTTAATCAAAGAGTTATTAAATTAATAAATAGTCAAAGTGCCAATTTTTACATACAATTGTATAGCTAAATTTGAATTGAATGCATGCATGATTGAATTAATTATTAATTAAATTTTTTTAATCGAAACTTATGTATTTCTATGTAATATTTTTATATATGAAAGTACAATTATTTTATCAATTATAATACTCAAAAGAAATGTAAGTTAAATTAAATTGATTCGAATAAAGTTCAATTCAAATCTAAATTTTATATAACTTGAATTCAAATCGAATTTAAATTTAAATATAAATATTTAAAGCTTCCAAACTGACTCAATCTCCCACGGATCCGGTTCGTAACGAACCTACCTATTTTTCCCTCGTTTTCCCACCATCCAAATACGATTCTCTTCTAACAAATTCAAACAACCTTCAACTCCTACCTATTCGTCTATCTCTCTACCTACATTGTTCGCATTAATGGCTGCCCTTCATTATAACTGCTGACATAAAGAAGCTAAGGTTCTGAGTCGTCTAATTCTGCATAAACAATTTATGCCATATCGATATCCGCGTCGAAATAATCCCTTTTCTTTTCCGGGTTTCCATTTTTTAATGAAGCTCGTTGATGGGCTGTGTTATTTGGATTGTTTCACCCCAAAATTCTCATGGAATTCCCTTGATCGATTTCCTTTTTCATTCGTTTCCACGGGTATTGGATTTTTTTCCTTTTAATTTGTTTTGCTGTTTTGTATTTTCTGTTTTGTTTTGTTTTCTTTTTCTTTTAACGTCGTTGAATCTATGGAGCAGTGGTGGTTGGAATAATTTTGAGAGAGAAGCGAGGATTGAGGAGTCCTTTTGCCGGTGATGGCGGACAGAGACAATGGCTGCTGCGTGTTTCCCTTGACAAGTTTGCAAATTGGGTAAATTACTGTTTATTTCATGTTGAATTTGGTTTTGAAATCTCCAGCGTTACTAGATCAGATGCATGCTGGCATGGTGTGATGCATGGCGACATGGATTTCCACTATGTATAAATATTTATGTAATACACCAATATGTAGTAAGTACATATGTATTGATATACATATATATGTTGTAATATGTTTATACAGATAGGACTGAGATTACAAAGAAGAGCAAATTCATGTCTATGATGTCATTGGAATTTTTCGTATATGTGGTGGAAGAAAGAAAGGCCTTTTACTTTGAAGTGAATTTAGATGACATACCACTTTGTTTCAAGTAGTTGGAGAAAATTTTGATTTTTATATTACTCCTATATTTAATTTCTAAAATTGAAAATACCACCCTGTGTCTGATACACCATTACATGTGTCAAATTTTATTTTATTTTTTTTCAGTTAATATGTAGACATGCCAAGTGGTGTGTTCGAAATGTGTAGAGGTGCCTTGTTTCTGACATGCTCGCTGATACATATCCAAAAAGAGATGAGTGATTCTTTGGAGTATTGGTACATTATAGCATTTAAATTTATGTTTGTTCTTTGATGATAAAACATTCGGATTTCTGTCAAGCAATATAAATTCATGTACTTGTTTATATGGCTAAATGGTACTTGGGTTGGTTGAAGGATGTGTGCCGCATTGTTATTAATACTTGTTAGCTTGCCTATGTTAGGTGGTCCTTATATATTCTATACATTTGCAGAGATAATATTAAAGAATTATGGATTCAATTGTGAATGTTCGATTAATTATGGTGATATGTGTTGCAGGGATTTACAGTCCTACCTTTCACATCTCAGCCTATTTCTGCCCCCTGAAAGTGGAAAATTCTATATCTTGGTGGACAATAGGCCATGGTTGGAGGACCTTGTCTCACGGTCGACGCATTGGTGGCAGTTGATGGTCACTAAGGTTGCTGAAATATCTCTATATATATCCTATTTGTGAATTTAAGGTTAGTCAAAAACTGATGTCTAAAAATATTTTATCCTAATTGTACAGTCTAGGTTATCCCCATTTGCAAACACTAGAGGCATGAAGGAGAAAAAGATGATTGAAGAACTTTCAGAGCTACAGGCTTCTTCCTCATCAGATGCAAGAGAATCAAGAAACTTCAGAAACTGGTTCGCTTTTACTGATGCTGTGATGTTATCCAGGACAAAGGCTTTGCTACCGGTAAAGAAGCTTAGGAATTCTTTGATTGCAAACAGCAAGTTGCATAGAACCTTGTACGGCTTCATTGTGTTTGAGGTTGCATGGAGCGATGTACGTGGTATTAACTATTATAATGAGCTTCAGGTAGCTACTGATCAGAGCAGTTCACTTAAGTTCTGTAACTGAAATCTATTCCTTGATTTCAACTTCTTTTTTTTTTGTGTGTGTGTGTGTGTTTGTCTGTGTCGTTTTCAGACTGATACATCCCTTGCAATAGAGGCTAAAATCATGCGAAGGTGGGAATTTGACAGCATACCACAAGCTTCTGGGAGCATATCTTCATGGTTTCCAGGGACACTCAATGAACGGATTCTCTTAAGAGATCATTTGGATGCAACGATAGGTATTTCATCACATGTAATTATCAGCAGACAAAATATGGTGATTCTTATGCTTGTCAATGTTACAGAAATTTATGATGCTTGTTGTTGGTTATCTAGGTTAAATTTGCTTAGATATATGTTAACCTGTCCATTGCTTTTTTCATCATCATTCTTTTAAGTTCTAATATAATCGAGAACTCTGGCATAGCCTTTCTGCCCCAATGCCGGAAAGCCCTTTTTCTGCAAATCACCTGTGTTAGTGGAGAAAAGTGGTAAACATTGTATTCCACCTGCTGATGCTTATTATAAACTGCTACCAATTTCGCTACTTTTATCTAATAAAACATGAACTATGCATCTATATAGCCCTAAAATATGCCTTCTGACAGTCCAAGGCAGTGGCCAGCCAACAGGCTGTGTCGACCGGCTGTCCATTTGGTATGAAAGGTAGTCCACCTTCTGGCCCGACCTGCCCTAGTTTATTAAATTTCCTTGTCTATTGGCCAAGCCAGATGTAATTATGCTTGAGACATTAGGTCAGAATTGCTGTTGAAAATCCGGAAAGCTACATTCTGTTATGACAGTGCAACACCTTTCTCGTAATACCTGCTAGTATTTGTCAAAATATTTCATAGGTTATTGCTAAATTTGAGGATTTTTCAGGGGAAGTGTACCATGATGCTCAAGAACATTTTGAGAGGACTACTAAGGCTGATACTAAGGACATCATTACTGATGATAATATTTCTGTGAATGAATCTCCCTGCTCTTTGAGTCACACTTTCAGTGTGTATGCAGAGACAACTGGAAATATAACAAACAGACTGCATACACCACCTCCCCGCGCTGGTCCCTACAAAAGAAGGAAAGTTATGAGGTCCATTTACTGTGATGCAGATTTTGGAATTTGTTCAGCAGAGGAAAACACTAAAACTGTTGAAGTACTTCAGCAGACCTCTGATCCAACAGATTGTGAAAAAACACTTGAGCCTACTCTCTACAAGGATGTCTTGATTTTGTTTAGATTCAATGATAGGGACCTTCCCTTTAAATTAAAGGACATAATTATGTCCGAATTGTGGCTGCTCACTCTACTTGAAGCTGGACTTCCATCTTGGGTTATTTTCCTGCAGTCTTACCCAGGATTATGCCGTCTTTATCGTCCATGGATGTGCCCTCTTGCAAGAGTTCTATATGTCCTAATTTCAGTTGTCACTGTCCTCATTGGATTCTATGACATGTACAAAAATGTACCTCTTCTTAAAGCAACAGCATCTCATTTGTTTGGACCACTCTTTGAATGGATAGAAGAGTGGGAAATGATTTCAAGAATTAAGTATTTGGGAACTATGTTATTTATTCATAATTTCCAGAAGGCCATCAAGTGGTTTCTTACAGTGACACGAACTATTTTCTCGGTTCTTTCATTTTTTATAGTTCCAATTGCACGGCCTTTTACTGAGTTCTTGGAGTTCTTTCTTCCTCTGTGGAGCATGTTTATACGACTAGCAGAGAATTTGTTTTCACTAATTTGGATGGTGGTTGAGTTTTCTTTTACATTGGTAGGAGACTGTTTAGAGATTTTACTGCTGCCACTGTGGTATATGTTAGTGGTAGCTTGGAATTTTGGTAAGTTGAAAGGCTATCTTGAGACAACTCTTTCCTATTTCTGTAGATTTTCTCGGAATTTTGACGTCTCGGTTTAATTTGTTTGCTTATGCAGTTGTGGGATTTTATAGGCTTGTGACTTTCTTGTGCACATTTACATATGATTTGGTTGGAGATTTGTGGTTATCTGCAAGGAGCATTTTTCAGTTAACAAAAGGTGTTGAGTCAACAGTGAGCTCATATGAGGTTTCTATGTGGCGTTCTCTTTGGAACGATCTTTTCTCCCAGGTAATTCCTGTTCTTTTAAGTAAACTATCGTTTTTGTATATTGATAGAAGTAGGTGATTGCTAGGACGCTTCTATTCTTCTCCCTGCACATGAAATAGAAAAATGGACAAATCCCTACACAAAAGCGCAAATACAAATGGTGCATGGCTGTTATGGACAAATTCCTTTTCTTATGAACGTATACAAGAATGCAAATACGGATTGTGCATGACTATCACAGACAAATTCATTTTCTTAAAAACACATACAAGAACGCAAACATAGATGATGCATGGTTGTCATCAACTCATTATGTAGGTTGTAAGGTTAAGTCTCATACTAAGCCAATCCTTATGTTTAGTGCCATCATTGAATTTAAAGCCCTAAACAAACTGCCGGTGATAAGTTGGAGAAAGGTGGGGATGATTTTAAGTCATCATGCCCCTTGTCTCTTGGTAGCACAAATGCTACAATGGCCAAGACAAAAGATCGGGATTCATAGAGGGATCAAGCATTCATTCAAATATTTGTCACCACATAAAGGACGATTGGTGTTAAGTACTCAAACAATTCTAGAAAGAGCGGCCTTTTTCTAATTCTTTTTGCATGTACTTCACCAATCAAATCGCATGTACCTGCCTTTTCCATAAACAGTTTCCTTACTCAGCTTATAGCCTTTTTGATCAGGTTTTCCGTGCTCTCCGGAGTATTTTTTATGGTTTTGTGGCTTTCTTCACTGCCTGCAACAGGCACCGCCTTAGGTATGAACTGTCTTTTGGCTTTGCATCCAATTATGAACCAATCTTACAAGTTTTTGGGAAATACTGCCCTCATAAGTGATTTAGCAATCTGCTTTTCGGAAATAACAGTGCTAGCTATTCTTACTCAGTTTTGTCTTCAATGCATTCAAATCCAGTATCTATAATCATGTGAAAGAGTTCATCCAAAGATTTGTACGTGCTACCACGATAGCATGGTATAAAGAAAAAATTCGAATTGGGCAGACTTCTGAAGCTCAAATAACTGTAAGTCCACACATTGAATGCCACCATTTTCTAGCTTATTCCACAAATTCTCTCATTACAAGTCTCATTCACTGCAGGCAAGAGGGCGGACAGTGACCCATTATCAGTCGAAGCCCAGGAAGACTCTGCCTCATCCATGTGAAGGTAATTCAAGAAAACCATTTTCATCAGCTAACATAATACTGAAGACCCTTTAAACTCATCAACATCATTATCAAAAAAAAGAAAAAGATCGACAAACTTAAAGTTGAATATGTATTAGAAATTCATGAAAAAGATTCAAGTTCATAAGGTAACTGCAATTGTAACACAATCAAGTAGCTAACTATTATCCAGAACTATGAAACTAAATTATGAGTCTGTAGCACAAATAACTACCTAAGAATCCCAGGGCCACGCCCTTTGATGACAAAAGAAATAGCCTTGAGATTTATCAAATACCTTTCTGCATCTGAATGAATCCCTATTTTTACTTGGAAAAATGCAGATGGAGATCTACTTAGTGAAAGGAAGGGAAAAGAAGGGCTCAAGAATGGAGGACGGATAGAAGCCTTCTTAGCTCCTTCGTCAGATATCAAGAGAAAAGACCATTTCTTCACTAGTGAAGGTGTTCCAAAGGAATAATTACTTCTTTCCAAGGCTACTCCACAGTTAAGCAGATGAAGCCGCAAATTCTACCTCTTTGAAATTGAGAATGGCTTAGGAAAGTTCTTGACAGAGGACACTTCGAACAACTCCATGAACCTCTGATCGGAAACTCTTGCTTTGGCTGCTGCAAACCTCTGGTACTCGTCAAACACAGAAGACAGGCACCATCTCTGCAATTTTCTCAAGCAACCCACGAGGCAACCAGTTCGATGCTGAATGATCAAGAGAACAAAATTGCCATTCATAGGTTATTCTTAATCTGACAAAAGTTAGAGACTAGTACAGTTATAGAGTTGTACCTTTCCTCGTTTGCAATGAATTAGTACAGGATGATTCTTGACATCTAAAATTCAGGAAATTGAAGTAGATATAAATTTCTTACATTGTTACCAAATTCATGAGCAAGATTTATGCATGCCTCTTGTGAAATTGAAAAATTGAAGTCAAGACAGAACATACCGATGGCTACTTTCAGTGCTTCACGGATTTTATCCTCGGGTATATTCACAAAGGGTTCCTGAAAATATAAATTTTTAAACTCTTCAATAATCTTTTGAATTCTTTTGTGAACTTACATTCTGCAAATAGTTTTCATTCCCCCAGTGATTGCATATATTGTCCATGGTTAGAAGAGAATTGGTCAAGATAGGACAACAAGATCACATAATAGAGTAGTTCTTGCCATTCCTATACCTAAGATCTTTCGCTCCCTCCTCCTCTCAGAGAAACTCTTTTTCCTTGTCTATTTTCCCTAAGAATGGATAATTAGGCATTTGGCATCTCCCATCAACATCTTCGAATATGTTTGGGTTAACTTATAAGTTCCTAAAACATATTATGAGGCCGTAAAACATCTTATAAGGTGTTGGGGAGCTTATAAAATGTTACTAAATATGAAGTTCCTAACTTATTTTTAAAATCTCAATTAACTCTTTTAACTCGAACCATATTAATTATAAAATTATCAATAACAACATTTTATAAGCTCCAAAATTTTATTTTATCCACACATTTTATATTTAAAATAAGATGTATCTTATAAGCTCCAAAGATATTTTGAAGATATTTTATAAGATGTAGGAATTTATAAGATATTTTAACAAGCTTAGCCAAACACCCTCTTAAACCACACTATGATAATAGATGAATGAATATTAAATGCTCATGTGGATTATGATGCACAAGCTTTGCTTCTGTTGGTCCAATTGCTATTTGATTATGTAGTATAAAACTCCCGCTATCGCAAATTAATTATTACTTACGACTTTATTTTCTAAATTGATTTTTTGTCCTTTAAAAAAATCATGTCATTAAGTAATGATAAAACTATTGCTAATTCTCAACCACTATTTTTAAGTAAAAGTTAACCTTTTCAATTCTATATCTAAGTCAAATTATGAAGTTAGTAATTCCTAAAATGCCCTTGTTATATAAGTACATGATACTTTAAGGATTCACGTCTTTTCTAGATGAATCAACCTAATCTGACTCAACCGGTAACTTAGGTCATTTAAGTCGTCAAATGCTTTGGCTTAAACAACCCAAATTAGGCCAATTTAGTCATTGCCTATGTGCATAACTATTTGTAAGCACCTTCACATCAAGACATTTATAAGTAAGGAATCATATTTACCACATTTATTTCTCTTTTTGCAACTCTACCTCCAAAATTTCGACCATTGACTTGAGCATTGAGGATTTTGATTGGGTAAACCCCAATGACTCTATTTGTGCCTTCAGGATATATAATCAAATTTGAATTGATTAGACTCTTACACTTTAGCCCGTTTAGACTAGCTCCCAACCATGTGACTAGAAGAAGGAATATATTTTGTGAACTCACATCACACTAAATAATTGAATTTGGGATGGGAGGAGTATATTCGCTTATTGTGTTTCTACTTGGGCAGATAAGCCCGGTGTGCAAAGTGAAAGCTTTGTTTGTTACCATATTCTGTTTAGGGGAAAATATTCTTCATTTCGGAATTTTGTAAGAGACATCTATTCTTAACATAATGGTTAATAATAGTGATTAAGGTAAAAAGAGGAAGCACTACTATTGTTTTTCCTAGAAAACATTAGGACTTTTCCTTGCTACCAGAAGTCCTTGATCCAATTTGCAAAAGTAGATATAGAACTTGAAACACCCACGAACTAATGTGGGTAACAAATTGGAACAACCTTTACTTATACAGTTGAATAGATGCCATAGCTACAACAAATCCGAAGCACAAAAGTTCCCAAGAAAATATTAATATGAAAAATGATAAATGTTAAATGATTGAGTACTTGAGATATGAAAAATGTTGACTTACTTTACATCCGTCAATCCCAAACTGAAATAACTGAATCCCATTTGATTTGAGAAACTCAACGTTAGCATCTGGGTACGGCTCCGGACACAAATATCTACACACAAACAACACAACCTTAAAACTACCATGGCTTTTTCTCACACATAATGAGACACACAGAAAGAAAGATGATGCAGTATGTGTAAGGGCCCGTTTGGTTTCATTTTCAAAGGTCAATTTCATATTTTCTACTATTTCAAAAATGAAACACATAACTTTTTTATACATTACCCAACATTATTTTCATTTTTAAAACACATTCTCCAATAATTTATATATTTTCTCTCAATAATTTATATATCTTTCTTTCTATTCCATTATCTCTCTACAATCTATTAAAAACAATATAATCATTAATTTTTTAACAATACAAATTCATTCTCAACTCATTTCCACTAACTTACTTTTCAAATTTTAAAAATGATGAAAATAAAAATTAGAAATGAAAAGAAAACCAAACAGACAGGAAGATTAATCCAAATATATATGTAGGCCTAAAATCTTGTATCTATGTGTCACATAGAATTGACATGTTAGGAAAGATACACATACTTATCTTAACTAAAATTTTGTGTCTACCCCCTCCCTCCCCACACCAAACACAATAACCATGCGAATAATATACTAGCCAAACAGTTTAAATCCTTTATTTCAATTCGTATCAACCCAAATAAATCTAAATACACGGATTTATTTTTCAATAAAAAAATATTTAGCACACTTATGAAACACTAGATAAAGCACGAATGATCAGCACGTGTTATGCAAGCTAGGGTCCCCCACCCCCCATATATATATGTAGAGAGAGAGAGAGTGAGAGTATGAATTGAACTTACATGATGGAGCGGAGATTGAGGGTTCGAAGAAAGGAGAAGTTGGTGGAATCGGGAAAGCCAGACCTGAAAATACCATAATCCACCATTGCAAAGTTGAGGGGCGGAGTGAAGAGCTCACCACCACCACCACCCTCCTCGTAGCTCTGGCCACGAAACGACAGCTTCAGCTGCCGCCGCGGAGGCGCCACCTCTACAATTCTGCACAGCCCACCATTTCCGCCGCAGTTTTCTTCTTCTTGCTGCTCGTACTTCATCATCATTTTGAAAATTAATCAGACTTCAAAGCGGTCTTACTTTTGGCCCCTTTGGGATTTAGATAAAGAGTGTTGAATCTATTTGAATGTGTTGGCAGGTTTATTTATAATTTATAAGGGGTCGGGGGCGTGGCGTGCCTGCACATGGAATTCAGAACCCAGACGAAAGGGTATATGCGTGTGCTTTTGGGTTTATTCGGAAAAATTATTATTGTTGATTGTTCGGTCACAGGACAATCATACTTTGATTTATTGTTTATATTTACCTTCAAAAATTTGTGATGTCGAAAAGATGTTAACACTCATTTAACTTTTCACAATTATTTTTATGGGTGACAAAGCAAATAATGATATTTGATTTTATTTCATTAAATCTCGAATGGAAAACGTACATATACATATTTATGGGTATTTTATATAAAAGAAAATTCGATGTTAATTTTGAAAACAAATAGTTATATGTGCTTTTTGCACACTTTTCTTGATTAAGAGTTATAATGATATGTGATCTATTAGAAATATAAAAATAATAATTTTATACAGGATTTAGGTAAAATAGTTGTTATTAAATGACATATTAACAATATATCTGACAATCATTAATGAACATATACAAATTTCTATTTTTTTAATTTTTGTTTAAAATTTTATGTTCAATCGAGGAGTATGATTTTTAGTAAAAATATAAATAGAATATAATATCATTATAATTTTTTAAATGCGATCAAAGAACGCAGAAATAGTTTAAGCTATAACAATGGGTTGAATGTGGAGTGTTACATTTGAATTATATTATTTTATTAAGGGCGGGACCATATAATTAATTAAAATACCAATAAAGATATCCTTTTGACCCAATTTACATAAAAAGAATTATTATTAATTTTTTTTCAATGATGTGCAAGGAGGATAAAAGTACATTCCAAGGAATATGCTGATTTACATTGCGGGAATCCTAACTAATCATAAATGCCAGAGCTGCCCGCCACGTAACTATCATTTGTCCTTTCCATACAAAAGTGCATTTTATAACAAACAAATAATTATCTATTAAAAATAAAAAAAAAGTTGCACCATGAAAAGGTGAAGATTGAAAATAAAGCCATTTGAATGTCATAAATCTTTCTGTGAAGTTTTCATTTTAATTACTTGATTCGATTATAATAATAAAATATTATTATTAAAAAAATAAATTCATCATTATAATTTTTTAAAAAAATAATAAAATAAAATAAAACCATTTGAAAGCATCACTTTCTATTAACGTCCCCGGTTTCTTGACCTTTTACTTCATTTTGAAGTGCAAAAAAGAGCTCAATATCGTTTGATTTGGAAAAAGACAATTATTATTGGAATAAACACATGGCGAAAAAGTTATGCTAATATATTGAAATATGATATGTCATAATGCAACAAGAAATTGATTTTAATTTTAAATTAACGACTAATCCCTCAAATTTAATTCATGTAATATTATTTTTAAGAGAAACAAGAAAAATACCAACCCTCAAAATAAATGATTGACTTATCAATTTATAAAGTGATTTACGCAAGTTAATCAAACTATTGAGCTATATATGCTCGTAGATTTTGCAAGATCATCTATGTGATAAAGAATTGATGCACAAGATTTGCAAGAATTTATGAAGGTGTTTTTAGAATTTTATATATTAGGACTTAGTCAATTTTAATAAAATAAAATTATTTGAAACATTGGAGTGTTTCATGAATAAACCAATGAATTTTTATTATTATATCTTAGTATTCAAACTTATAAGATCTCCCTTGAATATTCGTCAGATAGTCTAAAATAATTTAGGAAAAAAATTAAACTATTCTATAAGATGTTTGACTAAAAGGAACTTTAACCAAAAACCTACTTACTTATCTCCATTATTTAATTTGCAAGTGCAATGTGGCTTTCTATTCATAACCAACCACAAAAAGTAACAATTGAAGTGGTTATTTGTGAAAGCCAACTTGTTTTCATTCGATATCCCACTTTTAACGGTTCTAATTTTTTCAAACATATTTTAAGATATTCGCACTTTGGGCCTTAGATTGTGATTTAAATATTTTTTAAAGCATAAGTAAGAAATGAATCCCCCATTTTTTAAAATTATAATTGTATGCATTTTTGAGGTATTTGCATTATGTATGGTTAGGAAATTTGGTGAGGAAAAGAAAAGAAAATGTTAAAAAACATTTTTAATTATTTGTTTGGTAAGAAAAATGCTAAAAAGAAAAAAAAAAAGTAGGGAAAATTATAGTGTTATCGAAGAAAATGAGTTTTTCTCATAAAATAATGAGAAAAATTAGCCAAAAGTTTATTTAAACTGTTTCTTATTCTCTAATATATTCATCACCTTTTTTTTCTCCATTATTTTCTTTAACAACCAAATAAATTTGAGATTTTATATTTTTTTTTATTTTCTCTAATAATTTTCTTTTCTTATCAAAATGCTTAAACCAAACATAGTGTTTGGGTTAAAACAATGGGGAAAACTTAGGGTAAATAGAGATTTTAGACAAGACGCATTTGCCATGAATAAACAAATATTTTGGTTGTGGGAGGATTAAAATGATGTGATGAGTTTAGGGCAAATAGAGGTTTTAAATGAGACACATTGGCCATTGAACAATGAATATTCTATTTGTGGGAGTGGACTTCTACCATGGACAGCAATCACTTTGGGTGGGATCAATGGGCTAATTAAACCATCCACCCATAAGCAGAACTAGACTTACTTTACATTGTTTATTTTAACTGGTTTTTTATTTTTTATTTCATATAATGGATACATATTAAATATATTAATATTTTCTTAAAACGATACTTGTTTGAAGGTTATATATACTTGTTACATATTTGTGAAATAAAATAAAAAATTAAATATTGATTGAAACTGATATTATCCAAAGTACAAGTTGAATATGATATTTATTGTACGATTCTAAGAATATCGACAATTCTCCCTCTCACACACACCTATATATACATTCTGCATATAAAAATATTGTTTTTGCTATCGAAATCTTATTGATCAAAACAATGCATAAAGATCCATTGGTACTTGCTGGCTTTATAATTTCAACTAAGAGTATTAATCCACAAGCAAACAAATTACAAATAAATAGAAAAGTAGAGATATGTAGAAATGTATTTGTAACTAGCTAGTCTAAGTAATGGGAAGAGATTTTAAGGCTTATATTTTAAAGGCTGGAGGAGCATCTTCCTCTAATCTTTTATAGTGAAGTTTACATGTATGTAAAGCCTACTAAATCCTTCCTAACATCGGGAGGCTCATTACTTCAACTAATCCCCGTATTCCTCGAATGAATTTCTTAGTTGTTAAGAAGGTTGTTCAAAAGCGGTATATAAGATGTACTCGGTAAAACTTACAAGTAAACCAAATATAAAGACGGTGACTAGGATTGTTGTCTCCATTATGATTATATAATTTCGAGACCCCAACGGATCTATCATAATTAATATCATTTATTTACAACAGAATGGTGTACAAAAATCGACAGATCTCAATGAATACAATAATGGAGAAGTCCAAGCATGCATGGAAGATAGTAGATAGGACTTTTTAGAGAAAATTTGTGCATTGGTATAGCAGCCTGCAGAAAGAAAAAAAAATCCAAAAAAAGAAACAAAAGAAGAGGCTGTAAATATCATGGCAACAAGTTAATATTGTTCATAAAGCTCTAGCGGGACTTTCTCATCCATTAGATAGTATTAATATTAACTGTCTATTTGAGGAAATTATTGAGAATTATTTTTTATGCGTTATATGATTTTACGTTTGTATTATAGTAGATTTTGTTGTAAGTTCTCGAAAACAATAAAATTTAGTAAAATAAAAGTGATAAATACGAATTTAACGTGTATTACATATTCGTATATGTAAAATCTAATAGCGGCCTTTCTCAATAAAACATCTTTAAGTTAGACTAATTTTACTGCAAGAAGGGAGTTATTAGAATAATATAAAGCGATTAAATCGATATATATGTAGGGTGAGTACTAATATGAAGTTAAAATTGATTGATCCAAACTAAAAGTTCACATTAATTATTATTAAAGTAAAAAAATTTAATGTTCATTTTTGGATTGAGAAAGAAATTTAATTGACAGCTGATAGATTTCATTTTAATGTCAAGTACATAAGTAGGTAATTAACATCGCTAGCTGAAAATTCATTACATAGTTCATTCACCCTTCATATGAAAAAAAAAAATATAGTTAAATTATTTATAAGCACTATATGATAATAAAAGGATATAATATAATAAAAAGAAATAGGAGGAAAATCTACCTTCTTGTAAGACAAAAATCTTATTTCAGTCCCATTATTGTGTGATTTTAAATGAATTAATTATTATTGATGTTTTAAAAAAAAAATTAATAGGGGAAAAGTAGTAGTTATCATTTTCTGTTTGGTGAAATTCAAAACCTATGCGTGCTTGCAATTTTTCCTCTATTTTTTTTTTCTGTCTCTCCATTCAAGAAAAAGAAAAGGTAATGAAAAAAAGAGAAAAAGGTATTAAAAAAAATTGAGGAAAAAATTTAGCACACACAATATATGTATTAAAATTTTTATAATGTAAAATAAATAAAATACTAACTTAATCTTTTATATATAATATTGTAATTTTTAATATTTTCAATATAATTATTTGAATCTTTAAGGCAAATTAAATAAGGATGTTTAGCTGAACAAAAATAATTAAAAAAATAAAGAGGAAAAGTTACGGGGAAAAATTACTTTGTTATTATTTTAGAAAATGAGATTAATTTTCAATGGATCTGAAACATACCAATAAGGTCATAATGCTTTATATGTAGCATGTACATTTTTTATAAGCTTGACACCTTAAGAATTAATTTGGTATATGATGAAACAATGTTTAGGGTGGTAAAATTTGTGGTGAGTTTAGTGGATGGAGGATGATGTGGTTTGCATAAGCTTCAGGTAAAAATTGGAGCACAAGAGCTTAGGGTGGAATTTGCAATCAAAATAAAGCACGTTATACTTGTTAAGATAGTATTTATACGATGTTACACAAAAATAGAGTAGAGGCCTTTTTCTTGTAAACAATGATTCTTGTTGGTTCTTTTGCTTCGAAACATGGGCATAGAGGGTTTTTCTTCTTGAAAGTTTTCTGAGTATATGGTTTTTTTGAATGATTTCTTCTTTCCAAATTCATCATGAGACTTATTATTTATGACTTTTAGTCTTGATAGACTTAGGTCTATTAGGGTTTTTCTGCTATTCTTTCTGGGCTTGACTTGTCTAATTAATTTTTAAGTGATAATTGAGCCAATTTTAGTTAATTTATTGATTTGCCTTTATAATCAATTTTAGTAGTATCATTGTTTAAAATCTTCCAATGCATAAGTTAGATCAAGTAAAGCAGTAAATGAGATCGAATATAAAAGCTAAGGCCCCGTTTGGTTTTACTTTCATTTCTAATTTTCATTCGATTATTTTTAAAATTTGAAAAGTTAATTAGTGGAAATGAGTTGAAAATAAGTTTGTATTTGGATAAATAGTTGAAAAGGTAATGATTATGTTGGGTTTAATATGTTATAGGTGGAAATAGATAGAAATAAAGGAATAGAGAGAGATGATATATAGGTTGTTGAGATAAGATATATAGGTTATTAGATAATGTATTTTAAAAATAAAAATGAAAATGAAAATGATATTAGTTGAAAATAAATAAAAAGTGATAGTATTTTATGTTTGGAATAATAGAAAATGAAAATAAGGGTTATGGAAACCAAACGGGCAAGAGAATTAGCGTAAAAAGCGCCATGTAACTTTTATGAGACGTATATGTATAGTAGTTTGAAATAAGGGATCTAAATGACCAATTAATCCCTATGAAGTCATTGATCCTTATTGACGACGGAGTGGTATTTGAGGTCACTTGCAAATAACGATAAATAAGTTGGGCGATTGTCTCGTAGTTGGAGCGATGCTTGACTACATTAATTACAAATGAAGATGGATTGTTACATTTAATGTGGAAGACGACTATTGACACAAATCCAACGAGACATTAAATGCAACTGTGCATGTTAGACAAAGTGTGACATTGACTTCAACATGTTGGAGAACTAGTATAGGGCCATATTAGGTAACTTCGAAGCTATGAATGCTTGGGATGATCTTGTATGGGGATAATTGATTTGGAGGTAATTGACAATAATGATATTCATTATGAGCATGCTACAAGCAAGCGCCCTCATGCTTAATTCCTCACTCATCTTGTGCTACATGACATTAAGGACGACCAACACAATAAAATAATGAGTTCTTATTTTTGCTTATCGAAAATTGTTTAACTTTCTCACATTAGTATATTTCTCAGCGTGTTGGCAAAATTAATCCCATAATTGTAAAATGAATCCATTTTTTTTCCCTTTCTCTCCAATTTTACTACTTTTTTCCTTCCAATTATTTCATTTGATTATAATATTGTCTTTTTATTATTATAAAATTCAATAAACATATTAAAATTATTCAAAATATAATATCATATAAAATAAATAAATATTTTTATTTATGTTATACTATATCTATTTTTATTACAATACCATAAAAATTTTAGCATGGCCTAACGAAAATGCTGGTTCTCATAAAGGCACAATAAATTAGCGAAGGTGAAACTAAATAACATAATAATCTTAATAATTAGGTGAAGAATAATCCAGAAGACCAGAAGAATACATTGTTTGGGGTGCAATGAGTCCTACACCAATCATCGTCAACTTGAAAAGGAATAAGAAAAAATAGATGGAACCGCAACGGCTGTGATGCAATAGACTATTCTTTCCATATACACAACCGTAGCAGCAAAAAATTACCCAAAAGCAGACTTTTCCTTTCCCTCCATTTCCTCGCCCTCAAGACATTAGCGCAGTGGATACTCTGTACACGCACTCAAGCGGTTTTGTGTGTGCTTATGTAGATTCTTGCGCTGGCATTCTTTGCTCGGATTCCTCTTTGTATCATCACTGAGGTAACGTTTTCTCTCATTTCTCTATCTTTTTCCCATTGTGGGCTTTTCTTTTTTTCCCTTTTTTCAGAAATTTTTTTGATCCTTACGGGTATATATGAAACACAAATTCAATAACATGTATACTGGCACATATATACATATACATACGTTTTATGTACATCCGCGCATGCTTTTATTGAAGTTTATGTTGCTACATTGATTTCTTGTGGTTCAGTAATGATGTTTTTTTAATATTATGGTGTTTCGTTTCAAAATTTTCCCCTTTATTTGCTTTAGCAGTCTCCATTTGGAATCCATCTGATAAATGTTATTTATCCTCGCCATGTTCTGGATATTTTGGTCCTTTTTCTTCTCTTGTGGAGTGAATTTCTCTATTTTATTGAAGGTTCTGTATTTATGTATTACCGGTGTTTGTGAATAAACACGTATGTAAGTTATGCTATTATGCATGGATTTATTAATATTCCATTTTTGTTTCAGCATTGATGTTCTCTTTTAGGTGGGTTGCTGAAGTATATGTTCTCTTTCCTGCCCAAATCAAAGTTGTGCCTACATTATGCTTTGAGGCATAGAATTCGTGCAGCTAACTTCAACCTGATTTGTCTAATTTGAGATTGAATCTAATTAAAGTTATCTGAATGTCTTTCTTTTTCTGCTGGACTAGCTGCTCTTGTTGTTGATTAGATTTGG